>JASKMD010000285.1:0-50000 GCA_030144725.1 Haematococcus lacustris | reverse complement strand
CTGCGCCTCCCAGTGAGCTTCCATGCACTGCATACTCATGCCAAGCACACGAGCTGCGAGTCATTGGTAGGCCTCATGTCAGTGTCAGTGTTTTTTTTTTAACGCTATATATAGCGATCGCTATAAAAAGCGACATTTCAGAGGGCTCCGTGCGCTATGGATTGGACCCCTTGCGGACTGTGCTATAGCGCATCGCGTTATAAAAAGTGAACTTTGTACTGCAGCCGCAGCTCGGCTTAGAGCCGCAATTTGGATAAGCGCCGCAGTCCCGATGGCTGAGGGCCGTGCCCGCCGAGGGTATAGCGATGGTATTAACTTACAAGCCAGGGTTACTAGAGTTGTGGAAAACATCAACCAGCATTTCTGCAGCCCGCACCCAGAAGTTCAAGCAGCTTTGCCACAGCCTTGGGCTCAAGGGTCAGCTGATAGGGCGGGCCGCGCCAACCCGTTGGCTGAGCTTGCGGAAGCCAGCAGAGCGGCTGGTGCGTGACATCAGGTCCTTGGTGTCCTCCTCACAGACCTCCCTACTCTTTTGGCAGCCTGCGGGCTCTTGCTTATCCTCCGCTCACTCAACCGCCTCAACCTTGTGTGCCAAAGCCGTGCCATCTTTGTCGAGGACCTTATGCAGGAGGTGGCCCTGACGGCCAACAAGATCACTGCCATGTACTCAGGCCCCTTCCCCTTCTCTGCACTGGACTTTCCTGAGCTGACAGCCTTCACCAATGTGGCAGGACCTGGCAGCTGCCTGGTGTACAACGGCTCTGGCCATTTGGCATTGCAGCCGCATGGGAGTGGCAGTATGACAGTGCAATCAAATGAGGCTGACAGTGACAGTGACAGTGAGGAGGTAGGCAGCAGGCAGGCAGCAGCAGACATGGAGACAACGTTTGGTGAGAATGAGGAGGAGGAGGAAGGCAGTGAGCTAGGCAGTGAGCCGGTGCAGCTGTACGCCATCCCCCCAAAAGGGCGCCGGGCTGCTTTAGTGCCAGCCAGTGACTCCAGCAGCATGTCGACAGTGCCAAGCAGGAGCTGGCAGCAACAGCAGATGCTGTGGTACTTGACCTACACAGCCGCTTCCTCCCACCGGAGTATGCCAAAGGACTGGCTATTGTGTACGCCCACTACTGGGACAAGCAGCCCAGCGATGAAGACTTCCTTGAGCGCCTGGCCATTGTCAAGGCCCGGTACTGCATGGACACGACCCTGGCTAACGGCCAACTGGCGCCAGCCTTGTTGGAGCAGCAAAAGCTATCTGCTATCCCAACAATTTGTGGAAGTCATGCGCTGCCAAGCTGAACACCGTGTGGAGCAGCAGCCAACCCAGCAATGGACCACCAAGCTGTGCCGCTACTTGGCTGGCCAACCCATCACCAAGGCTGACATCTTGGAGTACATCAAGCTGGCCACCAGGCTTAGTGGAGGAGGAGCGCATGTTCTCAGCCATGGCTTACCTCAAAGATGACACCCGCAACAGGCTGCAAGAGTGCCACTTGAATGTCTTCAGCAACAATCAATTTGATTAGGACACATTCCCAGATGAGCGCGCCATTAGCAAGTGGCTGGATAACGCTGCTGTGCGTGGGCGCTACCGCCTTTGATTGGGCCTATTGCTTTATTTGACATTTTTGTTGTGCGCTATGGGGCCCAATAGGGCCGCGCTATGAACATGACAGTCCCAATCTGAGCCATGACACTTTGTGCTATGAAATTGGAAAGAGGCCAAATGAAAAAAAAAACACTGGTGCACGCATCTCACTCATTGCAGCTCAACGCTTCAAAGTCCCTAAAAGGGCTGGGAAGGAGGGCCATTTGCACAGCTAGGGATGGTTGGTGGGTGGGGTTGGGGATGCGGTGTCCTGGTGTTACATGGGCGAGGTCAAGCTAGCTGCTGTCCAAGGCCTGTGAGGGGAGCTGGGCTGCTGCCTGGTGCCAGGTGGGTGATGTGATGCGTGGCGTGGTAACGGGGACGGCGGAGTATGGTGCCTTCGTGGACCTGGTGGACCTGCCGGGGGTCACGGGCCTGGTGAAGAAGGCGGAGCTGAGTTGGGACCGCCTGGTGACTGCAGACGATGCAGTACAGATAGGTCAGCACACTGGCCTCTGCACACCTCCTCCTACTATGCTCCTCCCCCACTACCCCTCCCTCTACCCCTGTCCCCTCGCCCTTACCCCTACCCATACCCCTATTCCCCAAACCCTCCACTTCCCCCACATACCCATAACTTGCCCCTACCCCTCCCTCCTCGCCCCTCCCTCCTCGCCCCTCCCTCTACCCCTATCTCGTTTCCCCTCCACCTCCACTGCCACCTCATGATCTCTGCCGACCTGCTCCTTCTGGGTGGCGGCATGTTGGGGGTGCAGGCCAGCAGGTGACGGTGAAGATTATTGGGCTTGACGCGGCCAAAGGTCGCCTGACGCTCTCTATCCGGCAGCTGAACGAGGACCCTCTGAAGACCACCTTGGACACGGTGAGGGGGCGGCTGCAGGAGGGGGCGGCTGCTCTGAGGCCGATAAGGGAAGGGCTGTGGTAGGAACCCCTTCTGTTTACCCTCACACCTGTACCGAGGATTGGCCTAGCTGGTTGAGCAGCGTGTCTCTGATCAAGGTTTGCGCTAGTTCAGTGTGATCTGGCTGGATTACATAGCTCCTCACACGCTCCTCACACACCCCTTACCTGCAGAGTGTGGGTTTCAAGGCCATGAGGGATCACAGGGCAGGGTGTCTGCTGCTGCTGTTGCACCTGCAGGAGGTGTTTGCGCACAGCATCAGCCTGCCAGTGCTGTAGTGTGGGTCCTGTGGCCTGTGCAGCACAGCGGTGGCTCACCCATTCCTACCATCACCTGTTTCACCCACCCTCACTTCACACGCACATGAGTGTAAATGTGAGTGTGAGCGTGAGTCACACCTGTGCTGAAGGTGCATCCAATGTGTTCTAGCGGTTGGGAGCAGCAGTGCGTTCGCATGGCAGGGCAGCAGCAGCAGGGCAGCAGTGCGTGTGTGCGTGCATGCATGCAGCGATGTTTATCTTGTCTTGGTGTGTAGGTGAAGTGGGGCCCAACCAAGAGCGTGCCTACGGAGGTGCAGCAGCTGGTAGATAGACTCAGCCGCTGTAAGGGCATTTCACAAGTCATGATCACCCGGCAGGCCCAAGACACTCACCGCATTTCCCAGGTAGGTCCGTGGGGTGTGACCTGAATGAGTCACTACCACCCTGTCCCATGCACCCTGCCATGTGCAAGCCACCCTGCTGCTCAGCTGACGCCCTGCACTAGGTCATGTGTCACTAGGGAATGTGAGCAAACCGCTGCGGACCAGGCAGGGTCAACACCGTTGCGACCCTCTGGCGCTAGGCGGCTTTGCAGTTAGAGCGATGCTGAGGAGGGGGTGGGCTTAGGTATAGGCAAGGCAGTGCTGGGAGGGCAGCAGTGGGGGAAGCGGCGGGGGAAGGCAGAGGCTATGGGTGTTGTGGCTATGGTGGGCTCATAGCCACATTGCCAACCAGGAGGTATTAGAATGGTCATCACTCAGAATGAGTTGGCACGCAGGGCTAAGTACTTTTCTCGTCTCACTTGAGGCAATAGCAGGTTGCTGACTCGACTTCGTTGGGCACACACCTCGACCGTGCAACACTTAGCGATGCAGAGGCCGCGCCGCTTCTTTGCCTTCAGGAGCTGCAAGTATTCATGACGCGGACTGAAGTGTCGGACGGTTTCGTGGTGGTTGCGCGGCTCGGCCCCGTGCTTCAAGAGTTGCAGCTGACCACCAGCCTTTCGCGCGACGATGTCAAGCAGATCCTCCAGGGCATCTTCAAGGATGCTTGATGTCGCGAAAGCACTCATTTTTGTTGAAGAGTTGAGTGTGCCGTCAGGCTTACTTTGGTTACTCGCTGTGATCGCCGAGGCATCAGCAAGGCAGGGGCAGGCTGGGCAGGGGCAGGAGATGTTGTTGACCGGCCTGCTTTGTCAGGCACATGATTTGAGCATGTCATGTGATGAAATGGTTGCTTGTGACCTACGTTTCGTGCATGTCACGACATGGCCAGTGACGTACCTGTCACGTTATGGTTAGGATGCGTGCACATTGGCTGTTGCCCGCGAACATGGTCTAAGAAGCAACCATACCGCGGATTGCTTCACACGGTCCAGCAACAAGCAAGCAGCGAGATAGCCATGATCATTACAACATCAACCCCCACGAGGAACGAAGCACTGCTGTTCATCTCATTACATTGCCAAAGGTTAACCAGACCCTCACTGCTTGTGGCCACCGGGCATTGTATTGGTAAGCTGTCCCATTGCACTCACACACATCCGTACTGTCCCGTGCTCGCTCCTGTAGACATCTGCACACACACTGATGTTGCACAAAGAATCCAACCAATGCCAAAACAATTGCCTGCACTATGCACCTAACATTTCCTCACTCCATCAAAGGAGTGGGATTAAAGAAGTAGCAAGCACACTCCGCCCTGTGTGATGACACACCTGCGTCCCACTGACACGTACACGTACCCCACTCCATACACATACACCTATATCCGTGCACTCCAGACAAAGAGCTGCCATGCTGCTGATCCATGGCGACACTGACCAGTGTTTTTTTTTTCATTTGGCCTCTTTCCAATTTCATAGCACAAAGTGTCATGGCTCAGATTGGGACTGTCATGTTCATAGCGCGGCCCTATTGGGCCCCATAGCGCACAACAAAAATGTCAAATAAAGCAATAGGCCCAATCAAAGGCGGTAGCGCCCACGCACAGCAGCGTTATCCAGCCACTTGCTAATGGCGCGCTCATCTGGGAATGTGTCCTAATCAAATTGATTGTTGCTGAAGACATTCAAGTGGCACTCTTGCAGCCTGTTGCGGGTGTCATCTTTGAGGTAAGCCATGGCTGAGAACATGCGCTCCTCCTCCACTAAGCCTGGTGGCCAGCTTGATGTACTCCAAGATGTCAGCCTTGGTGATGGGTTGGCCAGCCAAGTAGCGGCACAGCTTGGTGGTCCATTGCTGGGTTGGCTGCTGCTCCACACGGTGTTCAGCTTGGCAGCGCATGACTTCCACAAATTGTTGGGATAGCAGATAGCTTTTGCTGCTCCAACAAGGCTGGCGCCAGTTGGCCGTTAGCCAGGGTCGTGTCCATGCAGTACCGGGCCTTGACAATGGCCAGGCGCTCAAGGAAGTCTTCATCGCTGGGCTGCTTGTCCCAGTAGTGGGCGTACACAATAGCCAGTCCTTTGGCATACTCCGGTGGGAGGAAGCGGCTGTGTAGGTCAAGTACCACAGCATCTGCTGTTGCTGCCAGCTCCTGCTTGGCACTGTCGACATGCTGCTGGAGTCACTGGCTGGCACTAAAGCAGCCCGGCGCCCTTTTGGGGGGATGGCGTACAGCTGCACCGGCTCACTGCCTAGCTCACTGCCTTCCTCCTCCTCCTCATTCTCACCAAACGTTGTCTCCATGTCTGCTGCTGCCTGCCTGCTGCCTACCTCCTCACTGTCACTGTCACTGTCAGCCTCATTTGATTGCACTGTCATACTGCCACTCCCATGCGGCTGCAATGCCAAATGGCCAGAGCCGTTGTACACCAGGCAGCTGCCAGGTCCTGCCACATTGGTGAAGGCTGTCAGCTCAGGAAAGTCCAGTGCAGAGAAGGGGAAGGGGCCTGAGTACATGGCAGTGATCTTGTTGGCCGTCAGGGCCACCTCCTGCATAAGGTCCTCGACAAAGATGGCACGGCTTTGGCACACAAGGTTGAGGCGGTTGAGTGAGCGGAGGATAAGCAAGAGCCCGCAGGCTGCCAAAAGAGTAGGGAGGTCTGTGAGGAGGACACCAAGGACCTGATGTCACGCACCAGCCGCTCTGCTGGCTTCCGCAAGCTCAGCCAACGGGTTGGCGCGGCCCGCCCTATCAGCTGACCCTTGAGCCCAAGGCTGTGGCAAAGCTGCTTGAACTTCTGGGTGCGGGCTGCAGAAATGCTGGTTGATGTTTTCCACAACTCTAGTAACCCTGGCTTGTAAGTTAATACCATCGCTATACCCTCGGCGGGCACGGCCCTCAGCCATCGGGACTGCGGCGCTTATCCAAATTGCGGCTCTAAGCCGAGCTGCGGCTGCAGTACAAAGTTCACTTTTTATAACGCGATGCGCTATAGCACAGTCCGCAAGGGGTCCAATCCATAGCGCACGGAGCCCTCTGAAATGTCGCTTTTTATAGCGATCGCTATATATAGCGTTAAAAAAAAAACACTGGCGTGCACCTCCTCATGTGAATGCTGCCATGGAGCAGGCAGCTAGGTTTCACGCCCAAGTTGCTGATGGGCAAAGCCAAGTGGCCATACAAGGCTGACGGTGAGAACGGTGTAAACCCACCATCACAAACCAGCCTTCAGACCTCATGCTATGCTACTCTTTGTGCCTAGCGCCACACGTCCACCAGCCCCAGTTGTGCACATGCCTTTGCGGCACACTAGGATGGCTGCTCTTGTCTCAGCCCTGACCTTGCCACCCACTGACACCCACTGACACCCAGTGTCCCCTGCCAACCACTGCCCTGCTGGCACCTACCGCAGCCATCTGCTGCACCTAGGGATAAGGCTAGGCTCGCCAATGGGATAAGGCTAGGCTGCACCTAGGGATAAGGCTAGGCTGGCCGCCTCAAACCGCGCTCAGCTCCTCATCCTGCTCAGCAGGCTGCAGTGTAGGCTGGCCAGACTCAGCTGGAGGCAGGGGGCGGCAAGGGCCTGGGCCAGGCGGGGTCCATCATAGGTGGGCCATGGGCTGCAGGCAGCTGCCAGGCAGCTTCCTGTGCTGCTAGGAGACAGACTGTGGCTGCTGGTGCATGGTGCATGGTGGCTGCTATGTGACTGCTGTGATCATGGCTCTGGGGTATGGCACTGGCTGGCAACGACTGGTGCCATTGCCCATCAACTGACAGCTGCCATGTGCTGCAGCAACCACTGCATGGCCACGCCTCCTGGACTTGTCCCCCTTCACACATCAGGCTATGAGGGGTGCCCCCACACCTGCCAGGCCCTCCCGGCAAAGGCAGGCCCCTCCCTTCCTCCCTTCATTCCTTTTCCCCTTCCTCCTACCCACTCCCATACTCCCTTCAAGCCTCCAGCCACCATCCTTCCCCTCACCTTGAGCCGTTGCAGGGCCTCTCCGCGTCGTGCTTGCTTCTCACTGAGGAAGACTCTCTTCTTCTCCCCTGTCAGGTCCACCTGAAACAGCCTCACAGCACCCACTGAGCCCAGGCACACCTCCTGTGCGAGCATGGCATGCTCTGGAAGCTGCAGCCTGGAGCCCTGACTGCCGCAGACACTGGTAGGGTTTGAAGATAAGGACCATAGCACGACACTTTGACCCTGTCCTGTCACTTGGGTGTGGTGCTTATCGCGTGGGTCTAGGTAGTATTGGGTGGTGCTGGTGGTGGTGTCAGTGAAGCCAGGATGATGACCAATGGCAGCACTCTTGAGTACAGTCCTGTCACTGAAGCGTGGTTCTGGAGGTCCTGGCGTATTGGTGGCATTGGTAGGGGTGTAGAGGCAGGTAGTGCTGCTGCTGCCTCCCTAACTTGCTTGCCTCCTCAGCCCTCCCTGTCCTGACACTCCAGTGTGGTGTGGGTGGGTCGGGGTGTGGGTGGCAGTGCTGGTGCCATGGACTTTCCTTCCTGACCTTCCCTGTCCTGTGACTGGAGAGTGGGTCAGGGTGCTGGTGTCAGTAGTGGTGCTGGGGCCTCCAATGCCTCACCTCCAGGACCTTAGCCTGCAGCTTCTGGCCGATGAGATACTCCATGTCAGTTTGGGGGACGACCCTGGTGGCTGCACAGGCGGGCAGCAGCCCAGGCACAGCTCCCTGGCCCCTCCTCCTACTCCCCGCCACACGCCCCACAGCCACCACCCTGGCGCAAGATGGTGGTGGTGGGCCAACTAAGTCAGCGACAGTGCAGCATTGCAGCCTCTGCCCTTGATAGTGCAATGGAAGAAGGCAAGAAAGAGCAGCAATGGGTGCATACTGCTGCATTTTTTTGCTGTTTCCTTTGCTTTGCCAGCTGGTTCCTTTCTTTGCAACAGAAACCAGGTCAGGCTGTGGTAGAAACGCAGGCCAAGCAAGTGGACAGTGAGGGGTGGCTGGGCCACGTGCCATGGTCCCCTCACACTTGCCAAAGCTGCATCACAGCTGCAAAGTGGGTGATTGCTCATGCTCAGCTGCTGCTGAGGCCATTGCCTGGTCCGTATACTGCTGCCTGCTCTGCACACACAGCCTGCACAGGCTGATGCATAGGTCAGGGAGATGAGAGGGCGGGTCCGCTGAGGGGCTGGTGAACAGCTTGTGTTTTTGAGGTCTGTGGGTGTCTTGCCAATGACCGTTGCCAGTCAGCATAGCAGCCAGGGCCAGGCTAAGCATGTGGCTCAGAGCACAATGCCCTGATGAAACAATAGTCAATGCACGTGGTGTGGTGTGTGCATAGTCTCTAGGGAGTGCATGTGCTGAAGTCATCCGTGACAGTGACATGCCAATGAGGTCCAGCTGGCAGGAGTGATGTGAGCATGAGAATGAGGCGTGGCTACGAGTGCAGGCAACATAGCGTCCAATTGAATGCTGGTGTTCGGCTTGGCAATGGTGTGACTGCTGCTGCTGCTGCTGCTGCTGCTACTGCCAGCCGCATGGGTGAAAGGTGTAACTTTGTGTGCGGGCATCTCTTGTTGGCCTCATTGTGTCGTCCGTGCACCAGCACACGCTGCTGCCAGGTGTTTGGGTGAAAGGTGTAACTTTGTGTGCGGGCGCCCAGTACACGCCACTTACTTGACGCGGCTAGCTCAGCGTAGGGCATGAAACCTGTGCACCACACAAGGCAACAGCCTCATATGACACCCTGCTGCTGCCTCGCCAGTACTTCTACAGAAAGTGCTGTGCAGCCTATAGCTGTGCCTACAGCCTTTCAACGCACCTATGACGTCCAGCACAACGCAGAGCAAGCCCCCAGTGTTGCAAGATCTAACCGTCACCTCCAAAGCCTCCCCATCCTCCTTAGCTTTGACAAGACGCTGGTAAGCAGCTGATGTCTGCGACCAGCATGCTGGTGTTGCCTGGCTGCCAACAGGTGAGGAGGTGGATGCATGGCGGCACTTACCTGAGGCACTTCCGACACCTGAGACTTGAAGGCTTGCAGACAAGATGGTGCACGCCGCGCATGGAGGCACGCATACCGTTTGCAAGGCGGTGCCTGCTGATGCAAACACCTTGAGAATGCTTACGACGGAATGGCGGTGGCAGCGGGATCGCTGAAGTGCTTTATGGCCATGGACTGACCTGATGCCACAGTGCTGACGAGCCTGTGCGTGGGATTGTTGTCTGCATCCTACTGGTTTCAGGATTTCAAGCGACTTGTCCTCAACTTGAGGCTCAAGATTAGGCTGTTTTGTTTGCCTGCCATGCAAAGGAAAAGCGTAAAGGCGGAGCAGGCCGTCCTGTATCCCTATCCTCCTGTGGAGCCCCTACACTTCTCTACAGGAGTTAGTGACCGGTGTGTGTCCCTAACCTAGGTCCCTAACCCTAGGAGTCGATAGAGCCCTAACCTGCCGTATGCACACTCTATCGCACACACATCCCCTTTGTAAGCAGCAATTGAATTGTTTACTGTAATTGGCTCATGGCATGATGTACATGTCACTATGTAGTTGCAGACAGGGTTGTGACTTTGCGTTCTTTCATTTCTTTCATTCATCATTTCATCATGAAATTTGTGAAATTTCATGAAAAGAATGAAAGACATGAAACGGGATGAAAACGCGTGGTTGCCGTGGGAGTTTTGACCTGAAACTTTGCTCACAACCCTCTTTAACATCTGCCAACCCAATGCAACAATCAGGATACGATTTGGTGCACCACATCCACCGAAACCAAAGGTCGTCAAGGATATCCAAACCAAAGGTTAACAAGGATACCACAGCTCCAAACCATGCTCCCCCACCGTTGTTGTTCATGCATGATGCCATGCTATTGCCCCCGCAGCACCTACATGCGGCACGAACGCCTTGCAACCCCCTTTAAAGGTGACAAGTCACAACAACACCACACCAACAATAACATTACCAACAACAACAAGACCACCACACCACACCACCACCACCAAGCCACATTAAGTACGGTGGCTTGGCTCTCCTACTGCTGTCCCCTTGGGGAAGGGATGGGCTGGGTCTGTGTGGTGTGTGGGCATGGCATGGCTAGGCTGGGGTGGCTGGCCGCTACTACTAGCGCCTGCTCCATGCTGCACGCCCAAGGCTGGCTAGGGAGGAGGAATGGCTAGAGTGGCATGGCTAGAGTGGCATGGCTAAAGTGGCATGGCTAGAGTGGGATGGGGGGAGGGTAGGTGGGGTGGCAGGCTTGAAGGTGGCGGTGGTGGGAAGGGGAGTGTGACCATAAGACCTGCAGCCAACAAGGGGCATCCTTGCAATCATAATGATGTTTGGCAACGCCTCCATGGCTGGGCGTGGTCCAGTGGGATGGGGAGGGTTGTGTAAGGAAGGAGCCGGGGAAAGAGAGAGGCTGCTCCAAGCTGTTGTTGATGGCTTGGGTGTAGTGGTGGTGGCAGGACATGCATGACCATGCATGACCATGATGTATGCAGCTGCTCTACACCGCTGCCGCCTTGCTTGCAATCACCAAGCCATGCTACACTTGTGATGCACCAGCTGTCTCCAACTGCAAGCAAACATCAGCCAGCTCAAGCTCAACAAGCTGATTAATAAGGCCTTATGGGAAATGGCTGCAGTGTCCTCAGAGCACCTCACAGCGGCTTCATGGGCTTTTCATGGCACTTGCAAGTGATTCTTCAAGCGCGTATCATGGCACTAGCAAGTTGTTGATGGCCTCACCGCAATGTCCTCACCGCAATGAGGCAAATCCCGCGAACCAGTCCTCCATTGCGCTCTGATCCAACTGCTGCGCGGGTTGCTTGCACCTGCTGTTGTGCCTGCGGCCGTGTGCGATGCCTTTTCCCGTTAGGCTGTAGAGGGATACCCAGGCCAAACACGTTGTGCTGGAGCACCCGTGGCAATGCCAGCGGAAGGCCAGCGAACATGAGCAGCCTCAGCCATCGGGCTCTACTCGTGCTGCCGGGTGCTGGGGGCTACCGGGATTTCATTTGTTGCAGTGAAAGTTTCATTTCTTGCACGTGAAAGATTTCAGTGCAAGATTTCATGAAATACTGCAATTTTCACAACCCTGGTTGCAGAAGATGCGGGATCAAAGGCCAAGGCAGCAACAAACTTAAGCTGCATTCTGGCAAAACTGGCTGCCAACTGCCATGCGCTGCTATCTGCTTCTGCCACCTGCCGTGCTCTGCTCCTGGCTGCTGCCAACCGCTGTGAACAGCTCCAGGCTGCTGCCCCATGCCATACGCTGCTCCTGGCTCCTGGCTCCTGGCGATGCACCACAGTTGCTCGATTTACCCATGTTAGCAACCACGGTGTAGGCACGTGTTGGCTAGGACACCGCAGCAGAGGCACAGAAACACCTAGAATTAGTTGGGCGGCATATGGTAATATTTGGTCTCTCTTAATGAAAACACCCCGGCCATCAAGCATACCACAAAGATGGCTCAACCTTTGCAAACCTTGAAGCAGCCCTATTTCGCCGTCGTACGTATTGTTTGTTTGCTTCTCGCGTCGCAGCACATTGCGGTTATCGCCCTCGTTTCCGCAGCACGCGCCAGCTCCTCGCTTGACAGCCTCAAAGACGCTGCCTCCGGCCCACCACTCTCGGCACCGGATCCGCGAAGCCACCCCTTTGCCGACTTCGTCCTGCGCTGGGTAAGAGCAGGCATGCATGATGATGCAGGGTTGGACTACTGGCAAGGGTGTTACCACGACTTGTTCGGGCTCAGCTCATCCTGCGGCCTGCAGCCATGCTTGGCCCAGCCCCTGGCGCCCCCCAAGCCCTGTGCAGCTGTTCCACCGGACTGCTGTCTATGCAAGTTGTGCCAGTGCCAGCCCCACAGGCTTCAACAAGCCTCTTCGATTGTCCTTCTGCACATCAGCAAAGATTATGTGATGATGAGTTGGTGCTGATGTGACGACTAGGCCTGCAATCGCCTGGTGGCTAGATCCTGGGGCCCTGTCCACGCTATGATGCAGGCAGGCCCGGAGGCCCACCAGCAGCTCGAGGCTCTGCAGCACCGTCACCTTGGCCAGCCCAGCGCAGCAGTGCAGCCGCTCCTAGCCGCAGTCAGGGCAGGCCTTGCGAGAAAGGCACCCATCGGCTCTACAAGGTCACGTGACACAACTGCTCAGCCAACTGCCCAGGGAGCTGCAACCCTACCCACATACTTGGAGTGGTGGGCCGCAGCGCAGCCTGCCCGTGTGGAGCCTGTTCCTGACAGTGTGCGTCTGCCAGTACTGCTGGTCCCGCCGCTGACAGGGGTGGAGCTGGATGTGAAGCTGGACAAGTGAGTGAGGGGGCTGAGCAGCTCGAGCTAGGGGGCCGGGCAGCTGGTGCAGGGAGGAGGGGGAGGGGTAGGGGGGCCAGCTGGTGCAGGAGGATGAAGGGGGTGGCCAGCTGGTACTAAAACCCACTTTTCCAGCATCACCTGTATGCCGGCTAGTTCGGGCTGAGCATGCGGCAAGCTCGACTGCTCCTCCTGCTGCTGCTGCTGCTGCTCTTGCCCCCAGGCCCTCCAGCAGCCCCCACTGGTGGTGCCCCAGGCAGCGGGACTGGGCCACGCTGTGGATCAGCAGCCAGGTGGTGCTGCCCGGCCAGTTCTCCTGCGTGGCGGAAAACCTCCGGTGGGTTACTGGGTCGCGCAGGGGCTGAGAGGAGGCCTCACCGCCCGCCTGCCTCCCCACGCCCCTCCTGCCTCCCCCTTGTGAAAACCACCCACTACTGCCACCCACTGCCACCCAGTGTCCCAGTGCTAGCCACTGCCCTGCTGCCACCTACCGCAGCCATTTGCTGTGCCTCGTAAAGCACCGCCCCACCAGGGTGGGCAGCCCATGCCGACCAGGATGTTGGCCCTGCTCGTCAAGCACCCACCCTGTTGCTGGCCCGTCCTTTCCTTTGCTCCTGCGCCTCCGTGTCCCGCTTCTCGCCTGGCTGCTCGTCGACCTGCGTGCCGGCCTGCCTTACAGCTTGCTAGGCCCTGTGTCCGCAGCTGCGAGTACAATGCCAGCCTGCGGCGCTGCCAGCCCGTGCCTGGGGTGAAGGTGGTGCCCACTGACGGATTTGACTCGAGCGCATCCGGGCTGAACCCAATGGGCGGCTTCAAGCAGCAGTTGATAAGCCGCGGGTGGACAGAGGGTGTTGACCTGCACACCCATGACTACGACTGGCGGTGGGTTCCTCCCTGTTTGTCTTCCTGATCGTTTCCTCCGTTGTGTTCCACCAACCTGTCTTCTTGATTGTGTCTCCTTCTATTCCTGACTATCTGGTTAATAAAGTAACCCCAGCTCCTTCACTTCCCTTTCCCTGTGGCTGGCACTCCTTGTCTGGCACCTTACTGGGTACCTCACTGTTTGCTTTTTCCTTGCCTGCTGGTCAGCCTGGATGAGGCTGCCAGGTGCATCATTGTCGCAGTGGGCTTTGGAAAGGGGCGGTGTACATGCCCTGCTGCCCTCCTGCCCAGCCCAGCCCAGCCCAGCCCAGCCCACTGCCACCCCTGCCCTGCTGCCCAGGCTGTCCCCTCTTGAATGGTCCCAGCCTGATGTGGTTGCCTGGAAGGACCTGAAGCGCCAGGTGGAGTGGCTGTACCTGCAGGTGGGCCCGCCCGCCCGCCCGCCATGACACATGCTGCCCTGACTGTCGTCAGGGGACTGCGCATCCTGCTGCTGTTCTTCCATCCCTTGCAAGGCGCTGTTCACGCTGAACCCACAGCAGGCCCCTTCTCCCCTTATCATTGCCTGTGATACAGCAGCAACTGACAGTTCCCCAAAATCGGGCCCCTGATCCCCACAGCAGATCCCCACAGCAGAGCCCTGACTGGCACAAGAGCCCTTGCCTGCTGCATGCTGGTCCTCATCCCTGGGCATGCTGTCAGGAGCGGGTCACCCGTGTTTAGTCCCAAGTAGTTAACAAGCAAGGCCACTGAGCGGTTGAACATCATTGTCATCATCATCATCAGCAGCAGCAGCAGCAGCAGCAGCAGCAGCAGCAGCAGCATGGTGGTCATTACCGTCATTATCTGTGGTCTGGAAGCCACCCTGACCATAAACCCCTGACCCAGGCAGCCCTGAGCCCCACACCTCATGCACACCTCACCTCACCTAACCCCCTGACCCAGGCAGCCCTCAGCCCCACACCAAATGCGCCCCGCACGTCACCTCACCTTACCTGACATGACATGACCTGACCTGGCAGTGTGCTCAGAGCACTGTAGCCGCGATGTGCCTGGGGTCTGTGGCTGCCTGCTGCCACACCCCTCACCTACTTGAGCTCGTTGGCCCTGACCTGCTGCAGCCTGGCCTGACCTACTGAGGCCTGGCTTCACTTGTAGCCTGACCTAGTGCCTAGAGCCTTATCTGCTGCAGAGTGGGCGCAAGCCCGTGGTGCTAGTGGGCCTGAGTCTGGGTGCCTCCTACTCGAGCAGCTTCTTGGCCAGTGGCTATGTGGAGCAAAGCTGGAAGGACGAGCATGTGGCCGCCCTCCTATCAATATCTGGTGAGAGGGGGTGAGGGCGCATGGTGTCCTGCGCTTGCACGCCCATGCATGCAAGGACCCCCTGGCTACCAACAACCCGACCGTGCGCTGCAAGTAGGACTGCTGCCTGCTGGCATGACAGTGCGTGCACCTGCCTGTGGGACGACAGTGTGTGCTTGTCCTCTCCTGAGTGATCTGCCACCTGTGTAGATCACAGCAGTGCGTGGCTGCTGCTGGCCAGCCTGCCGCCTGCCAACCACATGACCTGGTTAGCTCTGCTTGTCAGTCTCTTGTCCTTGTTGCCAGGCCCCTTGCCTGCAGCCTCACAGCCCTGATACCTGGCCGCTGCTCTGCTGGCCATGCATGCCGCCCCACTGACACCTGACACCTGGACCCCCACCCCCTGCCTAACCGCCCCACTGCCTCCGCCTGCCCCCCAGGTGTTTTTGGAGGCACCCCTGCCTCTACTTATGACATCATCGCCGGCCGGCTCCAAGGCCTGGAGGCAGTGCTGCCCTCCTCTGACGTGCGGCTGCTGATGCAGGCCGTGCCAGCAATCAGCTGGACCTCACCCCACCCCGAGGTGCTGTAGGGGCAGGAGGGGCAGGCTCGTAGGGGTTGTGGGGGGGAAAGGCGCCAGGTGAAAGGTGAAGGTGAAGGCTGGAGGCTGAATGTGAAGTGAAGCTAAGACATGCATCGTTGCCTAGGGCACATCACACATTACTCAGCCAGTGAGTCATAGCCAATGGTAGTGGTGGCTGTAGGCGAGGGCAGGGTAGGAGGGCTGGGACAACCATGTCACTATGGCAGGGCTCATCACACCACGGCAGGATATGGGTGCAGGTTAGGATAGTGGCCAGATGTACAGGTCCTGGCAGCATGGACAATGCATGGGTGACAGGCATGCGAGCAGGGTGGCATGGGGTAGGTGGGGATGTGGTTTGATGGTGGCTGGGTGAAGCTTTGGTGCCTGGCAAGCTTGGCATGTGGAGGCAAAGCTGGCGCAAAGCCGCGTGCAGCCTTGCATGTTGGTTTGTTGAAGAGGTACAGAGGTCCATGTAGGTGCTGGTGCTGTGTGGAGGGGTGGTGAGCCTCGACCTCTTGCTCCCAGCCTCCAGCTGCTGCTCTCCGTGTTCTGCCTCCCCTACCTCCTCCTCCCCTCCCATAATCTTAGTTGCTGTCACTGGCTGCAGGTGTTTGGCAGCCAGCCCATCATCATCAACACTGCCCTGGGCCGCAACTTTTCATCCGCTGACATACACCTCGCCTACACTGCCGCTAACGCACACAGCGCCGCAGCCCAGGTGCAGGAGGTTCTGGGTTCGAATCCCCAGTACCGCGCCTCGCGGCCACCTGGTGTGAAGGTGTTTTGCCTGTACTCCAGGGGGCTGCCATCCGCCCAAACCATCACGTGAGTCACACCCTGTGAGGCGCAGCAGCAGGCACACCCACTACGTGTGCTTGGAGGTGGATAGATGCTTTGACTTGTGGGTGAGAGGGTGTAGATTGAAAAGCGCTTGCACACTTTCACCCACATGCTGCATGGGTACCTCCTTCTTCGGGTGCATGGCAGCTGGCTCCTCCCTGGCGGCAGTCTGTGCTGCCAGACAGTGGCTAGGCTTGCCATCCCCTCATCTGTCATCCCCTCCAGGGCTGTGTGCTTGGCATAAGAAGCAGACACAGTGACTGTCGCTAATGTATGCTCAAGGGTTATGTGTGTGCATGGATCACCCCCATTGCAGCAGCTCAGGAGCCGGACAGGAGACAGCAAGTGGGTGCTTGCAGGGTGCCCCACCTGCTGCTGCTGCCTGCCCTGCAGCTTCTCTACACCCGACTTCACTGACGCTGGGCAAGTGAGCTATGTGGACGGAGACATCACCGTGCCCCTAGCCAGCCTGGCTGCCTGCGAGTCCTGGAACCTAGAGCCTGGCCACCCGCCAGTGGTCAGCCGGGTGTGGGATGGTGTAATGCATGCCGGGATTCTCATGCAGGGCAGTGGCATGGCGTTCGCATTGGAGACGATCATAAGCCTGGGCTACTTGGCGCCTAATACACGGGCTGTGAAGGTTGAGGCATAGGTCAGGGGTGGGTGGGGGGTCCGGGAGTCGGCTGAGGCGTTGGCCACTGTATGGGTGGGTGGGTGGGTGGGTTCGGCTGAGGGGCTGGTGCAAGTCATGGCCACTGTATTTTATTCATGTAAACTAAGGAAACATGGGTTATTGGGTTGTGGGAGTTAGCCAGAGATGGATGGGTTGGTGTGCATGGAGGCAGTTCTGCGTGCTCTTGTGCATGGTAGGTGCATTAGCGCTAGTTATTATGAAGATGATCGGGCTGGTGATAGTGTGACAATGTCTAGGCCGTCTTACCGTCTTGGCTTCTTGACAGTGTAAGTAGCTGTAGGAGGTCAGGTTTGGCGACACTAACAATGACTGCCGATGGGGTCAGCAGCGGTCCAAGTGATCAAGGGGCCGCAACAACAGCTCCTCTTCAAACCTCAAGCAGGTGGCCTGATCAGGATCTCAATACTGCGATCCACATCTGCCCTTTGGAGGTGCCCTTTGGAAGTGCGAGAGTGAGTGACATCGCCTCCTGGGTATAAGTACGTCGGACATTTTCCCCCCCATCGATCCCGCCTCGATTGCGGACCGAATGGGGGGACCGACGCCGACTGATATCGGCCCAGTGTGTCGATGGGGTAAGCTGTCGATTCGATGGGGGTATCGATTTTTGTGGTTTCGAGGCATGATCGAGGCATGTTTTAGGCATGTTCGAGTCATGTTAGAGTCATGTTTGAGGCAGTTTCGGGTCGGCTCCACCCATCGATTCGATGAGGGATCGATGCAGGAAACTCATCGATGTTACACTGGCTCACGGCCAGAGCACAAGACCTACCAAAGACCTTCTGCCAAAGTACTAGGCCTACCACCAAAGCACCAAGCCTGCATACTGAGCACTAGGCTTGCTGCCATGACACTATGCATGGTAGGACACAAATTATGCTAGGCATGCCACGCAAAGTAGCACTAGTGCCCTCGTACTTATCAGGTGCGCCCTGTGGGCTCAGCTATATTCCGCTGTTGGCTGGGCTTCATCTGTGCCAATGCTGAACGGGTTGGGTTGGAACCCAGACAAGAACAAGGAGGTGACCTGCAAGAGGCAAACATGCCATGCCGTCGGTCAGCCATGTCGCAAGTCTAGCACCCATCAAATGCACTACAGCCATGGTATTGCAACACTTCTTCATCAATGGTGTGGGGGTGGGTAGTGTATCTCATGCTAATACTATTGCTAATACTCGCATGCTAATCTCATGCTAATACTAGTGGGTAGTGTATCTCACGCTCTTACTAATGCTAATGTGGGTCACTGACCTGGTCATCCCTCCTCTCCCCACTCCCACGCTTAGCCGTTGCGCGCCATGGTAGCTCCTGCAGATAAAATGATGGCATACACATGGTCACGGTCGCCTACCACCTACAGCATTGCCTGACCCGTTAGGGCTACACCGTAGAGTTGGCATGACAAAACATGGCCGCTTCCTCGGAGGCATCGCGCCACTAGGCTCATATCTACTAACACCTGTTGATACCTACGTCGGACATTTTCCCCCGGGTCATCGAAACCTGTCGATTATTGAAAAATCGATGGGGTCATCGAAATAGGATCGATTGCGGTCGAAGGCGGTCGAAGCTGATCGAAATCTGTAGTGCGACCGATGGGTGGCCGCCAGAGACTCCCCCCGAGTCATCGAAACCTGTCGATCGTCGCAAAATCGATGGGGTCATAGGATCGAAGGCGGTTTACAGCTGACATTATATCCAATGTGCCTCTAACACTCATTGACGCAACAAGGCACTGGCCCCTACAACTTGATGTCACATGCTACGCTGTTCCTGTTGGTAACTGTTAGCCTGACAATGGGAAAGCCACGGCTGAACAATACACCGTCAAATCTGCAGAATGCTAACCATGTCCATGTCATGTTCAAGCCATGCTGCCCTGCCACCATGACCATGCTGCCCTGCCACCATGCCCATGCTGCCCTGCCACCATGACCATGCTGCCCTGCCACCATGACCATGCTGCCCTGCCACCATGACCATGCTGCCCTGCCCAAGCCATAACCCTAGCTGACAAAGACTCCCTCCTTGTAGCCCTCCTTGTGGATGGTGGCCAGGCTGCGGCTGTCTGCCTCTGACCTATCCCACTTGCCCTTGCACAAGTGAAAGTGTTGCCCATCCTTTTTAGACCAATCTGGCAGTATAAAAACCCTGCGCTTGATGAATGCTAACTGGACTACCTCATAGCTGTTGCCTTGTTGCGCCCACCGTAGGCGGGTGTTGCCATGCTTGCTCAAGACATGAGCTGCCTGCTCCCTAGGTGGGAGCTCCTGGTAGCACCTCACCATGGCCAATTTCATGTCTCCTGCTGTGAAGAGCAGGCGTAGCTGAGCAAATGACTCTGGCTCTGTGTTCAGCGCCACGTTGTCGAACCAGGGACGGTTGTAGAAGCATGGAGTTGCACGGATTGTCTGAGCCACAGAGCAGTCTGGCTCCCAATCCACCTACATGACATGCAACATAGCAATCCACATAGTAATGTAAGCGCACTGAGCATGAGGGTGAGCATGAGTATGAACATGAGGCTGCTCCATGTCTGCACTTAGCTTACCGACGCGGCTAGCACGGCAGTGTTGGCCACGTTGATGAAGACTGGCATAACCATGTGCAATGTAGCACATGCCTCCTGCAGCACGGTGCTGAGCTGACGCAGCTCAGGCTGCTTAGACAGCAGATGGCAGCCTGCGCTGCTGGCAAGCTCCACGTCAATGCGTTGGCTGTGCTGAACAACAGTGTGCTCGCCTCTTGATGTGGCAATGGAGTGGGCTGTTTCATATTGAGGCATGCCCAATGTGTCTGCGTCATGGGCGTGAGCCATCTGCAAGCAAACATTTGTGCACGTAACATAGCCTCAGCCTAGTTTGAGCTCACTGCTATGAAGTGCGGAGCTCTGCCCCCCCCCACTCTCTCCCCTGCCACCAACTCTCTCACATCTCCTTACCATGAGAAGACGAGCTCTGCTGACCATGGCCTCTGTGTTGTTCCGATGCCGCTTATTGGTGAGGCGGTACCATAGCTTGACATTGCGGTGGCTAGCCTCAAAGAACTGGGCATGGACATCCATCATGCCGCCCATGTCACGGATGGTATCCACAACATGGCCCAACATGTGGTACTTTATGGTATCACCCTCACTGTCCTGTAGGAGGTAGAGGCCCAAGAGTTGTATTAACGCAAGAGTTGTATGAAGCAAGGTGCGTGCACACCATACTTACCATATGTGTTGCAAAGACGCTCCTGAAACTGTTGTGAAAGTGAAGAATAGCCATGTCGATGGCAACGAGGTCATCCTCTGTGATGACAGAGCTGCAATTCTTGCGGAAGATCAGGGTGTATGCTTGCAGGTACCTGTTATTGTTGTAGGCAGGCAGATGGGTGTGTATGCATGCAAATGGGCTGGCAGGTGTGCATGCAGGCTGGCATGTGGGCTAGCAGATGAGCAGGTATGGCAGCTGCTAGCAGATGGGCCAGCAGATCGATCCTATTTCGATGACCCCATCGATTTTTCAATAATCGACAGGTTTCGATGACCCGGGGGAAAATGTCCGACGTAGGTATCAACAGGTGTTAGTAGATATGAGCCTAGTGGCGCGATGCCTCCGAGGAAGCGGCCATGTTTTGTCATGCCAACTCTACGGTGTAGCCCTAACGGGTCAGGCAATGCTGTAGGTGGTAGGCGACCGTGACCATGTGTATGCCATCATTTTATCTGCAGGAGCTACCATGGCGCGCAACGGCTAAGCGTGGGAGTGGGGAGAGGAGGGATGACCAGGTCAGTGACCCACATTAGCATTAGTAAGAGCGTGAGATACACTACCCACTAGTATTAGCATGAGATTAGCATGCGAGTATTAGCAATAGTATTAGCATGAGATACACTACCCACCCCCACACCATTGATGAAGAAGTGTTGCAATACCATGGCTGTAGTGCATTTGATGGGTGCTAGACTTGCGACATGGCTGACCGACGGCATGGCATGTTTGCCTCTTGCAGGTCACCTCCTTGTTCTTGTCTGGGTTCCAACCCAACCCGTTCAGCATTGGCACAGATGAAGCCCAGCCAACAGCGGAATATAGCTGAGCCCACAGGGCGCACCTGATAAGTACGAGGGCACTAGTGCTACTTTGCGTGGCATGCCTAGCATAATTTGTGTCCTACCATGCATAGTGTCATGGCAGCAAGCCTAGTGCTCAGTATGCAGGCTTGGTGCTTTGGTGGTAGGCCTAGTACTTTGGCAGAAGGTCTTTGGTAGGTCTTGTGCTCTGGCCGTGAGCCAGTGTAACATCGATGAGTTTCCTGCATCGATCCCTCATCGAATCGATGGGTGGAGCCGACCCGAAACTGCCTCAAACATGACTCTAACATGACTCGAACATGCCTAAAACATGCCTCGATCATGCCTCGAAACCACAAAAATCGATACCCCCATCGAATCGACAGCTTACCCCATCGACACACTGGGCCGATATCAGTCGGCGTCGGTCCCCCCATTCGGTCCGCAATCGAGGCGGGATCGATGGGGGGGAAAATGTCCGACGTGCATACGCTTCTTCAGCCTTGCGGTCTCTGCTTCAGCCTCCCTACCTGCCTGAGCTCCCTCCCCGCATGACGTGCTTCGTCTACGCCACGAAGTTTCCCAACCTTTGTGGACCAAGGATTGCAGGTGACACTCTAGAGGCACCAACATTTGACGAGAAGCACATGTTTTCCTCCAGGTGCCCTGTGCCAATGCTTAGTTTGCCCCCTTAGACACGTTTATTGAGGTGTGCAAGGCACCCAATACGCCTGACACTGTTTTTTGGCATGGCCACCAACTGCCGGCCCTAACCACCTGGCACTCAGGAGGCATAGGCGCAGACAGTGCCCGGCTGACGGCCACGGCCTGCAGCCAACATCAGTAGGGATGCCAAGGGAGGTTTAGTCAATGGTGGTGGCAGCGTGTTGGTGCAGGGCATAGTAGCATCAAGGTACGGGGTCTGTGGGCTGGTGCATGGCAGGCATGGCAGCATGGCAGGCCAGCATCAGGGCGCAGAGTCTGTGGGCTGGTGTATGCTACAAGCGGCTGGTGTATGGTACGCGCTCGCCATGCTCCAGACCTGCGCCCTGACCCGCTGCTTGCTACCGTGCAGCCCGGACCGAGAGCGTGGCTTGAGGCTGTATTTCCACATAGGTTCCCACACCGCCAGCTTGGTACGCCTCGCAGCTGATGCCCCCCAGGCTGATGCCCTCGATCAAGTCTGATGACCTAGTAGCCGCTGACTGGCCTGAGCTAAGGTGGCCCGCCCTCCTGTCAGGTCTGAGCCTGCGCTTCTTGGCAGCGCTGATGTTGCGCTGAGGTGCGGTTGTGAGTTGAGGGGGCTGCTGGCCGCACACTTACTCCTCTCGCCGCAGGTCAATGGCCACTGTCACGATACTGCTGCCACCTGGATTGATCATGCATGGAGGCACCACGCATGCAGGCTGTGGCATGGTGGCTTCCCTTGGGTACGCAGGCCGTGGCACCGCAAACAATCCTCCCCTGTCACCCCCACCCCCACCATGCTAGCGTCATTCAGGCCTGAACAGGATGTAACTACCTCACTCCCCTTACCCCAATCCTTTCACCTCCTCTGCCAGGGATGAGCACTTGCAACAGGCAACTAAACGCCTTCACCGCCTCAACAGCCTTCCCATCCCATGGCCAACAACAACATTGCCTCGTCCTAGTATGCCCTTGGCACCTTCCTATACCACGCTGAATGCTTGGGGCTGCCACCTGACCTGTCCACCTTCCCCGTCACCACCCTCAACCGCGCTATGCTCAAAAGCATCCCTGCTCCTTAGCCATGGGCCATCCAGCTGACGGAGACTTCGGCCTCATCACCCTGCGTGAACACATCCAGACCCGCCACGCCGCCATGCCTACACGCCTTCCCTACCACCTTGTCAACGACCCCACATTCTCCACGCTTCCCCCCCCTCCTTCCCCCTCCCCTTCCAGTCCTGCCCTTTAATCCTCCCCTCCAACAGCTCCTCACCCTCCCGGTGACCTTCCAACTCAACCCTCCTTACATTCCTTACCAACCCATGACCCCACCCTCGCTTCCTCTCGCCTCTGTACTCTCTTACCTTCTTTCCTCCGCTCTTCCATCCTCTCATATAACTTCTCCCTCCCTCCCTTACCTCACCCCCTCATCCTCTCCCCTACCTTTCCCCTCTGACCCCCCTTCTCACCATCCCCGTCCTGGGTTTCTAGCAGCCACCCTCCTCACCCACGCCTGCCCTTCCTCCACCCAGCTCATACCACTCACCTCTGCACCCTTAGCCGACAGCTCTCATATCGCTCAAGCACCTTAGATCTCACACCTTCAAGGTATACTCACCCTCGTGTGCTAAGCCCGTCAAGCCCTCGGCCCCTGATCTCTTCGCACCTTCTTCGCACAACTACTACATCATGATGTCCTGCCTGCCTGCCTCGGGGCTGATTGCTCCCCACTCTGCCCTCATCTTGGGCAGACCCGCCCGGACAGTGGCGGTGGTGGAGGGGTGTGGAGAGGAGGCACCAGGCTGGTGTGCAGTTTGGGGGGGGGGGGGGAGGGGTCAGGCTCCTGGGCAGTCGCTGAGGAGGGGGAGGCCAGGGCCTGTTCGAGTTGGGTAAGGTGGGTTAGGGCCAGTGATGATGATCATTTACGCCGTTGCAGCCGCCAGCCTTTGATGGCTGCGTGGACTTGCAACACAGAGGGGCGGGGGCGAGTGAGGTGCGGTTTATGGTTGGTTCGCCTTTATGTTCATGGAACTTTCTCTAACTATCTTGATTCGCCTTTCCGTGCCGTGATTGATACTATAATGCGGCTGAACAGATTGACGTCGCGCTCTGTGCGCGTGCGCCCTTTTGGCACCCTTGGGTTCGGGGGAAGCTGCCGCCTGCGCACAGCTGGGAACCGGCTTAGCCCTCGTGCTCTCGGCGACAGGGTGAGGAGGCTGAAGCTTGCGATTTCCCTCTGACCTTTACCAACCGTGAAGTTGTTCCTGCCTAGGCTCCCTCTTCAACAGCTGCTGGTGAGGCGCTGGTGGACTTGGACCTTGAAGCTGATGGTGCCGAGCCACAGGGCTTGGTGAAAGCCTCTCAGCCGCTCGTGGCACCCGTGGAGGATGAGCAGGGCGCATCTGAATGGGAGGACTGGTTGCAGCTGTTTGCGGCATCCGATGCTGCTGCTGAGCGGGCAGAAGAGCTGAAGCAGCAACTCAGCGTAAGCCGGTGTTGAAGCAAAGTCGCTGCAGGATGCTCGCAGCTAGCGGCGTTTTTCATCGTCTCGTGTGTGGTGCATGTGTAGGATGCCGTTACCATGGAGGCGTACACCACAGCAGCAGGTATAAAGCAGGAGCTACAAGAGCTTGAGGCCAAGAATGTCGCTGCAACTGTGCAAAAGCAGCTGGAAGCAGCCCTGGCAGTCGAAGACTATGAGGCAGCGGCCAGGTGCTGCTCGGAAGGATTGACTGCCCTGCAGGTATGCAGCATGCCTTCCAGCTTGCCTTCCATCATGATCTCATGCCTGCGAGCCGTGTCCAGCTTTTATACCTGAGAAGTATTGACGGTTTAGCAGTTGTGACTTGTGTTTGTGACTTCAGGGATGGTGGGCTGGCACCGGCGAGGGTGATGCTGTAGGGCACTTGCTACACGTGGCGCCTGAGTATGGCCGGTACACAGGTGGGTGTTGCAAACCCTCTCTTGCAACAGTGGGTGCTTCTTCTTCTGATGTGCTCTCTTCAACAGCGCCGCAGTACATCATTGTCACTGGTTTGCTTCGCTTCGGGTAGACTTGCAGTCAATGCTTCAGCAGTTGCAGCAGATACCATGCCACCTGCTACACTGCGCATGTGCCTTGTTTGCACCGCCAGGGCGTGCTTACACCGCCCGCGACCTGGCTGAACTAGCTGGCTGGAGAGATGGTGCCAGCCCTATGCAACGCCTGCGCATCTCCCGCCCTCCAACAAGCGGCAACAGCAGCGCAGGTGGTGGTGGCACTTTCTCCGCACCCACCCCAGCTAGCGTGAATCGCCCACCTCGCCCAGCTGGCTCGCCTGCCAGCCCCTCCAGCCGTCTGCCCAGCATCACACCAGGGAGCAGTGTGCGCAAATCTGGCCCTTTGGGCAGCCCTGCCATGGAAGTGTTTCTGGCTCGTGGTGGGCCCAAGAGCAGCAGCAGCAGCAGTCCTGTGGCCGGCAGTGCACCCTTAGTGCATCAGGCAGTGGCTCTCTTGCCAGGAAACCTGGCTAAGCAGGCCAACGCACGGCGCAGCAGCAGCTCCGCCACTCGTGCTCGGCCAGCAGCTGGCAAGTCAGCATTGGCAGCATCGGAGACACGGCCAGGTAGAGAGCGTGGGGAGGGGCAGGGAAGTCGGACAGTGGCAAGCCAAGGAGCGCGTCTGAGCTCCCTGCTTGGCCTGGGCCCTATGGCCCGCCTCACCATCAGCATCTTGCGGGATGGTAGCGCCAGCATCAAGGCTATCCCTCCTGCTCGCAACCTGCCTACCTCTACCGACACCACAGCTGCTGCAGCCCCTAGCACCAGCAGCACTAGCACTGCAGCTGCTGCAGGCAGTAGCAGCAGCAGCAGGCAGAGCTTGCCCACAGCAGAGCAGCTGCGGACGCGTTTTAACACCTCGTGGGAGGCAGATGAAGCGGCTGCAACGCTCAGAGCCCTGGCAGGGGATGACCCAGCACCCTCAGAGCATGCTTCAAGCTCAAGCCTTGAGAACCAGGTGCAGCAGCAGGGCGAGGCATCGCAGCTGGCTCAGGCTCAGGCTCAGTCATCACAGCTGCAGGGTCAGAAAGGAGCCTCTGGCATTGTGGTGGAAATCGAAGTGACAGACCTGGCAGGCGACATGGTAGTGGATGTGTCGGCAGGGGCTGGGGCTGTGGACATTGACGCCAGCCACTCAGGGGACGAGGAGGATCAGGAGGTCGCAGAGGCTGAGCTGCAGGGGCTGCAGAAGAGCAGCAAGGTGGATGAAAGCGGGAACGAGGAGGAGGTTGGGCAGGAATGGGCAGCCGCTGCTGCTGAGCTGGTGAGCTCCTTGGAGGGCCAGCTGGCCAGCGGTGTCAGCATCACCAGCGCAGAGCTGGCCTCGCTTGCATCCATTGTGCAAGGCCTGAGTGCTGCCGGGTCAGACAGTCAGAGCGTGGAGGGCAATGATGGCAGCGCAGAGGAGGAGGAGGAGGGGGCAGGCAGCCAGCCCACTGAGCTGCACCGCGTGCCCGCCTCGCTGGTGTGGCGAGGCCGGGACGCGTTCAACCTGTGTGTGCAGCCGCCACCAGGCTCCCAGCCGCAGGCCCCGGGGCCTAGCAGGGCCAACAGGCGCAGGGCCAGGAGCCAGGACGGCGGCAGGGGAGGGTCTGCAAGGGGCACGGCTGCGCGTGGTGCAGAGGCTGGGTTGGCAGATGTGGCGGTGCAGTTCGAGGTGCTCATCCCAGTGAGCCAGCTGGGGCAGGGCGAGCGCACTGCTGCTGCTGTGGCACGGGTGGCAGAGCGAGTCGCTGCTGCCCAGGCACAACAGGTAAAGCCCTGGCAGCAGCAGTAGCAGGGCAGCAGCTGACAGGGACAGCAGGGATCTTGGAGTGTCCATCCTGTCTCGCAGATGTGCTGCGCATCATCATCATCAGCATCATCAGCATCATTATCAAGTCACTTCTTTGACATTGGCATTGTCATCACTAGCATCAGAGCGGGCCTTATATGCCCATGTCAGGCTTTGTTTGATGTGAAGCTGAATGGTCAGGCTGTCAGGGCCAGTGCAGCATCAGACAGCTGAACTACAGCAGGCAGGTCACCATCAGGTGCATGCATGCTTGTGCAGGTGGGCCATGCGGTGCCGCAAGCTGGTCTGCGCCAGGCACTCGCCTCCCTCTCCCTTGCCCTGGCAGCCGGTCAGAGCCAAGACCTGCTCATCCCTAGTGCAGCACGCCTGGCGCTCAGCGATGATGCCCAGCTCACCTCGCCCTCCACCTCCCCCCAGCCATCCAGCTCACCTGCCTCAGACCTGGAGCAGCAGCAGCCCCAAGGCAGCGCGCCACTCCCTACAGATCCCGCCAGTTCATCTCACCCGTCCTCCACCCCCTCATCTGCCACGCCCAGATCAGCCAGCAGCAGCAGCAGCAGCAGCAGCACTGCCACTGCCACCCGCAAGGCCGCCAGCTCCGCCGCCGCAGTGGCTGATGCTGAGCTGGCAGCTAGCGGCAGCAGCCTGGTGCGCTACTCCAGAGTGGCGCTGGGGGACCGAAACTCCCGCACCGACCCCTTCTCAGGCCTATTCCTTGGTTCGTTCGGCCCTCACGGGCCGGAGCTGCTGCAGCTGCAGGTATGCGGGCAGACAAGGCAGGGCAGGGTTGGGTGAGGTGGGATGCTGGGCAGGGTGAGCTGGGGTCGGTTGAGTCATTTGTGATGCTGATGGGGAGATGCTGATGGGTACAGTGCTCCTACCCACCGCCTCACTTGCTCGCTCATATATACCACATAAACCAACCCTAACTCTGACTCAACCTAAACCTGACTCAAGCCTATGTACATAGGCACGCCAGCCTAAGGTCGCTCCTGCCCACCTTGCCACGAGCCTCTGTTGCCCTGTGGCGTGTGCAGAGGGGTGTTTGGGATGGTGAGGAGGCTGTCCTGGCCACCAAACTCACCGGTGATGTCAACGTGCCGGCAGGCGTGATGTCATTCAGAGCCAAGGTGAGCTGCAAGGCCACTGCCAGGCTGCTCATGCACCTGGCTGCATGCTACCCCTGACCATGGCAGCCAAACCTGTGCCAGAGGGTGGGGGCCACTGAGGTTACTGAGGCCAGGCGCACAGGCAGCTGCATCGTGGTGCTAAACAGCCCAGCCTCAAGTTCATCCAGAAGCAGCATGTTGTTGTAGCATGCCCTGCGTGCTGGGTGTGGCAGGCTGGTTTACAAGCTTGCACACCAACCAGGTTGTTTAGGACCCATGCAAACATGCAAATGTTTATGACTGGAGTCCATGCGAGACCATGTGTGTTCTCAGGTCGGCCGCAAGCACAAGCTGAGCGCCCGGGACGTGTACCCGGAAGAGCTGGGTGCCATTGCCCGGTACAAGGGAGAGGGCAAGGTGGCCCAAAAGGGTTACAGCCAGCCTGCCTGGGTGGATGGGGAGCTGCTGGTGTTTGGTCCCGGTGGCTCTCAGCTCACTGGCGGTGCGGAGCTGGGCTTTGTGTGGATCGTGCCGGGAGAGCGTCGCTACCTCATCTTGCTGAGCAAGCTGGATTTAAGCAGCACCGCATTCAGCCAATAGCAGCACCCAGGCACACCGCAGCTCATCACACAATGGCGAGAGCCATGTAATGATGACTGCGACCCATGGGCGCATGCATGAATGATCAGATGACTGGGTAAGGTAGGTTTGCTAGGTCAGTGCAGGGTGGGTGCATGGCGTGCATGGTGTAGATGGGTGGAAGGTTATCAGGCCTGTCTGGGCTCCCGGGTCAAGTTGTGCAACAAAGGGAGCAATGCAATGATGGGGACTCGCCCTGGGGTGGTGCCAGAGGTCGCAATGCGGGCGCTGAGGAAGGCAGGGTAGCACATGCATTGGTATGCATTGAGGGCATTGCAAGTGCAGAGCGCAGGTAGGGGGTAAGTGCTTGTGTGCTGTGGCTTGGCTGATGTGGCTGGCCAAGTGAACGATGCCAGACCAGGAGCAGTATCGCCCTGTGCCTGTGTGTTTGACAAAAGTCTTTATGATGAGTGGCATAGTCTGTGCAAGATGCGCACCATCATGGTTTGGCTGCGACCCATGCATGCAAGGTGGTTGGACATGGAGATAGGAAAACACACGATATTACAGCAGAGCCTGGCGGCTACGTGGTTGCTTGGGCCCTGGGCTCGGATAGAAAGGCATATGCAAGAGTGTGTCAAAATCCCTGATGTTTGCTTATTCGCTCATTCCTACAACGGCACGTCTCTTATAAAAAGCATTAAAGTATTATAGGGCAAGGGCATGTACAGGACCACAACATGCGTGCAACGAGATACTGTATCACTTTAGTTGGCCATGCCCCTCTTTCCCACTCAAGAAGTGCGACACATGCATAGGGTGCGGTTCCCTCGCTTAATATTAACTTAATAAGGCCGGTCGTATTAAGTCACCTTAAGTGTATTAAGTGGCTTCTATTTGACCCACACTGCTGTGAGTGCAGCTGTGCGACCCCAGCGCACGGGTCGCAACCGTAATCGCCTCACATTTGCACTTTTAGCCGGCAGGCACGCGGGCAGGCAGCAACATAGGCCAACTGGCCATTATGGCGCCGTCGCAGCTGTATTACAGCACACTGACTCCGTCGAGTGTGGTTATGCAGAAAGTCCAGGCCAGCAAGCACAAACATCAATGGGACTTTGAGTTCGACAAGGATGGCTTCGTAGTGTGCTTTTGCAAGCGATGCCCGCGTGGGGCCAAAAATGACGGGCTCAGCGTCAACAACATGACCCAGACAATTAAGCAGCACAGCCCGCGTTGTGCGGCTGAAGCGACAGCTGGTAGCAAGCGGCGCTTTGATGAGGACGCTTTTGGCCCGGTCCCGCTAGAGGACCGCGGTTTGCCAGAGGCCCTGCTGCGCGCAGTCCGTCGTCGATTTGGGCTTTTCCTGGTCACATCGCGTGCTTCCTTCCGCCAAGCCGATAATGTGCATCTTCAGGCCATCTTCAACATGCTGGGTGTGGATTTGCACAAGGAGGATTTACACCTTCTACCGCACTACACAGCTCGAGGAATTGCATGAAGAGGTCAAAGAGCTAACCTTGAAGGAAGTGGTGAAGCTGATGAAGGTGATTGCCATGCCTTGCCCCAGCCCCGCCCCGCCCAGCCCAGCCCAGCCCAGCCCAGCCCAGCCCAGCCCAGCCCAGCCCAGCCCAGCCCAGCCCAGCCCCAGTACTGCCCCAGTACTGCTCAACCTTACTGCTAGTCATGCTAACCGACAGGAGGGCTTCGTGATCTGCTCCGATGGTTGGAGGTACAAGTACGCTGCCAACGGTACGCCGCTTGTGAACTTCATTCTCTTGAAGCCTGATGGTGGCGTTCTCTTCATCAAGGTGAAGGATGTGTCTGGCAAGAGGAAAGACGCTGTGGCCATCAAGGACATACACTTGGAGGTTCTGGAGGAGTTGCGCAAGGAGCTTGAGCTTCAAGGTATTGCGTGCTGGTGCATGTTGTTGGTGCATGCTGTTGGTGCTAGTGCTGTCATGAACAAAGTGTCATCATATGTTGATGCATCAAAGCCTTCATGTCTTTCATTGCAGGTGGCACAGAAATGAACTGCCTGGGCTTCATCATGGACAACACTGCAGCCAACATGAAGGCTTTGCGCCTGCTGCAAGAGGCCATGCCTACCATAATTGCTATTGGCTGCGTAGTCCATGCTTTGAATTTGCTCTGCAAGGACCTGTCCAAGCCTGACAAGTTGAAGGCATTGCACCAGGTGACTGCCCAGCCCAGCCCGACCCAGCCCAGCCCAGCCCGGCCCAGCCCATGGTCTGAACCAGCCCAGCCCGCCCCATACTGGCTAATGATGCGCAGGAGGTCATGCAGGAGCTCATGCAGGAGGTCATGCAGGAGGAGGCAGCCACACTTGGGACGCCAACAGCCTCCGTGGCCGACATCCTTGGAGATGTCAAGGTCAGGCTAGCATCCATTGGCTGTGGAAGTCAGCTAGCAAGCCATCATTGACAAATACATGATCACCTTGCAGTTGGCAAGCATGGTGTCCGGGGACAGTGAAGCCATTCGCACCGAGCTGAAGAATCAGCAGCTGAAGATGCACGTGAGGGATGTGCACTCCATCCGCGCAAACAACCCTACAAGGTGGGCTTGATGTCATGCCGCCTGGTGCCCATAGTGCTATAGTGCATGCTAAGTGCATAGTGCATGCTAATAAATATTGGCAATTCACGGTTGCAGGTTTGCCGGTCTGCTTCTCATGGCCCAAGACATGCAAGTCGTCATGGGTGCCATTCTGGGCATGACCAGCAGTGTGACCTGGGAGGAAGTGAGGAGCAGCAGCGTGAATGCCTCAGTGTTTGACAAGCTGACATGTAAGTAGTGTAAGGGGCAAAGGTTGCATTAGCAGTAATCACCATCCTCACCTTTAGGAATTGTGCGGGCATGTATGCAGCTGGTTGGTGGAAGAGCCTCAACATGGTGGTGGACCTAATGGAGCCCATTGGCAACGCCATCCACAGGCTGGAGGCTGACATGCCCTACCTCAGCCAGGTGTGAACTGCCGTCAGCATCAGTGTATGCACAACCATGCAATTATCAAGGGGATGCATGTGCCCAATACTTGCATGCCTGTCATTCCCTCCATTGTAGGTGTTGCCGACATGGAGGACACTCGTATCCCATGCTCTAACGTGGGAGGCAAAACTGCCAGCAGGGCATCCACTGGCTGTGGGAGTGGTCGCTGCCTTCAAGCGCCGTGCTGAGATGCACTATGACCCAGTCCACGCTGCAGCCTACGTCGTGGACCCAGCCCACTTCAAGGCCCCAAGGGATGGTCTCCATGCGCGACCCCCTTTCACGAACGTCACAACAAAGCAGCTACAGGACACCATCGACACTGTGGCCCGCCTCAGCAAAGGCTCCACTGCAGCAGTAAGGAAGGAGCTGGCAGCCCTCAAGCTAGGCAAGTGGTCGGACGACATGGTGAGAGACTTGGCAAGCATCCAGGAGCAGACTCGCACATTGGAAGACGGCAGAACAATCGCAGCGGACATCAGCGTGCGCCGCGGCTTCTGGGACTTCACAGCCCGAGCTGAGTACCCTTTGTTCAGCGAGGCGGCTACACGCTTGCTTTCAATGCACATAACGACAGCGGCAGCGGAGCGCAACTGGTCGGTGTGGGGTCAGTACTACGATGCCGGACGATCACAGCTGGGCATCAACAAGGCTGAGCTGATGGTCTACATCAACGCGAACATCCCAAAGAGTGCGTCCAGCGTACCCTCTGAGCTTGTGGCTCAGGGCATTGCAGCTTAGACCACCACCTTCCAGACTGCCCCACCTACCCATTCCATCCAGCTATAGCATCTATGACATGTGTAGTGGGATTGGTAACAGTCGGGCGGAGTGTCGGCACAAGTATATGTTATGAAACCGGTAACGAGCTTCCCGCGATTCGAACCCCGGTGGGAAAGCGCCTCACAGCGCTTAATATTAAGTGATAGTAAGCGACTTACTGCTTAATAGAACGCTTAATTAGACTTAATTAAGTTACCGCTCCCTACACATGCATGATAGCTGCAGAACATCGCATTGCATTCATTCATTTGCCGTGTCTTTGCTTTTGACTATTGTCTCAATGCTACATGCTATGCAGACACTGCACATTCTCAGGCACTGCCTTCACTGGCCCACAACCACAATAACATATGGAGCGCAAAGAAGTGTAAAATGCACACCGTGATGAGGGGTGTGGCCGCTGCGGCTTTGGAGGAGGGCGCGGTCGTGCCGTCCGAAGTGGTGGAGGCGCAGCTCTACGATCAACTTGTGCTTTGGGTGGAGGCCTGCAGCAAGGTGCGCGGCTGCTTCACACGCGTCACTGTACTTGCGGATGGCCAGGAGGCCTTTGAAGAAATCCCAGCTGAGGAAGCGGTCATCCCGAACTTGGCAGAGCGCAACCTGTACCTGCAGCTGGGTCGCGGTACGCCCCCTCCCGGAATGCACTCTCGGCCCAGCCTAGCTGTGGTGGCTGTTTTGGCCGCGCACCCGGACCTCCGCGACGAGCAAAACGCTGTACCTCGCTATCCGCACGACAGCAACACCGTGGACGATGTGGGTCAGAAGCTAGAGACTAGCTTTGCCAACAGCCTCATCGAGCTGTTCACCCGCAGAGTTGAGCAAGCGGTGGCTCTGGCTGGAGCCAAGGTCATCGCTGGCTCACACGAGCACCAGCGCCGCTTTAGGTTGCCCGTGGATGAAAGGCCAGCCTGGACTGAGCGTCAGCGCAGCTGGGTGTCGCGGAGTGTGCGGGGGAAGGAGGTGACCTGGCTACAGGGTCAGGGTCAGGGTGGAGTGGTGCCTACTCATGCCTACTCATGCCATTTGCCTGAGCGAGGAGGATGGACATTGGGTCCTGGCCACGATCCCCCATTGCATTGGTCAGCGGGTTAAAACCCATTGTGCCGGTTGGGCTCGCGAGCGGTCGCACAAGCCTGAGTTGGGGCGTACTGACCTCCGCTTGCGGTGCCTCGGTGTGACTTCTGATCTCACGCTGCAAGGTGTCGACCTGGCGCGCCATCTGCACCACACCATGGAACACCAGGGCGATTGTATAGCAGACATAAAATGCTCGGCCGCAGACCTACGCTGAGCCAGGACCTCGCAACCCGCCCGGGTACCTCGCCACCTCGCCCGCCGCCAGCGCTAACAGCCTACAGCAGCCACTCACCCGCAGCAGGACCTGATGCTCCACATCAATCTTCTCCTGGAATTGTCTCTCCAATTGCTTCACTGCCCCAAGCACCAGCTCGTCATTGGCTCGAGCCGTGTCTTGCAGGCTGCGGATAGTGTCCAGGGAGGCAAACCTGCACGAGAAGCATGGTATGCACAGCAGCATGTGGCCACCCCACTGCGTTTCATCCTGGGTCCTGTTGCAAACCAGTGTGTGGGGTGGGTCTGCCCAGCGCTTGCACAGCGTGTGCAGCCTCACCTGGCCTCACACTCTCTCAACGAGTGCACACTTGCAAACTGTGTAGCCATGAGCGCCAGCCGCTGCTCCACCCGCTGCTCCATCAGCCCCAACTGTTCAGCGTTCAGGGATCCCCCACGGGCACCGCTGGCAGCAGACGCCTGCAGAAACACGAGGCCAACATGGTGCAAGTGTTGCGTCAAGAGACAGAGGCGACCCGCAGCGTGATGGGACGCCTTGGGGAGAGGTCACTAACCCTCCCATGCGCTTGAAGCTTGCGTCACTAACCCTATCATACCATCGACACCATGACCCCAGTGCACCCTGCTAAGCTGATCCTCGCCTCACAGCAATGCCCTGACACCATCAAGTGGCTGGTGGCTCACCGCATTGGCCCTTGCATGCTCGCTGTTGTTGTGTTGCACCGCCACACGCTCCATGTCCACCACCAGCTGGTTAATGGTACGTTGCATCCTCTCGTTTGCATCACTCTGCATACCACACATACCACATTGCAATGGGTTAAGGGTAATGGAAAAGGTATGGGGATTGTCTTGCCCAGGCCACCCCTCCATGAGGTGTCATTGGCGCCTCAGCCCATGATTCATGACTGTGCCCCTGCACACCGTGGTCGAGCCTGACTCCCCACCAGCCCTCACTGTGGACTACAGCCATGAAACACTCCACCCTGGGCTGACGACAATGAGTATCCACGGCTGCCGCTGCTTCCAATCCGGGTCACCCAACGCTCCTCTCGATTCTGGAGCCCGTGTACAAGCTGCCAACGCAGACGGGGGCGCCTGATCTGCTTACCGTCATGCGCAGCCTGTCGATGAAACTGTTCTCCAGCTCGCGTAGTTCGGAGGCACGAGCCCAGCTCGACAAGCGAGAGTCGGAGTCACTTCCACTGCTGGACTCCAAAGCCGCAAGCCGAGTGTGCAGCTGCTGAAAGGTCACCTGCGAGACGAGGCAACAGGCAGGTCTAAGATAACCCCATACCACGCGGCAGTCGCGCAGATTGTGTACATGTGGTCGAGGCGCAACTTTGAGGAGAGTATCGACTGCGTACCTGAACGAGCTCAAGGCTCGTGTCATACTTCGCCTTCGCGCCGTCCAGCTCCGCGATGTTAGCGTTGACCAAGTCCTTGACCTGCTGCAGGCTGCGTTGCAGTCGCTCCTCGCTGCCCAGCATGAGCGCCATGGCACTGCCGTCGGAGCCGCCGCCGCTGCTACCCGCGCCCCCCGGGGACCTGAGCTGGGCAGCCATTGCTGCGTTGGACGCAAAGCCCTCTTGCTCGGCCTGGACCAACTTGACCATTTCGCCCAGTTCCTTCGGGGTGCGGGCATCAGTACATCCGTCATTCAGTCATTGCAATGATAGGGCAGAAGAGGGGTATAGCTCTACATCACCAGGCCAGATGTGCTACTTTGCAAGCAACAGCATCGTATGTGCATGCTGGCTGAACAGCCAGCTGGTTAAGAGCTTCTTTTCCGGAGTGCCCTTTGGTCGGAGTGCCCTTTGCCCTTTGGTCGGAGTGTTCGACTGCATTGAATGCTCAAGGTTGAGAGCCAAGGTGCTGAGGGTGAGTAGCGTGAGTAGTGGGCCAAGGTGCTGAGGGTGAGTAGTGTGTAACAGCGCAACCTGTAGGGTGCAGGTCACCACTTACAGCACGCAGGCAGCCCCTCTATCACAGGGGCAGCAGGGTGTGTTGCAGCGCGCGCTTGTGCGTGGTGGCCATGGGTTGGTAGGGCGGGGTAGTGAGTGCTGGGGGTAAGTGGCACTCACCCTCAGCATGTGATCTGTGCCAGCTGCACGGTGCTCTTGCTCCTGCACGCGAGCTTCCACTTGTCTGTTGCTCAGCTCGAGGTCAGGCAGTCGGTTGCGAGCTTGACCCACAAAAGTCTCGAGCTCTGGCAGCTGCAAGCAAGCCCATCAACAGCACACTCACCACAACAAGACCCTGGGTTCTCCAGCTGCTCCTAGAACACCCAGCCCTCGCATCAACCACCATGCCTTCGACCCTTGCAACGTCCATTGCCAACTGTCAACTGCTTTGTGCTAGGTTTGCAAAGCTGCAGGTGGCCGTCTCAGCTTGCCGCGGCAACAGCCATCCTATGCCTGCCTGAGCTGCCAGCATACAGCAACACAAGGCCCAAGCACTCGTGGATAGCACCCACAGCTTCGTGGAAGGCACACGCCATACAACTCCCTACCGCCCACCCCACTACTCATAGCCAGCTGCTGCTTTCCAATGGAGGAGAACAATGTAAAGACCAGGCCCTCACTGCTGCTGCCTTCCTCGGTGCCGGCAGCAGCCTGTGGTGAAGGTTAAGGTAAAGTGCGGTCACTGACTCTAGACACACCTTATTGGCCAAGGTTTTGTGTGCTAGATCCAGGGCTCGAGCCTGGGCCTGCAGCTCGGGCAGCTGGGTGTTGACGCGGGCTTGCAAGGCGTGCACCCCCTCAGCAGCGCTCAGGGCGGCTTGCAGGCTGCTGGCAGCTGATGCTTGCTTTGCCTCCAGGCTCGACACTCTGCGAGCATATGAAGGTGCGAGAGTGATGTGGCGGAGTGACACACTGCTATGAGCAGGTATGAGCTGGTGGCTGGTATGAGCCTAGTGGCGCAATGCCTCTGAAAAAGCGGAAAAGCACCGACACCGCCTGCGGCGCCCAGCCTGGAGCCAGCAGCGTGACCAGCCAGTGCGGGGCATGATGTGGAGCTCGGTAGTGGCCCCCCGCAAGCCCCCACAGGCCCCATGCAGCAGTCAGGCAGTCACACAGCCATCAGCCTCAGAGCCAGGGCCCAGCACTCCCCAGCCAGCCAAGCGCTGCAAGCGCACCAAGGTTGAGCAGGCAGCTGAGCCCACCCAGCCCACCAAGGGCAAAGACAAGGCCCAGGGCAAGGCTGCCAAGGCAAAGCCAGCACCACAGCCAGGCAGGTGGATAGATTGAACATGCAGCGCATTTAGGAGGCCAAGTGGCGCCCACTGGAGCTGTGCTACTGGCCAGAGCAGGGGAGGCTGCCAGCCAAGGGCAAGGAGTACCCTGAGCTGGGTACAAGTGGGTGCAAGACAAGCCACCAAAGGCCCAGCAGCAGCAGCAGCCCGCTGCGGCACAGTAGTGTGTGCCCCCCTTTTGAGCTGTTATCAGCTTACGATTACTGTATGTTTGTCACGCCAACTCTACATCATAGCCCTCTGGGTTAGGCAATAGTGTATGTGGTAGGCGACCATGCCCATCTGTATGTCATGTGTATGCCATGTGCATGGGAGCTCCACACAGACAAAAACACCATTTTGTAGTGGTCCACGCTTAGTGTTCCACGGCAATGGAGGCTCTAGGTTGAGGGCCAAGGTGCTGATGCTTGCTTGGACCTACTTGCTTGCTTGCTTGTAAAGAACAAGAGGATAAGGAAAAGGAAGGAAAGGTAAAGGAAATGTCAAAGCATTATGTCTCATCACAGGCTCGACACTCAAGATGCACATTAAGGTGCACACCTAGATGCACATCAAGATGCACACCAAGATGAACCTAAGACATAGGATGCTTGGACCTGATGATAAGATTGCTTGGACCTGATAAAATGCTTGCTGGCCCAACACTTTGCAAGCATATGGCCTAGGGAGAGATTGGGAGATCAGCACAACAAGTACCAGCAAGCAAGATGCATACATTCATACTCATGCTTAGCAACCTTCAATCCTTCCCTCAGGCAAAGTCACTTCCCATTGATGAGACGGGCACAGTACAAGCATACATGTGTCATACTCAAGCGACTTGCCTATGTCCCACCTTTCCAACTCTACCCTGGGAAGAGGAAGTTAGATGGCCCACACGGCTGACGCCCTGCCTAACAATGGTGACACGGTGTGGCCCCCTGCTGACCAGCCCTTACCTGTCCCTCAGCTCCCTGACAGCCGAGTCCACAGCCGCCAAGGCTTTCTTGTCGCTCGCAACACTGGCAGCGGCCGCATTGGCGGCTCCCAGGGCGGCCAGACCCATGGTTGGGGCTCCCAGCATCGCCTCTGCCCTCTTCAGCGTCACAGCCGCCTCCTGCTGCCTCACCTCCATGGACTGCAGCCTGCGCTCATGGCAAAAATCCAGCAGCATGGGCCATGCACAGGTCGCGATATGAGCTATAGTATTCGTGATGTGTTTTACCCGTTCGAGCTCCTGACTCGCACCTTGTGGCGAAGTCGGTGAGCTGAGCTTCCTGGGAGGCGCGCTTGGCAGCCGCGGTTGCGGCAGCAGACGAGTCGCGCATCGCGGCATCGGCACTAATGCCAGCAGCTGCGAGCGCAGTCATTAGGCCCTGCTGCTGCTCCCGTAGCTGCGTCTCAAGGCCGGTCAATCGGCCTCCAACGTCCGCTACCACCATCGCGTCACCCGCTCCTCCACGGCGTACCGAGCCCGCATACAGCGAGCTCTGCAAGCTCGAGCGGTTAAACACCGACGGCCCAGACGCCCGTGGCACGTCCACAGTTCCGTCCACGCTCGTCTTGGGACTTAGAAAGCCACCCTCCGACTCCTGCCTGCAGCTCTTCAGCCTGTGTACCTCGGTTTCGAGCTGCTCGTTCTTGCCTTGCAACTGCTTAACCTGGGCACCGGCACCGAAAAGCACAGCGCTGCAGTCAGCCCGCAAGGCGCAGGGTGTACACATCAATGCGAGGCGCAACACGAACCTGACGTTGAAGCGCGTTCATTGATGCCTCCAGACTTGACGCAAGCTGCGCCCATTCCGGCGCCTTCGCCTCGAGTGCCGCGACGCGCGTGTCGGACTCGGCCTGATGTCTTGAGCTGCATACAGCGGAACAGAATGATGTTGCGCCAACCCACCGGCTGCATTGCGCGCGACACGATGCTAGTTCAACAGAGCCAGGCACCACAATGCACGGGTGTGAGCTCTAGTACGAGCTCTAGTCTAGCAGGTCTAGTACGAGCGACCTCCCCACCTCCCCTCCACCCAGCAGCCACCTGTTCTGAGCCTGCGTCAGCAGCTGCTGCAGCCTGCTCCCTTGCTCCAAAGTCTGGCTATCCAATGCGCCCAGCTTGCCCTTCGTTGCAGCAGCTTCCGCCTGGAGGGTCTGCAACCGCCAGGCAGTAACACACGCAAAAACAGCAGCCTCGATTACTCACCTGCCGCGGCCGCTACGACTGCAGCAGAGGCGGCAAAAGTCTGTCATTGGCAGCAGGACATCTGCGCAGCAAGCAGAGCCACCAGGACAGAACTTACCGACACCTGGGCCTCTATGGCCTTGCTAGCCTCCTGCAGCTTGCGGTCCAGCAGCAGCTCCAGCTCCCCACCCGGCCCAGTGAGGCAGGCAGCCACACTGGAGACAGCTGCTGCAGACAGGGGCGCAGGTGCATGCCCACCTGCAGCAGCCCGCGCCTGCAGGCAAACTCAAACAGCAGGCATGAGCGAGAAAGACGGCTTGCATAAGCATGCACAGTCAGCATGGCACAAGCAGCTTCCAGGCTGGAGAATTCGCCCTGTCTGCCAACCACCCTGTCTCACATCGAGGTGCTGCCCCAATCCCCCTCACACTTGCTTCTTCTTCTGCTGCTGCCCCACCCGCCCTAACGCCTGCTGCTGCTGCTGCTGGTGGTCATGGCCCCCTTGCATTCAAACCTGCTGCTGCTGCTGCCATTCAGCCAGTGCCTTGACACGGCAGTCCAGGGTGGTGAGCTGTGTAGCCTGGGCTGCCACCACCTGGCTAGCAGCACCCTGGACCTGCAGCCAGGGCAAGGAGGAAGAAAAACAGGCTAGGTATGTCAGAGCCATGCAAGGGCACAGCATGGAACAGCAGCAGATGAGCAGCACCCACAGCAGCTTAAGTGCCATCGGGTCGAGCACTGGCAGCAGTAAGATGAGCAGTAGTGGCAGCAGCAGGCACCACAATACCAGCAGCAGCAGCAGCAGGCATCAACAGTAGTAGCAGCAGCAGGCACTGGCAGTGGTGTCAGCAGCAGGCACTGGCAGTGCTGTCAGCAGCAGCAGAGGGAGCAGGGGCAGCCTCCCTCCCTCCGCTCCCTGCTCTGTTGCGCGACCGGGCTGCATGCGAGAAGAGACCCACCTTGGCTTCCAGGCTGCTGCCCAGACTCTGCACCTGGACCTTTAAGCTAGACAGCTGCTCCGCCTGGTCACACGCCTGCTCCTGCCCCACATCCAGCTGCTCTTTGTATTGGGCCTGGGCGGCAGAGGCAGCAGGGCGGGGTCAGCAGAGTGAGCAGCAGCAGAGCATGCTAGACAACCCAAGCGCCAGGGAGGGAGGGGCTGCGCTACCCAAGGTATGGGACTAAGGTGGGACTGGGGTGAGCAGGTAAGGGTAGGCAAGGGGTGGGACTAGGGTGAGCAGTAGCAGAGCATGAGGAGGGAGTGCAGTGCAGGAGGGAGTGCAGTGGAGGGGCCAGGTCTTGTGCAGTGAGAGGGGGGTACGGGAGCAGCACGACCGCCTTTGGCTGTGCAGGGCCCACAGGTACGCTACGCACCACAGCCGCTTGCACTTCGGCAGCCAGGCTGGCCAGCCTCCCCTCAAGGTCCTCCACGCGCCCTGCTTGCCCAGCCAAACCCTGCGGCAGGGCACACCGCCAGCCAGGCTGACTCATACGCCCACTGCTGGCTATCCGCTCTGCCTGGCTTCAAGGTAGCTGGCTAAGAACACTCCAGGTTGGCAGGTTGTTGACACTGCCCCTGTGCCTCTAACCCTTCTCACCCTCACTCACCCTGCCGATCTCACACCCCACACCCCCTGCCCAGCCACTCCCAGCACGTTCCAATCCCCTATCCCACCCCAGCCTGCGCACCTTACCTGCCCCCTGCCCCGTTGCCACTGCCTTTCTGCCCTCCTCACCTGCCCCCCTCAACCCTCAAACCCTGCCTTCCCGCCCCGCTCACCTGCTCCAGCCGCCCCTCCCGTGTCTCACACGCTACCACTCTTTGTTCTAACCCCGGCAGGCCCTTGGTGGCGGCGCTGGCAGCTGACTTGGCCAGACGCTTCATGTCCTCACGAGCGGCAGCTTTGGTGCGCTCCCCCCGCAGCTGCAGCCCCGCACACGCAGCCCCACACAGGGTGACGTCAATAAGAGACCTCGAGCAGCATGTGGCCTTCACATGCATTCCGTACTGACACGGAAGCAAGCAATGCCTATATATATACAGTATTGACGTACAAGCAACACGGCAACAAGCAATGACACGCTTGCTCATGCAACCACAGGCACTGTCATGATGAGATGCTCTTAGGGCATAATAGGCTGGTCGACAGGTCGGCAGTCTGGGCATGTGCACGCCGTGAGGGTTGGGGCAGGTGGCTGGCACAGGTACGTTAAGAGCCATGTTCATATGGGTGTCGTCTCCATGTAATGTCACTCCCCACCCCTCCCACCCCCTCCCACCCCCTCCCACCCCCTTCTGGCCCCTCACAGTCTAGGCACCCTGGCACCCACCCACCTCCCTTCCCCCAGCCCATTGTGGCCCATCCCCCTCAGGCCCCTAACTCTGTGGCCCTAACTCCCACCCACCCACCTCCTCCTCCACCATAGCCTCCAACTCCACCAGCCGTGCCTCAATCACTGCCGGGCTGAGCCCCGTTGCGCCATCTTTTCCCGCTCCTGCCCCTGCCGCCCCTCGCCCCTCCACAGCCTGCAGCCGCTGCTGCAGCTCGGCCACCACGCCCAAGAGGCCCCCGCGCTCCCCCCCATGACCACCACCAGGGGGCGTAGGGGCAGCCGTGGCGCTGCCAGCTCCCCTGGCCTGCCCCTGGCCCTGGCCGTGGCTCTGGGCTCCGCTGCTGCTGGGCGCGACCCCACCGTTCCCCCCGTTGCCGCTGTGGGGGCTGCCCGGGATGGAGGAGGTCCCCGGCGCGGAGGCCTGGGGGGTGCCTGCGTGGTCAGGGCGTGCAGGGGCAGCTGGACTTGCACTGGCAGCTGGTCGGCAGGTTGGGAGGTGGGTGTGTCCCCAGCCAGCTAGAGAGCCAGCCAGCCAGCCAGCCAGCCGCTACCTATCCTATACCTCGCTGTCGCCAGCCAGCTGACATCCCTGGAAGGCGGAGCTGCTTGTCTGAGCCTAAACTATCTGGAGCTGCTGCCGCTGCTGCTGCTGCCGCCTAGCGGCTCACCTGGCAGCGCGCCTGCTGATCGGCTGCCTGCCGCAGGCGCCTCCACCTCAAGGCCCACCTGTGGCACACACCAGGCCAGGCCAGGCTGGTTCAGGCAGGCAGGGATGTGGGCCAGCAGCAGCCCAAACCAGCAGCCAGGCCATCGCGGTTGTAGTGGAGGGGGGCCAGGCATGCGGCATGGAGGCACAGGGCTTTGCAGCTGAGATGTTTCTGCCATCACTTTTGGTATTCAACGCTGGATGCATCATCCAGCATCCACCAGCCCAGCTTCCCGGTTCCTCGTCAGCCCTTGAAGGCCACAGGGCTCCACAGCTGAGGGGAATCATGATCAATGCTTAGTCGTGTCGTGTATGCGATCGTCAGCCCTGCCCCATCCCTCGCACCACCAAAGGGCACCCCAAGCCCCTACAGCAGCTGACCGGGTGCCGGGCCCACCTGCTGCTTCACGCCCTGCAGCTGCTGCTCCAGCACCCCCATCTTGCCGATCATCTGGCTTACCCAGGCAGGGGCGTCTGCAGGCAGCTGCAGAGGGCAGCGAGCAGTGGAAGGGTGAGGATCAGGGATGTGAGATGTGATGAGCTGAGAGGTCCAGGGCAGCCCCATGGGGAGAGGGTGAGGAGGAAGGGCGGGGGAGAGAGAGGGAGATCAGGGAAGGGTTGCACAGGCGTCAGGGAACTTGGGAGGGAGGCTGGATTCAACCCCTGTCATCCTTCATCCTCCATTGCCAGTGGTGTGGTATGTCTAGGGTGGTTTGCCTACCCATCCTTCCTGTACCCAGCCTCCCCGCCTGCCCCTAGCCCTTACCCCTCCTCAGCCTGCCACCCATGCCACCCCTGCATGACGCATGTCGCCCAGCTGAAATCTTCGATGGCGCACTCGAACCTACGAACCTTCCATCTATCAGCCAGACCATATTCCTTACTTTTATTCTGCTACACCTGCTCCACTGTCACGAGCAGCTTCCCTTCATTGCCTGCAGCCGGCTGCCACCCACGCCCCCGCACCTGCCCTGCGCACCCCACCCTGTCCCATCACCTCATGGCTTCCAAAACCCCATGCAACGCCCACCTGCCACCTTGTCGTCCCCTGACCCAGGGAATAGAGTGCAGGGGGACCCCCGCCACCCTGGCCCTTGGTCTCGCCATCTGGGGCAGCGGGGTGCAGGCTGGTGGGGCAGCTGCTGCGCTCCACTGGCCGGCTGCGGGCACGCATGCCAAGCTGCAGGCAACCAGACGTGCATGTACAGGGGGTCAGATTGCAGTGGGTGCAGGCCACATGGTGCAGGACCATGGAGTGTGCAGGCAGCCATGGATGCAGGTGCAGGCCGTGGGCAGCTGCAGAGCAGCGGCAGGGCAGCAGCTGTTCAAAAGTGCAACGATGGGTGGGTGGAATGCATACCAGGGATGGGGGCAGGGGCAAAGGGATGACGAGCATGCAGCGCAGGGTTGGCTGCACGAACTGCACCTGTGCCTATGCTCCCTTTTGCTATGCTGTACAGATGCTAGGCACGCATGCTGCTGCTAGCTGGGACCGCATGAATTGAGTGATGGTGATCCTAAGCCTAACCCGGAGGGAGGTGATGGCGGGCGGCACCAAGGCTAGCAGAGAGAGCAAGCCACCCAAACACTCCACCTCAGTTATGAGATGAGACGGGAGGTAAACTGACCGAGGGGACCTCGTCGCTCGAGCGTGGAATGGCCGCAGGGCTTGTGCGCGCACTGCCAGCACCTCGTTCATCCGCGGCGCCGCCAGCCGGCCTGGGTCGCCGACTCAGGGCCGGCAGGTCGTCGTCTTCCATGCTGTCCTCGTCACTGCTCTCTTCAAGTACGATCTCCGGCGTGTTGTACACCTGCAGGACCAGCCCGGGAAGAAAGGACCGAAGTTGAGAGGGCCAACCGTGGAACAGACGTTCTCGGTTGGTCGAAGAACAGGTTGGCCGGGTGCGGAACAACAAAAGCGGTGCAAATGGACACCGCTGGGGCCGCGTCGCACCTTGAACCTGGACTGCTCCGTCGAACGCGTCTCCTGGCGGTACAGCATGGGCTGCGCAGGCAGGCGATAGACAAGGAGAGTTCCTCGCAACATGCAGCGTATACAACAAGGTGAAAGGCTAGCCGACTCACAGAGGGGCCCTGCTTCCTGTCCTTCCGTACCGGCTTTGCAGGCTGGCCAGGGTTGGCTGGTACGGCAGCCGCTTTGCTAGCGACCAAGCTACCTGCCGCCAGGGAGAGGGTGGGATAACCTGGCCCAAACCCCTCTTCAACTGTGAGCCTAGCTTGGCCAATTGGCTGTTGATGCTTCCCATGCAAGGAGTGGAAGGTCCTTGGAAGAGCAACTGTGACCCACAGCTGCCACCACCCCGCCACCCTTACCTGTGGTGCCACAAACACCTTGGCCGGCTTGATCTGCGCGCCCAGCCCGTCCAGCAGCTCAAAAACAGCCATGCTGCTCTCCTCGGCAGCAGCGGACAGCGCCTGCGCATTACATCAGGCCCAGTCGCAGACCATTGAAGGTCCACACGACATCTCCAGCAGCCTGCCACCGTCAGCGACCAGTGTCAGTTGCAGACCGTAGAACGGCATCTCCGGCAGCCTGACAGGGCCAGGGCCAGGAGGTCGCTACTGGGTCACGTCTGGTCGCCTGCCTGCTGGCGTGGGTTGCCGTTGCCCTAGCTGCCAGGCTGGTGAGGTTGCTTGCCATCGCCATGTGCATCTGGTGTGCTTGAGCCTGGCTGAAGGAGCTCCTACCTTCAGAAACTGTGGGAATGGGATGCGGCGGCCACCCTGGGGACGGAACTTATGGAAAATGACGTCAATTGACACCACGTTCAGGGGACCTGTGGCGCACCAGTCCAAGACCATGCAGTGGGTCAGGCCTCTGCCAGGGAAAGGAGGGAGACCACAATCAGTAGTTGGTAGCCACAAATCTCACACAGCCTACCGCAATCCAAAGCTTGCGGTCAGGCCGCCCTGGACTCACCGCTGGGTTGCACCAACCCAAGGTCCTGGCACAGCTTGACGTACTGCGTGGAAGTCATTTGCGGCTCAGCCTCGTTGTACGTCACGCGTCCCGATCCTACCGTGTACTGCACGGTCGCACGTGAACGTCAGCCAATGAGCGCACAAGCGATGGCGCGGGTGTGGCTTCGTTGCGCGGAGCGCGTAGGGAACGAACCGCGTCGCAGCAGCACCCTCCCGCGCTTGCATGGCACCATGCACCGACCCACCTTGCAATAATTGCAGAACACGCGCTTGATAAGCTCGTTGCTCTCGGCACCTGCACAAGCCAGTGACAGGAGTGTGATGCCGGCCTTGTCCATGTCTGGCGTATGTGCACTAAATCGGCATGTTGTGAGGCGAGATGTGAAAACAACTTCGTCTCCATATTTTTACCCTCTCTGTCCTCCCCTCCCTGTCCTTTCCCACCCTGCTCTGTCCCTGCTTGCCTGTGGATCAGGCTAGGGCAGCATGCAGACTTGACCTTGCAGGCTATCCCACTCACCCTCAGGGATGCCGGGTGTGCGGCTTAACGACTTGATGCGCTCCTGCCGTGCGGCTTTAGCCTGCAACGCCACAGAGCAACAGGCCAGGTCAGGCCAGGCCAAGTGGAGATATACATAATGCTCTGGCTGCTGCTGCACTTTACGTTGCTGCAGCTACAAAAAGGACCGTCTTCAGTGCTGCTGCAGCAGCATATGGACAGCATATAGACGGTGAGCCAAGCTGTGCTAATGGCCTACAAGGCTGAAGCTACCTAACAGGGACAAGCACTAGCCTGGCCTGGGCTACAAGCAGCTGTGAGACTGAGCATCCCAGGCCCAGCAGCAGCAGGGGCCTGATGTGGCACTATAGAGTGTGCCATGTCGAAGCTGTCATTAGATTAGTTTAGTGCATGTGTCATGCCCAACTGGCTAGTCGCCCCATTGGAGTTAGGCAGTAGTGCAGGGAAGTTGGCTACCGTGCACTCAGGGACAGTGTGTTGAACGCAGCGGACCCTGGGCCTGGTATCAACGCACAGTTCCATGCCCATGTGTGGTGGGGCTGCTGCAGGTACTTCTGCTGCTGGGAACTCTTGAGTGGGCTGGGCTGGACTGGGCTGGCCTAGGCATGTGCTGCTAAAGCGTCACACAACCGTATATTGTCACGGGAAACCCAAGTTGCTTGCAAAGGCCACCGCCCGTCTTAAGCTAGTGGCTGCTAGTGGCTGCTAGTGGGTACTTCTGATCTGGCTCAAATGGAGGCCCTAGTGAGGGACAAGAGGGCTGCTGCAGGTATTCACAAGAGGGCTGCTGCAGGCACCATGGCATGTGAACATCACTACTTCAACTGACTTGTTCAGGATGTATGTTGAATTGTTGCAGTGCTGCCGCTGGAGTGCCGAGTAGCTAATGCCGCTGGGACAGGGTCAGGGGTGTGGTTGTGGTTAGGGTTAGGGGTGTGGTTGTGGTTATGGTTAGAGTCATGGTTAGAGTACCTGGTAATGCGCCAGCCTCTCATAGAAGGACACAAACTCTTGCAAGGAGTAGCTGCGGCCCTTGGTCCCCACATCAGAGCCGATGCTCAGGATCTCAGCTGCAGGGGTGCAGCGCAGGCCAGCATGACATGCAGCAGACAGCCTGGCGCCGTGCGAGCGCCATGTGAGTTGCAATGATGATGGTGGAGATGATGACACGGTGAAGCGGACAGCAGTGCTGGGGGATGGGTGCTGTGGCCAAGGTGGTAGTATTGAACCAAGTTATGACGCAGGTCGAGGTGAGGCACGCCGCTGCATCAGTCAGCATTGGGCATGGCAGGCGGGTTGCAGCTTCCTCGCAGCTAGGGGCCCTTGCAGTTGCTGCTGCACCGGATGCCATGGCAGAGCCGAGGAAGACCCCATGACTCATGCTCAGGCAGTGTTTGTAGACTGGCACCTCAGACGAGAACACAGGGGCATTGGGGTGCATGGTGGAGTGTGACATCCCATGCTGCTGCTCCTGCTATGCAGTGCCACAAGTGTCCAGCGTCTGAGGGGCCTCAGAGGGCTTTGCTCATCTAGGCTGGCTTCTGGAGTCAGCTGCACAGCAGCCCAGGGACCCACGGCTGAGTGCCCACAGCCAGGACTAGTCCAGGGCAGCTTTTGGGCGAGGTGGAGGGCTGTGTGTTATGCTGGTGCACAGTTGCTGAGTGCAGTGGACGCAAAGCTTATGTGTGCGTGTTGCACCACAACAGTTAGCGCTGCAGGCAGCTCTCCTCCAGCCCACTCACTGAGCTTCTTCACGGTCAGCCCGTTCAGTACGCCTAGTTCTGCCAGAGCCAGCATCCTGCGCAAGAGAATTGCGTCATTGCATTATCTCCGTTCCACAGGGAGTGGGGAGCTGAGCTAGTGGGAAGGCTTTGAGAGCACTTGGGGAATGCCAGGGAGAGTGGCTCCCCATGCCCCTACGCACATGTTCTCATGTTCCAGCACATTCTTCCCGTCTGTGTCGTAGACTCGAAAAATTGCTGATGCCTTCTCTGCTATTCCGCCCGAGGCAAGGCTGCTAGGGTTGATGTATACTACCTGCGTCAAAATGAAAGACGAGGGCAGGTGACAAGGGGAGCAGAGAGGGCGGGCAGGCGTGGATGTCGAAGCAGCTACAGAAAAGGCGAGCCGGGCGACGCACCCGCTCCTCGTCGCCCTTGCTTTGGCTTTCGCCCGTGATGGACATCCTGCCAGGCCCTGGAGCAAGCCGCGTCTTCATGCTCGAGTTCGAAGTCCTGAGGTGGGCGAGGCCGGGAGCAGCCCCCCCTCCCGCTTGCATATCACCGGCGCTCCCTTGCGAGGTCATCTCTTGACTGACAAACTCAGCGCCCTTCGACGCTACAAAAAGCCCTTCACTCGCTCACAAATACTCAGGCGACACCCTGCAATATTGCTTTGAGTCCGCTCGGTGCGCGTCTGAGTGCTTCAAAGCTATAGTAACCAACTCTGCACGTTTGAAGGCGCCTCGGAAGCCCGAAGCGGGCTTGCATGAATTCGTGAATGCATGCCGCATGCACACATTTCTCGACATCTTCTAAACCGGTGCCGTAAGGGCATAGGCAAACCGTCACAAACACGCCTCTGAGATACTTCCTATGCGCTTAGGAGCATCAATTAGGCGCGTCACTTAGGTCAAATAGCCGGCCACTCTGAAGGGGATGGCCGTGTTGGGGTGTGCGTCAGGTCACCATCCAACCGGAGTGCCGTCAACCATTCGCCCCGAGGAAAAGTGGGGCAAAAGTGAGGTCAACATAATGCTAACTAGCCCATCCAGGTGTCAAGTACTTGCCGCTGCCCTTCCGGTTCTTCTTAGCCATAACGCGATGTGAGCTGTCGCTGGGTTGTCGCTTTGTTAGAAAATGTCACATTACAGTCTGTGTCACATGCACATCTGTGTCACATGCACATCCAGGCACAACCAGGCTAACCAGGCTAATGCAGGGTGCAGCCTAGGCCTGCATGACATGCAGCAGACATGCCGACCCGCACTGAACAAAAACCCTAAGACTTTTCCAATCATCTCCCTACCCATCTCAACCGTTTCGTTGGCATGGGCATTGAGGTACAGAGTGTTGCCTGCGCAGCTCCAGGCTCCATGCGCTACAGCGAACGTTGCAAAAGCCATGCAATTCAGTACTCAACGTGTCAGAACCCAACCCTAGAGACACGGCAGCAGCAAGGATGTGGCCGTAAGCAAAGAAAGCATTGCATGTCAAAAGCTGTCATAGTCAAGCGTGTGACCCTGCATGTCTGCACTGCGCAATTCCAGTGCAGGTACAAGTCATATGGATCTGGATCTGCCCCTGCGCAGGGGCCGGCAGTCCGGCAGTGGGCATGGTGGCAGCCGCAGGGAGCATAATGCTTGCCCCTGGGGTGCGTGTAACAAGCATCACATGAAGCTACTTGGTTCACATGCATTCATGCGCTGGCAACCATGACACGTGACTCACACAAGCGTGACATTGGAACAAGCTGAAGAAGTGGTAAGCTGGGGAGGCCTAGCCAGGCCCTATTTCAGGGGCTGCGGAGAGCCTGCCTCTTGTCCCAGCCACATCAGTATTCAGCTCAAGCAACTCGTGGCTTACACAGTCAGTCGTGCAATGCTCCCAAGTCAGTCCGGATACCTTGCATACCTCAGTCTGTCAGCCGTCTCAAAGAACGTCAGCGTGCAGGGACAGTGTCCGGATGCCACCCCTCAACCCCCAATGCCCATCTCCGCAGGTTTTCAAGCCTGCCAGCAGCCGAGCCAAGCCAGAAACACTCCCTGCAAACCCTCAAGCTGCGCCACAGCTCAGTATGACTCCCTTGGGGTCCCCAGATTAGATTAGGTCTGGTTCAGTTAGGTGGCAGCACTAATCCTCCCCAGGTCCTGGCCAACCTTCTCTCCTGACCCCTCCTCCTAATCGCGGGACAGCCCCAGACCTCACACATCATTGCCCGCTGTATCCCTGTCTGCCGGGCACAGTCGCAGCCACTTCCCTGCCACCCAGCTGCTGTGAGCTACACAATGCTCTCACAAGCTGCCCTGCCCCGCCCTGCCCCACCCTGCCCTGCTCCGCCCTGCCCCTCCCTGCCCTATACACCAGCACAACCCTTTCCCCGCCCATAGCAACCCACCTCCACCTCCCCGGGCTGCACCCCACCGCCCGCGCCTCACGCGAAGAAGGCCATGATGTCAGTAGTGTCCGCGAGGGCTTGGTCCTCCCCATGGCTGAAGTGAGTGTGCAGGGGGGAGGCGCCCGCACTGCCCACCAGCAGCCCCTGGCTGCCCCCGAGTTCGACCCCCAGGCTGTTCCACACAGCCAGGCCAGCCAGGCCAGCAAACCCCGCCAAAGCTGGAGGAGGGGATGGCCCAAGGCTGGCCAGGTCCTCTTCGCAATCCGCCAGCTTCCCACCTGCTGCTGCGGCTTTGGGCCCCTTTGAGGCGTCCAGGGAGGTGTCCAGACCTAGCAACCTGAAGCCTGGAGGCATCGCAAAGTCGGCCAGTGAGAAGGCCCCGGGCTCGTCCACTTGGCTGGCGCAGGGCAGCAGGGCGGAGGGCTGCAGAGAGCTGAGGAGGCAGGGTGGGGCTGGCCCGCCCAAGTGAGTCCCGCCAAAGTGTGACCCCATCACACTAAAAGCACTGGTTGGGTTGGTGAGGTGAGAAGCTTGTGGGGAGCTGGGATCAGGGCTGGGTCCCGCGAGGACCGGGACAGGGCTGGGGGTGTGGAGCTGGAGGGCGATGGCTGCAGCCAGCAGGTCAGGGGCCGCACACGAGGTCCCGGGAGCAGGGCTGTCTTCATGTCTAGACAGGTCTTCAGGCATGAGCTGTCCGCTGGGGCATGGCTGACCCTGCCCCAAGCCTGGTATCGAGCCCATGCCCTGAAGCTGGGTGCAGACACCCACTCCCGTGCACGCCATGTCCTCTGAGTGTAACGTGGAGGCAGTGCCTCCATGCCTGCTAGCAGCTGGGTGGCTGAAG
>JASKMD010000284.1:0-25000 GCA_030144725.1 Haematococcus lacustris | reverse complement strand
TTTGTAAGCTGCAACGCTGCAGGTGCTTTGTTTCACTTGAGACAAATGCCCCTAGGTGACCCCGCAGCCGCGATAGTTGGTCTGCTAGTCGGTCCCGTCCTCGTTGGGGGCGCTGCTCTGCTTGCACGGTTGAGAGCAAAGCAAGGCTCTGGCGCCCCAGCAACTGCAGCCAGCTTAGCCACTGCAGCTCCATCTCCGACCGCTCCTTCACTGGCGAGCAGTACGCCCAGCTCCGAGGTAGCCGCGCTCGCAGCGGCGGAAGGAGCAGCAGCAGCAGCAGCAGCAGCAGGAGCAGCAGGAGCAGCAGCAGCAGCAGCAGCAGCAGCAGCAGCAACCACCAGTGCAAGCACTCCTGCTACGTCTGCACCAGCCCCAGTTGTGCCAGACCGAGCACCCCAAGCCACCGGAGGAGCTGCCATCCTAGCCCGTCTAAAGTGTGTGCACTGCCAGGCTTGTGAGCAGGATGCACAGTAGATGGCTGCTCTGACACCACCTGGCACACCTCACGCCTCACCCTACCACAGCTTTGATGCCAGCACAATATAGCAGCTGTTGAAGCACAGTGCTGGATGTGCCACAGCCACCTGCTTCCAGTGCCCTCAGGGCTTCAGGGCTGCAGAGGCTGGGGAGCTTTTGCTGGGCTGCCTAGACCAGGCCCGAAGCTGCATGGCAGCTCTTGTACCTGCTGATTGTGCGCGTAGGGCCCAGAAGGCTGCTGCCGCCGCTGCTGCCGCTGCCAGTGCCGCCGCTGCTGAGGCTGCTGCTGCAGCTGCTGCTGAGGCTGTGGCCGCAAGCAAGGGTCCCCGTGTGGTGTTTGCCTACGCGTCCCAGACAGGCACCAGCAGTGAGATCGCGCGCAACATGCAAGCAGAGGCAGCACAGCAGGGCTTGAACGCAGAGGTGGGCCGGGGAGGCCAGGGGCTCGGTGGCTGGATGGACAGTGCACGGCTGCGGTAAACCAACTCCCCTGCCAGACTGCAGCGGGACCTTGGGCTGTTGCGTCAGCCTGGCAGCATCCATCCAGCCTCTTGCAGCATCCATCCAGCCTCTTGCTTCCTCCATCTGCCCAGGTTTGCCTCCACTTGCACACCTGGCTGCATACAGTGAACTCCATGTTCATCAGGGCTGATGAGGACCAGCAGTGCGCCACATTCTCACCCCTCTTGTGTGGTAGGGCGGGTGCAAATTCTAGTACGGTGCGGGCCAGGCAGGTGCCTGTGTGGGTGACCTGCTGTGTGGTCCTTCCGGCTGACCTGACCTGCCCTGCCAGCTGCTGCTGTGGCGGCTGCTGAGGCCCAGGTCGCCTGTCTAGGCCGCAGGTCATGAGCCTGGATGAGCTGGGCTTGGACAACTTGACAGTGGAGAAGACGCCTGTGCTGGTGATGGTGGCTGCATCTACTGGTGCGCCCCAGCGGCAAGCCATATCTGCCACATGCCTATGGGTCATTCCCACCGTCACCACCACCCTCACCTGCTGTGTGGGCCTGGTGTTGCCTAAGCAGGCGACGGTGACCCGCCCGACAACGCGGCATCCTTCTGGGTGACAGTGCGCAAGAAGCACGCGGACGGGCTGCTGCAGGGCGTGCGCTTCACCAGCCTGGGTCTAGGCGACTCCAACTACACACGCTTCATGCATGTGTCCCGGGTGCTGAGGGGCAGGTGGGCAGCAGCCTGGCAGCTTCAGTGGGTGTCGAGTGAGGGAAAAACGAGGGTCGAGCTGTGGGCACGAGGGCGCTTGAGGGGGTGGACAGGGTGGGTTGGTGGAAGGCCAGGTGGGTGAGGGTGTGACTGAAGGTGTGACTAGGCAGGAGGAGGTAGGCGCAGGGATGGCTGGACCAGCACCCCTGATCTGGTAGGCTGGGTAGGCTGCCTCCCCAGGCCCTGCTGATGTGCCAGCCATGCTACGACCCTGGTGGTGTGGTCTGCTTGTGGTGCTGGTACTCCCCTTGCTGGTGCTGAAGCTGAAGAAAAGGTTACAAACAAGAAAAGGAGGTGGTGGTGGTGGTGGTGCTGCTGCTGATCAGGCTGTCAGATCTTGGAGCCAGCCTGTTCTACCGCCATGCCGAGGCAGACGAGGTGGATGGTGTGGAGAGTGTGGTGGACCCCTGGACAGACGGCTTGTGGGGGCCGCTGAAGGAGGCACTGAAGGTGCGGTGCAGGCTAACACAGCAGGCAGTTTGACATGTGAAAGGGAGGGCATACAGGCACGCAGGCAGGTGGGCTGGGGGTACTTGCTGGGGTAGCAAGGAGTAGCAGGTGACGGGGCGGGCATCAGCAGAGCGTGGGATCATCATCCGTTTTAATGTTTCAATGCGTTTCGCTAAAATACATAAACTCACAGTTAAGTATTCATTTCTTATGGTGCAATGCGTGGTAGTGCAGCTCACAAAGCGACCATTCAATAGCGCAAAACGACTTCTAAAGCATGGCATTTCATAGCTATGTATAGCGTGAAGAAAGCTGGTTAGCATCAGTATAAGTAGTGGGAGGCAGCATGTTGTGGGCCAGGCCAGGAAGCCAGCTGGGCAGCCAGGTGCCTGATGGAAGTACCCCACTATGGCTGCAGTGCCTGGCTTACTTGGCTGGGGCTGGGCAGCTGCTAGGGGCACCCCTCCTGGTCTGATCAGGTGCAGGCATGAGCTGGCTGTGCTAGGTCAGAACTGCAGTGAGACATCTTCCTTTATTGATGGTGGTAAGGATGATAATGGTGGTGACAAAGGTAGGGCGGCAATGCCAGGTGGAGGTGCTGGGCAGGCTACTGAACACAGCTACCCAGCACCTCATGTCACACAAGTGCTAGCTCCCCCTGCCTGATGTGCTGGCCAGCTGACCAGATGTGCTGCGTTGGGAAGCTGGTCAAAGCTGTGCAATGTGGCATTGCTGCACCCACCCGCTGCTGGTCTGCTGCTTGGCCATGCAGGCAGCTAAGCAAGGCAAGGCGCCTGGCGCTGGACCTATTGCTGTGGAGGCAGCGGCAACTGCAGCCAGTCAGGGCAGCAGCAGCAGCAGCGAGGCTCAAAGTGCACCTCTGCCCCACACAGCAGCAGTTGAGGCTGTGGCGGTGACCCTGCCTCAGTCTCTGTCAGCCTTGGACCTGGGCGACAGCGATGCCACCTTCCCACCTCTGCGCAAGATGCATGAGATGCCGACCAGGGAGGAGCAGGTGGGGGCGGGGTCCTGGGGTGTGTGGGGGCAGAGGGGGCAGGGGCCGGAGCAGGGTGGGGCTGGGCAAGACTGGCATCTGGGTGCGCTCCTGCAGACAGGCCGCAGGCATGGATTGGTGTTAGCATAGCATGAGAAAGAGAGAGAGAGCAGAACTGACCAGGCAGTAAGCTCAGGCTGCTGATGCTGTGGAGCCTGCTCAGTTTGCCAACTTTGTCCCCTGGAGTGTACCAGGTGGTGTGCAGCAGCTACAGCCCAGGATCAGGAGCAGAAGTCAGTGCTGACATGGGTCGCCACAGCCTGTTTGTCGCAGTACGCCTGACTGCATGTCACAGCCACAGCCCAAGCACCAGCTAGGCGCTGCACTCAGGGTGGCCACCGCGCTGCACTCAGGGTGGCCAGGGTGGTCACCGCAGCCCTTGCACTGGCTTCTGTGAGAGTTTGGCTGTGCAGGGTTGGGTGCCCTGGCAACCTGCATGTCCTGTCCCTGGCCCTGGTGCTGTTGTGCTCACAGCTGCCCCTGGTGTCAAGCCGCAGCTGGCCTCTGCTGCCCCTGTCAGGCTGATGCACCAGCCCCTGGCATGGCTCACACTGCCCTGCACCGTGTGCTGTTGCTGTCGCTGCAGTCATATGGCCTGCTGCCTGGTGGCCTGGCCCCTGAGGATGCTGACCTGAAGGGGGTCCCGGCCCTGCTGCCCTGCCGCTGTGTGGTGACCATAGAACAGGAGCCAGAGGTCGTGCAGCAGGTATGGTGATATCAGCCAGGCGTGCGGGCAGGCGGGCAGGGAGGTGGCGGGTGGGCAGGTAGGCGGCAGTGGGCGGGCAAGCAGGTGAATGGGCGGGAGTGCAGGCAGGCTAGAAGGCCTAACCCTGGCTGGCTGGCAGCGGGGTGGTCTTGGAGCGACAGCTGTTGTGCTGGGTGGGTCAGCACGTTGTTTACTATGCGGGTAACATGCAATGATCAGTGTGCTGTCCACTAGTACTCCCACGCCCTCCACCCCCACACCCCCTCCATTTCCGCGCTGGCAGGGAGCCCACCCAGCCACCTGCCCTCCCTCCCTCCACACACTCAAGATGCCTGCCCTGTAGCACCTGCATAGCCGCATCTGCCCTACCTGACGCTGTCGCCCTCAGAGTTGATGCCCCTGGTCCCTGCTGTACCCACCACTGCCCTGGTTCCTACCACTGCTCTCCCTCACCATGGCCGCATCCCATGCTGCCCCCAGGTGCTGGCAGCAGAAGCAGCTGGGCCCTGCGTAGCTGGTCAGACAGCAGCCTTGGACCCTGCTGGCCTGTATTCCCCAGAACAACCATTCTGGGCCGGGATCCCAGATGCCAGGTGGGCCCCTCAAGGAGGGTACCCTACCAACCTCTTGCTGCTCTTCTTGTGAGCACATTGCTATTAAGGGTGGGCTAGGGAGTGACCTGAACTGCACTGCATGGATGAGGCACGTGACTGTGGTTGAGGTTGGCATGGGTGAAGCATTTGGTTGGTTGTTCAGTTCGTCCTTTGGTCAGTGGGTAAAATGTTTGGTTGATTGGTTGGGTAAGAGGTGTCAGTGCCCCAGCCTAGACGGCACTGGGGTGTGGCTGTGGTGTTTTAGGCGGGAGACAGCCAGCTGGTCTGACCGCAACGTCCTGCACCTGGAGCTGGACACCAGCGGCAGTGGCATGCGCTACAAGGAGGGCGACTCCCTGGGCGTGTTGCCTGAGAACAGGTGCAGGCCAGATCACAGCGGCAGTGCACACCATGCCTTACGCTGCCGTCTCTTCACCGCTTTACACCACCCTGCTGCTTGCCCTGGCCGCCTGCCTGTCAACACACTCCCCTCCAGCCACTGCCCACCTGCCCCCCCAGCCCCTGCCCACCAGGCCCTGCCCCCGGCTCCTCCCTGGCTGCTATCAACAACCTGGCGCCTGCCCTGACCTTGACACCTACCCTCCTCCAGGCTGCTGATCACACTGATCACACTTCCAGGAGCTGGTCTGCAGGTGGCGCCCTGTGTTGGCTGCTGCTGCTGCTGCTGCTGCTGCTGCTGCTGCTGCTCGACCCTGGGGTCCTACACCCAGCCTGGGGAGGGTGTGCCCGTTGTGCCCTGGGCAAGCCACTGCCGCCAGGCCTCCTGCTGCTGCTACTCCTGCCCCTGTCTGGCCTGCTCCACACTGCAGCCCCAGCCTGGTAGACGCCACCATGGCAGCCCTGGGACTCAGCGCGGACACAGTCATCTCCGTGGCAGGGCTGGAGGCCAGCAGTAAGGTGCACCAGTACCCACCCACCCACTCACCCACCAAAGTGCCTGCACTGCTGCGTCAAGATGTGCACAGTGCTTTGAATCCATCCAGGACCACACTAAGGTAGGCCACATCAGGGCAGGCCAAGCAAGGTCAGGGCAGGCAAGCTTCGGTTGGGCCAAGGCACTGTAGGCTAAGCCAGGGCAGGTCACACTCAGGTTGAAGGTCACACATCTGGCTCTGCCCTATGTTTAAATGTCACTACCTCACAGGCTGGTTCACACGCAGCTGCCTGACTAGCTGCCTGCTTCCCCCTGACTGGCCGCAGAACCCTCTACCGCACCTGCCCCACCGCTGCAGCCTGGGCTGGGCGCTGACCCACTGCATCGACCTGGCTGCAGCTTGCCAGCGCAAGAGTGTGCTGCGCCTGCTGGCCGAGCACTGCAGCGACCAGGGCCACAAGCGCACCCTCCTGTTCCTGACTGCCAGGGCAGGTGGGCAGTGGGCTGGCCGCAGGGGGCCAGGGAGGGCCAGGCTAGGGCAGGCCAGCAGTCAGGCCGTGGGGTCCTCTCATCAGGCTCTGCTGGGGCTAGGTCCTCTGTGGGGCCTTACCTTCCCACACCAAGCAACTGCTGAACTCAACTACCAAACTTCCTGTCTGGTCAATTGCCTGACTAGGACACAGGGCATTGAAGGCACCACAGGCCCACCTCCTTGCAACAACAGGGCTGCCACCCCTTGCCATGCTGGCTGCTGCTTTGCTGGCTGCTGCCCTGAGCCCTGTGGTGGTCTCCCTGAGAAGAGGAGCTGCACATCACACCGCTGCTGAGGAGTGATGGCTGCTGGGCTGCTGGGCAGCTAAGGCGGCCTTGTGCTTACTGCCTTGCTGCTGCTGCTGCTGTTAGTGGTAGCAGCTTCCACCACCCCTGGCCACCCACACACCAAGCCAGCTGCGGTGAGGGTGGGCGGCTCCAGCCTTGTATGGGCTGTCGCCCCTGGATGACTGGCCCAGGGGTATGCGCTGCTCAGCCTTGGGCAGCCCACTTGGCCCAGTCTCAGGAGCCAGCAGCTTGCGCAGGGCCTACCTCTCCACAGGATATCCCACTCAGTGCTGCTGCTGCTGCTGCTGCTGCTGCTGCTGCTGCTGTGTGGCCTGGTGCTGCTTCCAGGGCGTGAGGCCTATGCCCACGAGGTACTGGAGCAGCAGCCCGCCCTGCACCACTTGCTGCTGCGCTTCACCAGCTGCCGCCCGCCCCTTGCCGCGCTGCTGGACTGCCTGCCGCCCCTGGCCCCCCGCATGTACTCCATCACCAGCTCCCCATACCAGCTGCCGGACAACCCCCAGGCAAGCCTGCACTGGCAGCACAGAGCAGCAGAGGGCAGAGAGAGGGCTGAGACCTAGCAGCAAAGGGCAGGAAGGGCTGAGCCGCAGCCAGGTGTTGATGGGTGTTACTCAGGACCCTTGCTCTGCACTGCCTGCTGGCTGGGCTCTGTGGCCACAAGCTGTGCATTAGACCCCAGGCCAGGCAGATTAGGGGTCAGGGTCCGACTCAGAATAAGGATGGCAGGCGTAGGCAGGTGGACAAGAGGCTGGTGCAGGGGACCCAGCAGGTAGCTGGTGTGGCCTGCTGCTGTGCTACATCCAGCACAGCATTGTCACTCTTGCAGCGCTCTTGCAATGCAAGCACTCCAGCAGCAGCACCTGACCCCATCCTGGTGGTTGTGCAGGTGGCGCTGAGCGTGGTCAGGTTTGGCACACGCTATGGCGTGCGGGAAGGGGTGGCTAGCTGCTGGCTGGAGCGCCTGGTCCAAGCCCGCCTGGCCGTGCCTGCCTCCCTCCCTTCCAATGTTTCAGCCCTGGGCCCAGCTTCGCCTCCTTCAGCCAGTTCAGAGTCAGGCACAAGCGCTGGGACTGGTGCTCAGGCGCTGGGCAGCTGTAGCAACGGCTCACTAAGTAAGGCCGCTCCAGCAGACGCCCCAGCCCCCAAGATCGCTGTTTTCTTGAAGAGGTGTGTTTCTGCCTGGGTTAGCAAGGAGCTGCATGGAAGCGGGTGTTAGTGGAGCAGGCAGCAGCCAGGAGCCAGGAACGTCACTGGCTTGTGGGTGTTGGTTAGTTATCCCTTGTTAGTTGTGTTGGTTAGCCCTTAGCCCCAACCCTGAGCCGCCACCGGTTTGTGGGGCACAGAGGGTAGGCACTGCAGACTGAAGCCCTGGCAGAGTGAAGGAGTGAGGATGTACGGTAGAGTGGTGCTGGGCAGTCATGCTTGCGGTGACTGAGTGTTCAAGGTTCTGGCATCCTCCTCTCCCTCCCACATGCCTGCCAACCCTGTCTTGAAACCAGCTTGCCTGCCCAGCCCGCTGCCGCCCCTCCACCCTGCTGGCTGCAGGGCACGGGACTTCAGCCACCCAGCCGACCTGCGCACCCCACTCATCATGATCGGCCCAGGCACCGGTGTGGCCCCCTTCCGCGGCTTCCTTCTCACCCGCAAGGCGCTGCGCGCTCAGGCAGCAGCTCAGGTGGGCTCCAGCAGGGGCAGGGTGCGGCGCAGCTCCATGCACATCCAGCAGCATGCACCCTCCAGCCTGGCTGAAGTACAGTAAGGGCACGAGGTGTTGGCCTAGGCAGGACGGGAGCAACCTGGCACTCTGCCTGCTGGGTAGCTGAAGGTGCCAGGCTGCTGTCCGCAACACCAACTTTGCCACACCAGCTTCACCACATCTGCTACTGACACCAGGCAGTGCTGCAGCACAGTGGGCCATCCTGGGGAGGAGGCTGCTGGGATTGCCCTTAGGGCCAGCCACAGCCCGCCTGGGTCTCCTCCAGTGAATAGCTGGTGTGGCATGGGAGAGCAAGTGGCGCATTTCCACGCCAGTGCCTTAGCTACTGTGACATGTATGGCTGTGGCTGTAGCTGTGGCTGTGTGTTTGTGGGCGCCCATGCCTAGCTCTAGCTGCCCTGCTTGCAGGTCCCTCCCCCTGCAGTGGGCCAGTCATGGTTGTACTTTGGCTGCCGGCGGCCTGACGAGGACTTCCTGTACCGCCAGGAGCTGGAGGCGTTGCAAGCTGACGGCAGTCTGACCCACCTGCGCACAGCCTTCAGCCGTGCCCAGAAGCACAAGGTGGGGCCAGGGCCTGCCCAGGTTGCGCCCCGCACTGCAAGCTGTGTGTGCAGCAATGGAGGGGGTGTGGCTATGAATGTGGCTGACTAGACGTGAGCATTGGGGCGAGGCTGACTGGGTACTTGTGTGCCTTAGGCTTTGGTGTGATAAGCAACGGCGAGTGTGTGACTCAGGGTCAACATGCTAAGCTGGTAAGGGGAGTCGTACCACCTCGTGCCACATAAGCTGCTGCGTTCAGCCGGGCTGGTTCATAGTTGAGCCTTGCATTCTCTCTCAGTCCCGTGGGAAGCTATGTATCTAAGTGGTGCTGGTGCGATGCAGGTGTATGTGCAACATTTGATTCTGGAGGATGGAGCGCAGCTGGCGCACAGCATACTTGAGCAGGGGGCATTTGTCTTCGTGTGTGGGGATGGTGCTAACATGGCCAAGGATGTGCATGCTGCACTTGTCCGCATTCTCGCCCAGCATGGAGGCATGAGTGAGGCCGAGGCGGGTGTGAAGCTGACAGCCATGGCGCAGCAAGAGAAGCGCTATGTGAGAGATATTTGGTCTTGAGTTGCATGCTTGTCGTCCTTCTCGCATGTGAGGATCTCTTGGCTCTGTTGCCTTGCACACTACAGCCCAAGTTATACGGCTATGGCGCCTCATTGCGCCCACTAAGTGTACCCGTGTGTAACTAGCTGGAGGCTGCTGCTGGGCCAGTACTCTTTTTCTCTCATCCTGCTTCTTATGCTGCTTGGGTGATCAGGCCAGTCGGCCTATCCTGGCCACAGGCACCGCCGGGCAGTGATGGCCAACAGACGGCAGCAATGACAGGCTGGCGCAGGGCCAGGCTAGGCAGGCAAGGGTGGGTGGGTGGTGTCCTGGACGCGGTGCAGGGAGGAGGCGGTTGCGACCTCAAGTGGCTAAGGCTTGACTGGGATGAGTAGTAGTAGTAGTTACACAAAGGCAGCTGTTGTTTCTTGCCCTGAAGCAGCTGTTTATTGCCCTGACCTGCCTTGGTTTAGCCAAACCTGACCTGAGCCACCCGGTCCCAGCCTGACCTTGCCGTACCCTGCCTGGCCCACAGAGTGAGGAAGGAGGACGAGGAGCAGAAGCTGCCTCCATCCACTGCGGGCCCTGGGCAGTGCCAGCCCTGAGGTTGCGGCCAAGAAAGCCGGTGGGCCGCTTTCCTGCTACAGGTTTAGATTGCCTCATTGGTCAGGCTTTGACCCTTACCTTTTTCCCTGTCCCCCACAACCTGGTTTATGGGAGGGGGTATCCTAGCTGAGCCTGGCGCCCGACGAGAGCAAGCTGAGGAAGCGACACGGCACGACCAGCGTATGCGAGTTAATGACGCAGGGGTTATGGGCGCCCGCCATCATCAACCACCTGTCGCTCCTAGGCTGAACGATGGCACCAAGCAGGAGGTGTACCAGGTGAGCTGGCTAGCTGGTCAGCTGCTGCTAGACTCAACCGGGTCGAGCAGTGCGAGAATGAGGCTGGACCCCATGTATCATCAACGCATCACAAACCGCAGCGTTGCCTAGGATGGGCCAGAGTTTGTCTCTGTCACACAGCAGGGGTGCCTCGTGCAAGTGAGTGAGGCTGTGCATTACGGTGGGACCTGGCTCTAGCACACGCTTGCTGATGCCCATGCGCATCACATTCACAGGGCGCATGCAGAGGAGGCAGATCACACTCCCATGTACGCCCCCCAGATCATGCCGCCCCAACATGGGGTTGGTAATATGCATGCAATACTGCACCGTTTTCGATACCGTTCATCACATTGGCAGCTGCTATTCAGTCCGCGTCATCTGACCTTCAGCGCAAGCCATTGGAGTCTTTGCTCGCGTACTGCCACATGTGCCCGCGAACAGATCACAGCGGCGATATGGGTCTCCTTGGCACGGTGAACCTCATCCCTGTGACCCCTAACTAGCGCAGTGAGCGGGTTGTGCACACATGGAATGTCCGGCAAACACCCATCGCGATGCCTGCCGGGCGTGCAGGGCACCTGGACGGGGTGAATGAAACATAATAGATGTGCTCACTTCCGCCGAATACACCATTTGGGTCGGCGCTAGGGCGCGACCGATCATATGACTTGCTGAGGAATTGATCATATGACTGAATATGATGGCTTAAAGATGTGATATGACCGGGTCCGTAGTCAAGAGGATAGTGAGGCAGATTACCACACTAACCCACCTGGGAACCCCGAGTGTGAAGAGGGTTTGACGCCCCCAAACCAGTATCGCTCTCAGTTGCAGTTAGCCCCCCCGCAACACTCCTCTACTCTCCGCGAAGTAAACCACTGAGGTTGAGACCACGGCAATGAGGCTCTATGTATCCTATTGTAATCGATCTCTGTAGGTCTTGGTCATGCGCAAAATGATATTGGCTACACGCGTCCATGTCCGGGTTCCATGCTCCTATCTCAAAGTTGTCAAGCTCCTCAGCTGCAGCGGCCGGAGCAACCTCTGTGTGGTGTGCAAACCTTGTAGCATGCGATGCTCAGGTTGCATGCTATTGGTCACCCCCGCCATTGGCCCCGCAATTCACTTTTTGGCACCGTCTTTGATCCGCTGCATGTAATTCTTCCACCGTTGGCCTCTACATCTCACAACGGTGTCGCTAGCAGGTTAGGCCCTATTTTGTCGAGTGTACTGCATTGTCTCGACGACTTGATTAGCTTCGCAACGTCATTCTCCATCTGTTTCTATGCGTGTCGCAATAGGAGAGGCGGATTGGTGGCCGGAGGCATGTTCGTGCCGAGCAGCCTTTGCTGCCGTCGGACAAGCAACTCGCGAATACTTCCCAGGTAAGCACGGGGTGCTGTTTCTTAGTGCGTTTTGCATACGATGCTGACGCATGCAGCCAAATCTGCTGACCTGCACAGGTGCTTGGCTGTTTTGAGGATCAACACCAAACCCACACCAGCCCAAGGGTCTCCCAAGCAGCAGTGCAGCCAGGCAATCAGCTCTTGAAAACAGCGAGCAAGAGGTGAGTAAGATAGTATTGTATGTCACCTTGTCTAGGTCAGTTTAATGTTCACTCGCACACTTCCGCAACGCATGACAGGCATGAACAGCTGAGGGTAGCACACAGCAGTCCCCAACCTGATTTTCATGCATTGTTTTTGATAGGTAGTGCCTCTTATGTGGGCCTGACATGGTTATGTGTATGTTGTTGCAGGATGCCATCCAAAAGATACCAGGGAGCAATCCAGCAGTAAGGAATTTGGTGCCATGGGGCATAGGCAGCAAGGCAAAGTGCTTAGCAGTCCCGTAGTGAGTGTTAGCTATAGCAAGGAGGTGCAGTCAGTCCTTGCTTGTTGTGCACATAGCATAGGTGGTGTGTGAGGCATGAGTCATTGTGTTGTGGTGGTGATGGTGTGTTATTGAGGTGTTGTTGTGTGGTGTTGCCACCTTCTTACATCAATGCATGTGCTTAGCATCAGCGATTCATGTCTTCTGTAGTGGTGTTGCAAGGCGTTTGAGCATCGAGACATGTATTGCTGTAATGATGTTGCGTGACATGTGCCTGCTGAAGTTGGGGGAGAAGGTTGAGGCACCACGGCACATGTAACACTGAAAGCCAGAGCCATCCCGAGCCATCCCGAGAACATAGTGCCAAGTGATGATGTAGTGCTGTCATGATGCAGCATGTACTTGCATAGAGTCATGCCGCGACGTAAATGAGGTAAGGGATGCCAGCTGGCTGACTTGTGCGCCTAGTCACAAATTATATGCTCCATGCACTGACATGCAAGCAGGCGTACTGCACTTGTGCCATTGGCTTACAGCGTGCGTAGAAGGATTGCCAGCCTCGCCTTATGATGTGCGTGAGTCTTTTAGGAGCGGAAGGCACAGGTAAGGTTTGGGCGGGCGCCGATCTGAGCTAGTGTTTTGCGGCTGGTGGGTGTCGCATACGCCTGTTACACCCGGCTGCGTCAAAACTCTGTCACGAGCTACACGGAGATTCGCGCCCCAGACCGTCTCACATTTGCGGGGCCAATGGCGGGGGTGACCTATTGCTTTAGCAAAAGGGGTCAGCAAATTCGAAATGCTCGGCGGTTGGGTCCGACGGTTGGGTCGCCACGGGTCGTCCATTTGCGCTGCTGAGACGCGCCCCGAGCAGCGACAGGTGTGCAGGAGAATCGTGTAGGGTCAGACCGCGCATCGTGCCAGCCACTTTTGCACACGGCCGAAAAGTGCAGCGGTTGAGAGCAAATGGGATTCTAGAAACATGGGAACAGGGCCCATAGCTTGTTGTTGATACGCAATCGACTTTGGTTCGGTTTTGGCTTGATCATATTTCATCATATTCCATGGCTTGATCATATTGGGTCATATCTTAAAGATTTTTTCGGGCGCGCCTTAGTCGGCGCACACTAAGGTATCACCGGCTTGGAACCCCCCTCCTCCACTGTGTCCTCCACTGTGTTGCACCCACAGGAAAACGGCCACAAAATGTTTGTTCTTGACCCCTTGGCGCATTTATTAGAACAAACCGCACGTTAAACAGCCCAGGCCTCTATCAGTTTGACATCTTCAAAGTGACATCATGTTCTCCAAGCAGAATCAGGGCTACGGGGCTGTGGGGTGGCAGTTGAGCAGGGAGTGCAGAGTTACAGAGTTGGCAGGGAGTGCAGAGTTACAGCCGTCCTACTACCAGGGGTAGGTTTTCTGTTAGTTGGGGTCCCCCGACCCCAGATAGACCATGCCATGCACGATGCCACTTTAGTTAAGACTACCACAAGGAGGAAGCATGCAGCACACATTGCTCCAAATACATGCAGCCTACGGTGGTACGGTGATGTGCTCTGATGCAGACCATGGCAGCCTGAACTGTAACCATGCACCAATATTCAATGCATGTGGCAGGGAGGGGATGTCAAGCGTGTTAGCTGCCTGCGAGCATCAGCAATGTGGACCTGTGTTGTTCAGCTGTGCAGGTTCCTGATGTGGGGGAGCAGTTTGGACTGCTTGCGCCAGGAGAATGGGATGTGGGGCCTGGGGTGCCTGCCTACCTCCCTTGCAAGCCAACCAGCCAGGCAGTTGCTGCCTCCTGCCTGACCTCCCTGTCTGCTTTTTATGCACACAAAAAGTATGCTGCACTGCGTTGCTCGGGGCACAACCCGCTGCGAGCTGTCGGTGAGCACAGGCTGCTGGTCCGTCACCATGTGTGCCATGCAGGCACCACGGGATAGACCACGGGATGAATGTAACGTGCTGGCAGGGCCCAGCTGCTGCAAGGCTTGCTGAAGAGCCTTTGCACCGCTTGCCTTCGGCGTAGCGAGGCGTTGCTACACCATGTCCCTTGCCAAGTAGGCTTCCAGCTCCGCCTCCTCGTCGGCCCGCTCGTCTTTCTTCTCTTCGACCTTCTTCTTCGGTGGTTGACTGCGGAACATGGTCGGCTTCCCTTGCTTCTTGAACACTGGGGCACTGGCGCGCTCCAAAGCACGCGCCATTCGGGCTTCGTGCTCTCGTTGTTGCGCTGCGAGCTTCTCGTCACGAGCGATCTGCAACGCATTGCGCCCAGTGCCTCGTCAAGGAGCACAGAGCACGCTACCGCAGCTGCACAAGCACGTTAAGAATTCTGACATCGTGCGCCAGCCCGGCTTGATCCTCACCCTGCGCCGCTCTTTTTCCCGGCTCTTTTCGCTGCTCTCCACAAATTCCGGCGACATGCCGTCCACGATGCCCAGATACTCCTCCAGCTTGCTCTCGATGTTCGTCAGCATCTGCAAAGTTCCGACGCTCTTGTCCGCGTCGAAGCCGCAACGCACGTACACCTCAGCGACCTTCGTCGTAAGCTGGTCCAAGCTGATAGCTGGACCACCTACGGGCCGCAACGCAGTGCGAAGTAGGTCGACGTTCCATCAGTCAACACACCTCAACAGGCTAACGGAGCATGCACATGAAAGCTACGGCGACAAGGCTTACCTGCCGCACCGCCCATCGCCAGCGTCAACGAACCGACATCCTCAATGGTCCGCTCCTTCAACCGTCGTGCTTTGCCTTGCGCCGCATCGATGGCACCACGCAGCGACGCCACCTGGCCGTTTAGACTGGCTACCTCGCCATCCAGTCGCTGCTTGGTGTCGCGGTACTTAGTCCGTAACTCCTCCAGCGCTTCCTCAGTTTCCTAACGACGTGGCACAAGGAAGCAAAGTGCAGCCTGGCACTTGTTTATCCAGCCGCATGGAGTAGAAGACTGATACTGCATGCCTAGTTGTAAGTGGGCATGCCAAATTGTCTAACCGGCCCTCTGGGGGCCAGGCAACAGTCCAGGGGGCTCATGCGGCTGATGACGGAACATGATGGCTATTGTACTTTATATCCACCTTGACTGCTATCTGATGCGGGCATGCAACGCACTTCAGCCTCACCTGTGCGTTTTGGATGTAGAACAGGTTGCTCTCTTCCAATGCTTGGTACACGCTCAGCAACTGCCCAGGCTCTCTGGGACAGAAATGGCATCAACATCGTCATGAACATCATCAGCAGCATCAGCAGCAATGTGGTCACACTAACCCAGCAGCTTGCTTGGCACCTTCAGCAACAGGGTAGCCTGCCAGGCAGTACCCCACATAGCCCCATGCCCTGCTTCCCCCAACGCATACACAGCACCATGACATGGCGGCCCCTGTATTACAGCCCATGCTGCACACCTGAAGTACATCTCCTGGTCGTCAGGGCTGATGCTGAAGTCCAGGTTGGGTGGCGGAGGCTCCTTCTCCTTTACTGCCTCTTTCAAGTAGGCAATGGCGTCTTTGATGGCCCGCTCAGCCCGCTCAGCTTCCTAAAGCCAGGACATACAGGGCACAGGCAGGCTGGGCAGGCAGGGCTGCCAGGTGCAGGGTTGCGTGGGTCACCGCTGCAGGGTTGGGTGGGACTCACATGGCCACAGCATGCTGCACCAACCACACCTTGCACTCCCTCCCCATGGGGAAAAACAGCAGCATGGTATGGAGTAGCTATGCGGCCTATGACCTTGGCGTGCTAACCCCATGAGCATGGATGCGTATAGCCATCAGACCATGCACAGGCAGCCGTGCGCATGCCTGCTGTGTGCGCGCGTTCGCGTACTCATGCTCCGCTCGCGATTTGGCGGCTAGGGCGGCATCCTTGCGCTTGCGGATGGCCTCGCAGCTGGCCTGCCACTCCGCGACCAGTGCGTCCTTGCGCTGCTGCAGCTTGTTGGCCTGCGCCTCAAAGAACTCAGGCGGCGTGATGCCGTCCAGGAACTCTCGGTACTTGCGGCAATCCTCCAGCTGCTCCTCATACTGCAAGGGAGGGAGTGGGCACAGACAGGCAGAACCCATACATGGAACAGTTCAGCAGGGTTCAACCCTGTGACCTGTGGTTATCCTGGGGCAGGGCCCAGGGAGGAAGGTAGGGTGGGCAAGCCCTGCACGCCCAGGCAGGTCTACAGAGGAGGAGAGCTGGTCTGTGGGCTCCGCTGTGGCACATGCCGCCCTCAGGAGCCCTGCCTATACACGATGCTCTGAGGAGCTGGCTGAGGGACAGGTTGAGCTAGTGACTGCTGATGAGCTCATGATGACTGCTACCTGGCCTACCTGCCCTGTACCACCACCCTGGCCTGATGTGTGCACTCCCTGCCTATGTCTGCCTGCCTGTCGTTTACGTCTGCCTGCCATAGGCTTGCCTGCTGCATACCTGCCTACCACACATGCTGTGCAGAACCTACCCCTGCTACGGCCTGCTCTGCTGCAAGCTGCCACGAGGCACCCACCTTGTTCATCTCGGACCTCAGAGCTGCAATGGCCGTCGTCAACCGCTTGATCTCCAGCACCTTGTCTTGCTTGGCTTTGGCCTCCACCTCAGCCCGTTTGATTGCCTCCTGCACCTTCTCGTCATTCTCCTTCAAGAAGGCATCAAAGCGCAGGGCATCTTCCTCCAACATCTGCTCTGACTTCTTCAGCGCTTCCTCACGCTGCCGGGCTCGCTCTTCCAGCTTCTTGATCTCAGCACGCTTGGTGTCAAGGCTCATCTGCAGCATGCGAGCGTGCAAGCATGCGTTGCTGCATGGATGGGGTGCAGGGTGGGGCACACTAGCCATTGCCCCAAAGGACAGGTCCTCCCTGATGCGGCTGGTGACCGAGGTATCTGGCTGTGAAGTCCCTGCCCACTTAACCAAGCAAAGTGCAAGGGCATGGCCACAACCTCCTGACACGCTAGGGCCACCAGGGCAGCAAGCTCAGCTCCTGGGAGGTGACTAATGGAGCCCTCATTTTCATCAATAGGTGGACATGGGTGGGGTGAGCATGTGTGTACGTTTCTCACACCCATTTTCTTCACATCAGCTGCCAGGCAGGCCAAGCAGCAGCAATGACAGGAGCAACAGCTATGCACCTAAAGATGGAGGAGGTAATGGTGTCTGCGCGACCTCTGTAGTGATAAGCTAAGTTATTCTGTTTGATGCCAATGGGTTCAACACCTGGGTACGAAGGGCGCTGATGTGGTGCTGCAGGCCTGCCGGCAATGCAGTAGCGAGGCCCAGACTGTTGCTAGCCCATCAGCCCCACAGACTGGGTGCCCCCATGCAAGCTTCCATACTGCCAGGCAGCCAAGCTGGTGCACTCACATTGCTGACTCTGCCGCTGCCTGCCTACCTGCCCCCTGCCGACCAGGCCTACCAAGCCCACCAAGGCTGAGCCCACTTATTGAGGCTGGCCAGGGCGTGGGAGGTTGTTGAGGCACCGACCATGCTCAGGCACATGGTGCCTGCTGGGTTTAAGATGGAGGTGCTGGCCCTAATCTGCTAACCTTTGCACCCCTCCACCCCTGCCCCCTCCAAACAGCCATCAGCAGCTGTGGCCCTTACCTGCAGCAAGAATATCTCCCTTTTCTTTGCTATGAAATCTGGCATGTTCTCCTTTTCTTTGCGCCTTTCTGGAGCAGATGCTGCCATGGCTGCTGTCTCCTCCAAGCTGTTGGTCGGTGTCTGCCGGAACTGCTTGATGAGACGCTTTGCCTCGTCAGTGGTTGTGGCTTGCATGCGGGATGCAAAGGTGGTCTTGGCTGCCACTGACTGCTGCAAAGCCATGATCCTCTGATGTGTCCGCTGCATCTTGTCCTCCTCCCTGTGCCTGAAAATATCCTCATCTGCTGGGATATTGAAGGGATTGGCTGTGGGCTGCCTGCACACCCAGCAAGAACACCAGCATTACCGCTATGATGTCCAGCACTACGGTTCATCACTATTACTCACTGACTGGATGGTGAGCCTGCCTCCTCTGCTGTTCCCCGGCTGGAGCTCATGTGGGATGTGCCTTATGCGCGGAGTTGGGCAGCGAGGCCAAAAAATACGGCGATAGGATATAAGCTCACGCACGACCCAGCAGCGTCGACAGTCCCCTCTTCTCTTTGGCGCTCCTTTTCATTCTAAAGCATTGAAAGCTCTATGCACGTGTCCCTTGCGGTGCTGTTGGTCTGCCACTCGGAGTCGCAATACTGACATGGGTGACACGACATGTCCAGCAAAGGTTTTTGCAACAAATGTAGAACCTTCATGTTGGACACATATACCATGCAGAACTCTGTGACAAAGTCTCTGTCACCTTATGGCAGGCCTATTGAGCTAATTTGGCCACCTGCCCACCTAGCGTGGTACATCTGGCGTCGCTATGTGAAGATCACTTAATACACTATTCAACGACCAAGCTATATGGACAGCATTGTTCCAGGTTCAGAACCCACTACGTTCACAATAGCATCACTGAGGCTGCGGGTGCCTACCCCCTGCATTGCAGTCTGCCTCCCTTAGAAGGCGACTAGCCAGTTAGGCATGAGACACATCAATTCCAGCTGACACATCTTATACATGGCACACTATGGTGCCTCAGGTTGCTGGGCCTGTGCTTTTGGGCGCCAGATATGTGACATGTGGCAACCCATGCTAGTCCACCTTTCTAACGCACCGATTGCAATTCATCTCGCCGTCTATCACAGCAACTACAGCTTGATTTCACAGCAACATCGCTATGACTCTGCGTGCGTCGCGATAGGTCTGTCGCACGGTGTCCGGCCGCTTTCTAGTCTGGAAATTGAGTGCTGAGGATAGGTGGATCGCTACGATAACGGAAGCAGGCGGCAGCCTCTTTATGCTTTGTGTGGCGCGGCCCTCCTAATGAGCACCAGTGCTTCTGCTGCCGCTGCAAGCTGCCAAAGTTCAGCTGTGAGCTGCCAGAGCACTGCCGCGATGGCGCTGTCCGTCGGAGGGCCGCAGCCTGTGGAGGCCCGCACTGGTCGGCACCAGCAGCGGTATGCTGCGAGCGGCGAGCGGCTGGTTGCAGGGTGAGCAAAATTCAGTGCCCATCTGCCTTCTCCACAGCTGGTGTTTGTGCAAGAGTGCGCCTTGGAAACAGCTCTGAAACGAGATGATGACTTTGGGGTTTGGCCCTAAACAAGGGTGGCCAACCCGACCCTGGCTTGCGTCTATGCAGCTGCATACCCGTACGCATCAAGTCCGGCGTTGGGCCTGAGCCCCATGTCGATGTCTTAATGATTTCAAGCCGCGGAGGCAAAGGGCTGTGCTTTCCAAAGGTGCGCAGCTTCGCACGAGTCCTTACTCCTTCCACGGTGCTCAATCACTGGGGCTTCTCGACAGGGAGGGTGGGAGAGCGACGAGACCGTGGACAATGCAGCCAGGCGTGAGACAGTGGAGGAGGCTGGAGTGCGTGGCATCTTAGAGGTGACTGCTCATCAATATGATTGGCGGCATCATCCTCTTGGTGTGTTAGAGGTAGGTCAGGCAGCAGCTTACCGGGGTGCTCCACTCCTTGCCATGCAGGAACCCATGCTCGGTGTGTTCCCCTTTCAATCAGGGAAACCAGGCAACCACACCAACAGCGCCCACGGGGGCAAATGCATTGCATATATGTATGTCCTACATGTTGAGGAAGAATTAGCGACATGGCCGGAAAGCCTTGAGAGGGAACGATTCTGGGTCAGTGACAATGCTCAGCTACATGCTCTGCACTAGGGTGCTGGCAACCCAGCACACCAGCATTTTGTTGCAAGGACTCGGGTGCTTGCTATAGCATCACAGCCCTAACCTGTCGTCCCTTGTTGTCGCCACTCGCAGCTGCCCCTGGTCAATGCTGTGAACAGCTGTCGACACAGCTGGATGCGGCAGGCGCTGATAGACTGGGTCCGCCATCGCGGCTGGCACCATGTCCTGCAGCAGGCAGAGGAGCAGGCAGCCCAGTCAGCTGCAGCCATTGCCTCAGTGAAGGTATGCAGACAGGAGGAAGGGGGCCAGCAAGGGGAGGGGTGCTCTGGGACTCCTTCCACCCCCTCCTCCAAGCAGGCTACCTGCTGCAGCAAGGAGGCTGCACACAAAGAGCAGCACATCGCGCACTGTCCACAACCACACACTGTCAGTGCCGTCAGCGCTGGCAGCACAGGGAGCCAAGGCCCCGGTGACTGGGGGCATGCGGTCTTGGATGTGTGCGACACATCAAACAGCCACGGCCTCATGCGCAGCAGCATCACAGCGGAGGGAAGTTGACGATCAGCCGCTGTGCAACCATGTAGCATGCAAGCATGGAGCATTAGCGGGACTCTGGTGGGGCTGAATTGGACCCAACAATGTGCACTGGACCAAGCAGCAGGGGAGGAGCTGTGGTGGTTTGACATGCTGGTGTCATTCCTGATAGAGCCTTCCCATTCACCTACCTACATCAAGCGTACAGAAGCTAATATAGCCACTTAATGTCAATATTCTTGATCGGATTCTGTTTCGTCAGCTGCTTACAGCCTTCACCCGCCACCTTGTCACAGATGGCAGCAGGAGCAGTGCGAGTGTAGGCCCGCTATGATGCTCGGTTTCCCTTGTTCATACAAATTGCTGGTTCGGGTAGTTTGTAATGCGTAAATATCACTGTGTATTGCTGGCATGAACTGTGTGGTGCTCAGCTCGCCCTGGCGCCTGCAGGTTTGTGTGGCTGGCCCTGGAGGCCTTGTCCTGGCGTGTTTGAGGCCCTCCTTGGGTGCATGCTTCTTTGTTACTGAGACGGGGCCCTCCTTAAACTTGGTGAAAAGCGGTTCCTGGGGCCCGAAGCGAGCAATGTCGTGTCGGCGTCATGTCGTCAAGTCGACATCACTCTCCCCCAGTTTCCTTCGGCCGGCGGATGGTATACCGAACTGCGGTCGGATGGCGACCTGACGCACAATGCTCAGCTCTGGCACGGCCACTGCGCGTTCATAGGGTTGCTGAGTTTATATATCCCCGACTGAGGAACGCAAGTGCCCTGGTACCTGTGCAGCCGGTAAGCCGCAATGCTTGACGGAAGACTAGACCCCCAAACACTCACTGACGACGCGACACAGTGTATATCACGCAACAGTGCAAATCTGTAGCCGCCATGCAAATACATGTAATCCTGTCTTGCTGTGCGTGTGCTTTCCTGTGTCTGCAGGTGCCAGTGGAAATGGGAAATTACAATGACGAGAAACAGGGTTATGCACCAGGTCAACGAAGTGTCCCCTAAGGGTAGAGAGCGGCCAAGCAGCCTGACGTCTGAAGCGGTGTAGGCCATCTTCTTTTGGATGCACATGTATCGCACTGTGTCCCTATGTATGTGTTACTAATGGGCGCAACTACAGCACCGCAACCAATGACGCAGTCTGTCGCTACGTCTTTGACCGCAGCCCGCACGGCTACTATGCCACCACTCCGCCAATGTCACAAGGTGTCGCGCGTTGTCTGGCCGGGTTCCGATTAGAACACGGAGTTTCAAACAAGCAGTAGCTCAACCGGACGGTCTTGCCTTGAAGCTGTATGGGCTTACACGCAGCCCTCTCCGCGTCAATGCTTTGTCCCAGCATCCGGTCGGTGATGCACGCATGTCACTGTCGCCGTCAAAGTCAGCTTGCCGTCTCGAATCACCTGCCGGTTGAACATCTCGCTGCTGGTCGCCTCGGGAAGCAGCGCTGCGCCCGACGCGCTCTGGTACGTCACAAATGCACCCTGTCCGCGGTGTACAAGGCGCAGCTGGCCATTGGGCACATTGGGAGGCAGGTGGCTGATGTGGAACGAACAAGCCACGCCTCGCACGCGCGGCAGCTTGGCGAATGCCGCAGGAGCCGGCACCAACCGGATCCCGACCCACGCAGCCAGCTTGTGCTCGCCGCCGCCCGTGGGCGTGCTGCCGACCTGCAGGCCCAGCTGCCACCATGCACCTGACAGGTACCTGGGTGCGCTGACAAACCACTCCACATTCTTGGTGTGAATTACGCTTGAGTAGGCTCGCCACAGCTCCATGACGCTGACCTCCAAGCGGTGGCTGCTGCTCGGCAGGAGGCTGACGTCCAGCTGGTGCTGCCGTGGGGGTGCTGTCCAGGCAGCAGGCAGATGAGGCTTGGCTTCCAGGGGGGTACCCAATGCTGCCATGCAGGTCACACTTTCCATAAGGTTGTTGTGCTGGTCCTCAAACCACCCGATCCAAGGCAGCACACTGACCTGATAGGCTGCAGGCAGTGCAGCAGGGCAAGAAGAGCAGAGAGCTGAGATAAACAGGACAAACAAAAAAGGTAGGGCACAAACGCAGACACTGTTCAGTGTGAATGGCAGCAGTGTGGGTGGCAGCAGTGGTTGGGTAGGTGGAGGTGGGCAACAATGCCTATGCTTAAGGCATCAGGTTGCAGAGCACAGGTGCTGAGGACATCCAGGTGCTAAGGATATCATGTGCGTGACACATGATATTAAGTGCCACTGGACACCTATAGACAGGATCTAAGTGCCACTGGCCTTCCACTCGCCTGCCACTCACCCGTTCTTTGCCTGCCTGCCTACAGTTTCCTTCGCTTACTCAGCCCTGCCCAGCTCCCCTGCACCCACCACAGCTGACGTGCTGCAACCGCACCAACCGCGCCAGCTGCCGCTCCTGCTCGCTGCTGGACTTGCTGCCCAAGGGGCCCGCCAGCCAGGCAGCCAGCAGCACCACCACACTATCCTCGCTGTCCACAGCCAACTCGTCACTGCTGGCCCACTGGTGAACGAATGCATACGGCAGGTCGAGCCAGCAGCCCAGCAGGCTGGGGCTGCTGATCACGGCGTGCACGTTGCCAAACATGACCAGCAGGTGCGGGGCTGCACTGCCCGCCACTGCGCTGTACTCTTCAAGCTGCCGAGCACTGTCCGGGATGAGCGGCAGGGCTTGGCTGATGGCTTGAAGGCTGGCCGGGTTCTTTGCACACAGCGCAAACGCCTCCATGCACAGCTGCATGCAAGCAGGGGCCTTCCAGCGGTCCGACAAGTTCATCATCTGCAGGGAGGGGCAAGCAAGATGCCTCAAGTGAGGCTGCTGGGATCCAGGAGGTGGCCTCCCAAGGTCGCCTAATCAGGCACCCCGCCTGAGCCCAGGCGTCCAGGCCCCACATTGGCCTCATACAAGCAGGGCCTCACAATCACTCAACCTTCCTAACCAGATGTGGAGGCAAGCGGCTGTGCTGTCACATCTGTGCATGTCTGTCCTGATCATCCTCATCTCCATTGCCATGGCAAACACAACAGTTGGCCTGACTGCCACCCTCTTTGTTTCCAGCCCTAACCCTGCTACCCGTGCCCTGGTGCCCTGCCCGCTCCAGCCATGCCCTGCTGCCCTTGCCCCTCCTGCCCCACACATGCCGCTCACACCTGCGCCAGCAGCAGTGGCTGCTTGGCCTCCTCGTCCGTGACCTCACAGGAGTACATGAGGCGCAGCACAGCCTGGGCGGCCAGCAGCTCCTCCTGGCTCACATGCTCCGCAAGCGTCATGGGAGCGAGGGCGGCCGCTGCATTGCCGCACTGGGTAGCCTCATGGCGCCAGCGCATCACACGAGTCTTCCAGTACTCGCTGGATACGAACAGCACTGTGTCATGGGCGTAGATCATCACATCGCTCGGTGGGAGGGCCCCCAAGGGGGGCGGGGCGGGTGGGCCGGGAAGGAGGGGGGGGCCTGGGGTGCCTGGGGGCCAAGGGCCTGGGCGTCCGCGATGCAAGTCGGAGGGTTCTGCGCAGCAGCAGCACCAGTAAAAGCACCAGCAGCAGCGATGGTTGGGCCTGCTGCAGTGAATGCTTGGCGAGGGGGATTGAACGAGGTAAGGGCCATGGGCAAGGCTGGGTGGGTGGCCGGCGTCACCCACTGTTTGAATAGGCAAGTGGCCCACCCACCCACCCTCTCCAGCGACCAGCTGCACTAGCTGGCACTCACGACCCAGCAGGCATGACCCCGTGCACAGCCTGTCACAGCCAGCAACACCACCAGCCACTGTCATGGCCAGCTCCGCCTGTGCCAGCATGTGGTGTATGTGGTGCCACTAGGTACATGCATTGGATGGCAGTGGTCTAGGTTAGTGGGAGAGGGAGCGGTGTGTAGTGTGTAACATTGTGTTGTTGCGCTCCATGTCCTCCCATGCCTTGGTGTACCTGGCCTTAGGTAACTGCTTACATGACCTGAGCTCACTAGGCAGGCCATTCTGGTGGTAATGGTTTTTTGAAGGACAGATTAAAGTGCACGCTTATAAGGGGAGGAATGGATGCTTATAAGGGGAGGATGCCTGATGTCTTGCTAAGATCAATGCTGCTGTAAATCACAACAGTTGTAAACTTGTGTGAGGAAGTCCAGACAATTGGTGTGCATGTTCCACACCATGCCTGGGTGGAGCAAGGGCAGCAGGTGGATTACCCCTCTTCCAGAGCAATGCAGCAAGTGTTGTCAAAAGGTCTTAAGATATGGCAGACCCACACCAGAATGGGGATGTGGCACTGTCTAGGCTTATTGTTTCCGTCAGCGCATGAGGATCTCAGGCTATGCGATGGGCTGTGGCGTGCGCGGGGTTGTTGGGCGCCCCACCTGGCTTTATAACGGTTGGCGCTGGAGCTAGCTGGGGTTGCAGGACGATGCGAACATTGGAGAGCTCCGTGGAATGCCAGAGCTCCGCAAAGTTCGTGCCGCGTTTCCGTTTAGACATTTGATGATCACTAGACTCTCAGCAGGCCCCTCGATAGTGTCGACGGAGAACGTGCTGTGAGTGCCGCGTGGGATAGTTGCACGCCATCATGGGGCATATGCATGTAGGGTTCGTCAAGTCAATCTAGGTTTAGCTATACGGTACAGCCTATACCTAGACAGTACATGCAAATTCCAATCCAACTATGACATCGACAGCACTCAGCTCGACAAGCTGCACAGTGACATTCTCACCGCCATATCCCGCCATCATGCGGCATGTTTCATGATGAGAACTCATGCCACGTTAGTGCTGGACGGCACGCATGCAAGGGTAGGCACTGATGCCGCAGCCTGGGAGCCTGACATAGGCAGGTTGAGGACCCTCCTAGACAAGAGCCACTCACTAGGAAGGCTATTTGAGCATGTGCCTGTCCAGCCCCCTTGTCCCTCACTAGGGCCTCCATTTGAGCCGGACCAGTAGTGGCTACTAGCAGCCACTAGCGGGAATACTAGGGACCACTAGTGGCCCGACTC
>JASKMD010000283.1:0-25000 GCA_030144725.1 Haematococcus lacustris | reverse complement strand
GCTAGAGGTTGCTGCCGAGGAGCAGGCTGCAATGGACGTCAACAACGCTCAAGTGCGCCACTGATTAGACAACACTACCTGTAACATGTCTCATGAGCACACCACTGATGCTGTTCTCCATGATTTGCATGCAGGAAGTGCTGCTGCCCAGTGGGGTAGCCTACACAGATGTCAAGCTAGGTGGAGGATCCACTCCTGTGAAAGGCTACCTGGCTGTTGTGCACTTCGTGTGAGGTTCAAGGGCTGGGTTGTGCTCAACTAGCTAAGCAAGTTTACCGGCAAAAGCACTCTACCAGATGCAAAGTAGGGGCCACAGTAGAGAGCAGCTGAACACCAGGCAAATGTTCTCAGCAACAACATGTATCGAGCAGCAGAGTCTTGCGCTTCTGTCTGCAGGGGGAGAGCCAATGGCGAGGTGTTTGACGACACCCACACACGAGGAAAGGTGTGGGCTGAGCCTGCCTGCCTGCCCCTGTCACCAGGGCAGTGGCACTGCCGCATGCCATGTGGCAGTGATGATGTCACAGCAGCTGAGGAGTGTACAGCTGGGCGCAATCGTGCCAGGGGCAGGCTGCAAGCCAGCTGGACGGCGTGTGCATCTTGCGGTGCACTCTTGGTGTGCCTCAACCACATGACGGAACAGACCCCCTTGTCACAACCATCCTCCATATCCTCTGCAGCGCACTATCATGTCTAGGAACGTCTTATTACGTGACACCCTAAACATGGCATGTATGTGCTGTGGGTGGCTGCAGCCCATCGTCTACTTGTGGGGTGGCCGGCCTTTTGCCGGGGGCTTGTGTGCGGGAGTGGAGGAAGGCATGGCAAACATGCGAGCTGGTGGGCGCCGTGTCATCAAGGTGCTGATCTTCGGACATGGCGAGGAGGGGACAGGAAGGCAGGGAGGAGAGGGGGAGGGGACAGGACGGCAGGGAGGGGAAGGGAGGGGGACAGGAAGGACTGGGGAGAGGATGGTGTGAGGGGAGGTAAGGCGGGGTCACTGCCAGCCACTGTGTCTCCTGCCTCAGGCCTTGTTGGGTCAGTCGAGCCTCTTACATCATGCATTAGGACGCAGCGGTTGCGTGTGTGCAGTGCGTCAGACGGGCTGCACGCTGATCTGGGCAGGCGCAGGATAGGTAGTAGATTGCTGCAGGGCGCCGGAGACCCAGACTCGCTGCTTGCGTGCAGGTGCCCGCGGCCCTAGGCTTTGGTCCGGCAGGCGCGGCGCTGCGACCGACTTTGCATGCCGGTGACAAGTCCGGGATTGTCCCCCCTGATGCCGACTTGGAGTATGATATTGAGCTGCTCCGGGTGTCGATCCCTCCGTCATGACAGCTGGCAAAATTACAAAGCGCACTTTCAGCAGCGCCTAGGCAGTGAAGCAGGCAGGTGGTTAGATAGGGACACAAACGTTGGGTTTCCCTGGGCCCTTGAGCTGGTGGAAGAGCAAACACTTGCTCAACAAGCTACTGAGGCCCAAGTCCGAGTTTCTCAAAGGCACATCTCTTCAGACTTCAGATCAAGTCAAAGATGCATGCTTCTAATGTATAGAATGCCATGATTGCGATTTATATCAGCGGTCGATGGCTCACTCTCCACACCTTTGTTGGGAGTGGGTGAGAGGAGGTAGGAAGGCTATGCTGGGCTGGGGAGGGGGGGTGGGCTGCGAGGGGCAGGGCCGGAAGGGCTAACAATTCTTGCAAGGCAAAGTCGGGTCACGCCATTGTCATTTCGAGCAGGCATGATCAACAATATGCCATGCTTTCTTCTCCAGCAGCTGTGACGTTAAGTAAGGAACAGAGTTATAAATCGAAAGTCCGAAAAACTGTGGTCAGCTCACAACATGCCAAATTGTGGAATAGGGTCCCTTTTCCTGTGTGACTGCGAGAGAGGGACGCACATTTCCCGCGTTTAGCAATGTCGTTTGACAATGTGCCCAACGATAGCCCTCCAACACCGCCTGCACCAACAAAAGGCTCGCGGGCTGAAATGTGATTGTACTTACGGCTGGATGCCAGGGGGAGTTCCTTCATTGGTGCCACTACTCACCACTAGAACAATCGGTGCTGAGGTGTGTCCGCGATCGCTTGCGCCGGCATGGACTCTGATGCGACGATTAACGCGCCGCTTGCTAGGACACGAGCAAAACTGCGCAGCTGCCAATGCGACAAAAGCTACCGAAAACGGTGCACTTTGTAGAGAGTACTTGCGTGAAGATCACCAACCCCATGTTGGTACATCCTGACCCCGCTCCTGTGCGGGCCAGAATGCTGACCCATGCAGGTGGGGCAGCACCCAGGTCGCCACTCCCTCCAACTCATATGCCAGTGACTGCGGTAGCCTGGGGAGCCTCGGACATGCTCCGGCACGGGGAGCCTTGGACATGCGCCGGGACATCTAGTTGAGCCTGGAAGGTATGCAGGTGGAGGTGTGTAGGTGGAGGTGGGCTGATTTTGCCACCCCCGCAACATCTCCTTCAAGATGCCTAAGGAGCAAATTGAAGCACCAGCCACGCATCAGCTCCAGCACCGCATCAGCTCCAGCCCCGCGCGTGGCAGCGGAGTATACAATGGTACACAAAATCCCTTTCTGCCCTTCCCCGATAAGCCCTTCCCATAGCCCGCACATAGCACCGCACACCTTGCCACCTTGCGCTCTCAGCCCCACACAGAGCACAACAACACAATGCACATAGCACCGCACACCTTGCCCTTGATGCCCCGCACAGAGTCCATCCCGCACACCTTGCCCTAAATGTCCCGCACATAGCACCGCGACACAAAGACATATTGCCCCTTGATGCCCAGAACACATCACACCCATTGCCCGCACTAAGGCGCGCCCGGAAGAATCTTTAAGATATGACCCAGTATAATCAAGCATGATAATATATGATCAAGCCAGTAGGAGGAGTGTACAATAATTTAAAGGAGAATAGAGGATTTATTTTGGTCTGTGATCTAATGAGGCGGAGAGTAGAGGCGTGTTACTAATAGGGAGCGGTTTCTTGATTAAGTTTAATTAGGCGTCATATTAAGGTAAAGATAACTTGCATGTTCGAACCGGGCGCCGAATCACACTCGAACCAGAACGAACGCTCCTCCGTTCGATCCCGCCGCTAGCCCACTTAGCGCCGCAGCCCACTTAGCGCCGCAGGTGGTGCTACTACAGCTGGCTGGAATTACATGCTCCCACCATGCTGACCCATCAATAGCAGCTTCTGTTGCTGCCCAGCATCCCCACCTTTGTGCTGCCTGCACTTGCAACCTTGTTCTAGCAGGCTTAGGCAGCAACAACAGCTGCTGCTACTGTCTAGCAGCCCCAACCCCTTGCTGCCTGCACCTGCTGGGTGCTCTTACATGCTCCCAGCAGGCTGAACCAGTAGTAACTGCAGCATCTATTGCCTAGCAGCCCCACCTCCCTTCAATTTGTCTTGTTCGATCCAGCGTCACACGTCACCCTTGTTCGGTGGTTCAAAATCCCGTTCGGGCCCCACCTATAAGTATTAGGTCGCTTACTTAACCACTTAACCACTTAATATTAAGCGCTGGTAACTCTCTTTTTCTAGCCCTCTCGCTCTACCCTTCGTGTCTCTAACCCTTGCTTGATGTAGCCCCACTGCGGGCCCGCGGCGTGGTCCTGCCTAAAAAGTGCATCGACCCCTACTGGGTACGCGATAGCTATTCCTCACTACACACACAAGCACACAGTCGTTTAGTGTTTGCTCGCAGTATTACTATTTGTGCACTACTAGAGAGCAACTTTGCTCATCTCGCATCGTTTGTGCTTAAGAACCACACCATTGGCCTTTGCTGGGTACGCAGATGCAACACCAATCAAATCGCGTCTTTGTGCAATTTGGTCGCGGTCCACTGCGGGGCCGGGCCCCAGCGACCCAGTCATAGACGTTTTGCTGTAATACAGCTGTTCCGGAGCCACTACGGCTTGTTGGCATATGTTGCTGCCTGCCCGCGTGCCTCCCGGCTGAAAGTGCCAATGTGAGGCGATTGCGGTTGCGACCCGTGCGCTGGGGTCGCACAGCTGCACTCATAGCAGTGTGGGTCATAAAGAAGCCACTTAATACACTTAAGGAACTTAATATGACCGGCCTTAATTTAATTAAGCTATTAAGTTAATATTAGGCCGAGGAACCGCACCCTAGTTACTAACTACTATTGAGAGCGATACGGGGTTGGAGGGCGTCAAACCCTCTTTACACTCGGGGTGGGTTATTGACTACGGACCGGTCATATCACATCGTCAGCTTACACGTCAGCTTACACGAGTACATGATGCGGCCTTGTGGCTCCCCCTTTACCCTGTCTTTCAAGGCACCAGCACAAGCCACTACACCCATTTACACCTGCAATGCTGACTGCCACACTGGCCCACAATTCCAATGGAAGCCAGATCATGCTGCGCGGTATGTGGGTGCCCTTACTGCCTTGGAAGAGGAGGTCATGGCTGTCCACTGGCCATCATGTTTAAGCCATCATATTCAGTCATATGACCAATTCCTCAGCAAGTCATATAATCGGCCGCGCCCTACCGCACACCCGCAGGTATCGCGAGTAGGATGGGGTGATGGGGTGACCAGTGGTTTAGCGGGGAAATGCGTGTGGGGTTTGTGGTCATCAAGGGTGCAAAGGAGGATGCTTCAACTCGTTTGGAGTAGCTGAGTGAGGTTACCCACAGTCAAACAAGCTGTTTTATGTCCAATGACTTTTGTTTTTCTGTCAACTGCGGTCCCTTCATCAGTGGTCATTACGAATGCAGCCACAGCCGCTGTAGACGCAGCCTTGAACGAATACATCAGCCATTCCTGGCTGCATGGATGTTCACTGCGCTCTTATGGCCTAACCACAACTGACCCGAGGAAAGGTTTCTATCATTCCTCTGGCCTCAATGCACTTGCTGCCAGTACCACACATCCTCCCTATACATTGCTCTGCCATGCCAAGCGCATTTTGACACATCAGTGACCTATGCGTCACCACCGTCAAACAACAGTCAGACATCCAATACACATCTGTCCGACATTCGTGAGCAATTTGTGACACATTTGTGACACATCCATGAGAAACAACTGCAACAACTGCAGCATCCCAGGGCAAGGCTGGGGACTGAGGTTGTGGCTGTGGCACGCTGGTGGACACATGAGCTACTACTAGTCCATAGTACCATGCCTAAGCTGCCATTCTGTGATAAGACGCTGCCATGAGGCCCGTGTTCTGCCAGGTAAGGCATCTGTCAGTGCTAGGTGTAATGAGCCCTGCACTTGTAGCACGCTGGTGGGTGCACGAACCCTCTACTAGTAGTACGCTACGGTACAACGTCCTGCAGCTACACGTTGACCTGTGTCTTGGCCAGCTGCCAGGGCTCCTGACCGCAGCTCCTCAGCTGCACCCATTCCTTGTATCCCTTTTCGTCTGAGTAGCAACAATGACAGCAGCAGCAGGTAAGCTGGCAGCACGCGCAAGAGCAGCAGTCGCCACAGTCGGGGAGGTGCTGCCAACAAGGCCAACTTCAGCAGTGGCACAATACATCCGACTGAAGACAAAGCTATGTCACCGTGACTGTGGTGTGTGTTGTTGTAATGCAGTGAGGCAGGGTGTTGCCATGCGGTGAGGCAGGGGCTAGCATAATGCAGGCCAGGTGCAGGTATGCGGGTATCGCTGCGGCAGAGGCTGGGCACATGTGAGGCTGGGTACACTGACAGGTGCCTCAGTTGGGACACTGAGTTTGGCCGCATCCTCGCAGTCACAAAGGCACCAAGCTTGAGCCGGCTACTGCCAAACAAAGCAAAGCTGATCCGCAACTATTCCGTGTGTTGATCATGACAAACAGTGGGTGGAGTACACTCTACCCTGCTGACTGCAGAACTGGCCAGACACACCCACCAAAGCGGATGCTCCCACGCAAGTAGGGGCCCACATGGTGCAGGTGCGCAAGCCCTGCTGCCAGGGGGCTGTTGCCTGGGCGGCAGCTGTAGATGGCTAGCTGATCGCGGGGCCGGTACTGGCCTTCGCCTTGCTGGGCAGCTTCTGGTCCTCCTCCCCTACACAACCCAGGGGAGTCTGCATGGCAGCACATGAGGCCTCAGCACAAACGCACGCAAACCTACACACACATACACACACCCATCTCAAGGTACCTTCACCAACAGCCTGCACCCTAATGGGTGTTGAGGCAAGAGCACTCACACGTCAAGTGCTGCCGGCCAATTGTTTGCAACGCAGCGCCCCTGCTGGAGATTAAGCATACCGTTCAGTCCGCCACTTGCAAGTAGACGCCCTTGGCCACTCATTCAAGCCCCATGCCCTCCTCCCAACCCTTACCCACATATGTAAGCCCTAGCACCCCACCCCTTTCCACCCCTGCGCAGCCACTCACTTGGTAGGGACATTGCTGACCTGGTGGTCCCCGTGATGGTCCCGAAGTTCAGGGGGCCCAGGCCCTTCCCGCTCAGGGTGGAGTGGGTGCGGGCAGCCAGGCTGTCCAGGCGCCAAATGTCTCCCAGAGCACCCAGCCCCTGGCCCCCACCTTGACCTGATGGCAGGAAGGGCAGGCCGCTGGTGGGAAGGGGCTGCAGGGCGGAGGGCAGGCGGGGAGGTGGCTGGGAGGAGAAGGCATCCTTAAAAGCCAACGTTAAAGAAGGGTTGGCAGAGTAGCTGCGTTGGGCCATGCCACCACGGGCGCGGTCGGCGGGAGCCGGCTGACCCCCAGCTGCGGCCGCATGCAAGTCCTGGGCCCGTCGCGTGCCTGCATGCCAGACGCGTGGGTGCCAGCGCGGTGCAATAGATTGGGTAAAGTTCATTTCATAGCATAGCGATGCAGTTCGGTGCGCGCAAGGCTGAGGTGCAGTGCCAATGACTGCCGCGCCAGCAGCAGCAGACCGGCTGAGGAATGTGCACGGAGACCGTAGCACAGCAAAGCGGTGGAGCGGCATCCACCTGAGTTGGGCGGCAGGCTGCGGCCTCTAGGAATGTCTGGGTGCGGGTTGTGGCTGAATAGGGCGGTCTCGTCCTCTAGCCGCTTCACACGCTGGGTTTCACGAATGTTGGCAGCTTCCTGTGGATGCGGGGTGGGAAGGGCAGGGGCCTCGGGGTGTGGGTGTCAGGAGTGGCAGGAGGAGGATCAAGAGGAGGAGATGTGGTGTAAACACGTCGTCACAAGGCCCTGTGGCCTTGGGTTCATGCACCTGACGGTTGCCTGCTCTGACAGCCAGGCTCGGGGCCAGGGCTGCTGTGTGTCCCCTCGCACCTTCACTAGCTGTTGCTCCAGTGCTGAGGGCTGGGCCACCTTGACCCGCCATGCACCGTCATCTGGTGGCAGGTGCTGCAGGAATGCGACCTTGGCAGCTGTGCCATCGCCGCCCAGCAGCTCCTGGGCACGGCGGCGCTCCGTGTCACTGACTGCATGCTGGTCAAGGACCTCAAGACTGGGCAGCCGGTGCACCAGCAGCAGCCGGTAGTCAGGCTCCTCACAGCAGGGGTTGCCCTGTGCAGCAGCGCTGGAGCAGGGGGTGGGGTATTGCTGTGTGCGCTGTGGCTGTTGAGAGGAAGGGGTGCAGAAGGGTCAGCGTGGTGTAGCTTAGGGGTAAGGGGAGAGCAGCACAGGGAGGCAGGGGGTGGAATGAAAGCAAGATAGTAATGGGAGGTCAGCACATTGAAGTTGGGTAGGTGAGGGAGGGGGCTTAGAAAGGGAGAAGGTCTGGGAGGTTGTGGGTGTCCTCCCCGGGGCGCAGTGGCTGTCAGGCTTTGGGAGAAGGCAGGGCTGCGGCGAGCTAGAAGCAAGGGGTAGGGGTAGTAGAGCTATGCAGACTGGAGCCTGGGCTGTGATGGCTGCTGCCCCCTGGCTGTGCCTGAGTATCTTGCATCAGACGCCGCCGCAGCATGCTATGTGCACACATGGAAGGTGAGCTGGCAAAACCCCTGGCAGGATGACTGGTCCCGCGTGCCCAGGGTCTGTCTCGAGCTGCTGCCCCTGCCCCTGCTGCTCTAGCTGCTGCCCCTGCTGCTCTAGCTGCTGCCCCTGCTGCTGTAGCTGCTGCCCTCTGACCATCCCCAAGGCTTACAAAGCAGCTGCAATTACAGCTGTCATGAAGGCACTCATTCACATGGGTCCCCTGGACAACGGCTGCACAGCTTCGAGCCTGCCTGCTGGCTGCAGAGTGGCAGCTGGGCCATGGGACAGACGCCATCAGCTGCCTTGGTGCCTTACTTTGAGGTTCAGGGTCTTCAGGAACTTCAGCTTCCCCAGCTGGGCCACCAGTTTGTCCAGGTCGCGTAACTGATTGTTGCTGAGGTCCAGGGTGTCCAGGAAGTGCAGGCAGGCCAGGCTGCCCTTCAGAGTGCAGATTTGGTTGTTCTGGGCACCATGAGGGAGGAAGAGCACAATGTGGCCATGCGTTTAAATGAGATTGTCAACACTTAAGCTGGTCACATGTTCGCTAGGTTGGGCTGGGGTGCGCAGCTTCAAGCCACAGTGTATGGCAGGGGTGCTGTCTTAAGCTGACACGCACATGAGCATACAGTGTCTTGATGCGAATGTTGGCATCCAGGTTATTGAGCTTCTTGAGCTTGTTGTTGTTGAGCCAGAGGCTCTCCAAGCTCACAAACGGCTCAAAGCCACGCAGCTTCTCAATGCCTTTGTTACCAAGGTACAGCTCGGTGCACTCTGCATACGGGTGCTATGCTAACGGTGGCAAAGGCGACGCAAAGCCTTGTGACTACAGAAGAGACAGGCTTGATGCACGAACCTCTAATGTATTTTGCATTTTTCTCTCCTTTGCCTGCAAGCTCTTTCGCAGGCTCCGATATCACTACTTTGCTCATCTTCAGGTCGCGCTCCTCCTTCTAAGCGTTGGCATGCACGGCACTTGTTACAACTGCGTTAAACAATGTAACATATTGCTGTCGTAAACGCTAGTTGCAAGGACATTTGTGTTCACGACCTTTGTAACTACCTTTGTATTCACATGCACGGCAGGCGACCTGGCTTTAGCTTCTCGTAGGGGAGCTCAGTTAAGAGTTGCTGTGCATGAGCAGAGTCTGACTTTGCACTGCTCCGTATCCAGCCCAACGCCGCACCACACCTGGCCCTGGACCACACCTGCGTGTCCAAGGGGTCAAAACAGGGGTCCTGACCCCGGATGTAGCCCACCACGATGCAGTCCCTGAAGGCGCGGCGCACTTCAGCAAACGTGCGTGCTGAAGCCCAGCCGCAGCCACTAGAGCAGGCTCAGCACTCGTTGCACTGACAGGGGCAGCCTCACCACACAGTGCACTGCTGAAGGGGAGGGCAGGGCATCAGGACATAAGCCAGCTGGCTCCTGATGCAAAGGTTTCGGGAGGAGGCAGTGGCCCACCATGTAGCATGGCGGGCAGCGCCTTGACACGCAGCTTGACATTGCTGGGGCCCTGCAGCCACACACAGAGCTTGCCTGGGACCGCTGTCGCTAGGCAGAAACTCAGTGACTCCCAGCTGCCTGCTACATTGCCATGGGTGGGTGGGTGGTGGGGGAGGTGAGCATTGTTCATGTAGCCGTTAGGCATCTGCAACACCAACTGGCTTGTAAGACCTGCCGTTAGCTGTATAGTCTATCATAATCTCCTGACGAGCCGCGGCATCAATTATCATGGGTCGCCCCTCACGATTCTTTGAACAAAAGATATACGATCCCATGCGTTGAGGTCTCGGGATGTGGCGCTACGCTCGGCTATGGTCCCAGGCTCGCAAAGTTGATGTACTCATGCACAAAGGATGTCAGGCGTCCTAGCTGTCTCCCGTGTTTGGGACTAGTAAGACACCGTTATGCTCCAGCCTATCCTCGCCGCAGCGCAGCTGCTCGCATAATCACAACTCGGGCACCGGACACTTCAGACTCAGCAGCACCGAGCACTTCGGACTCAGTAGCATCAGACTCGGAAGCATCAAGCCCAGTAGCTGCTGAGGATGTCAATGAGCAGCTTGACCTGGAGGTTGTCGAGGATTGTTCTGAGGAATGGGTCGCAAAGGAATGGACACACGAGGAGTGGAAGCTGGCGATGCAAACAATAGACCTCGACCACGTGGACCAAGTGGATGCATGCGCTCACATTGGGTCCCGCATGGACCCTCCTGGGCCAGAGCCGCCCGACGGGGCTCGGACAAAGCCCGGACTAAACAGCACCACCGCCCTTGTTTTGGTCAAGCGATCAAAAAGCCGCAGTAAAGGCTCCAAGAAGCTGCTCAAGCTCTTAGTGAAAGCAGCTACACGGTTCGGTGCGTCAGCACAGCTGGTCACGTTGATGCCGATAATGCCTGCTCATCGGCCTAGTGATGATGTGCATGTCTGCCTTGTTTATGCAGTTGACACGCTGTCCTCCTTGCCCATCCTTGTCCCAGCCTCATCAACGCTGTACCAACCTGTGATCATCATGGGCCTGGGCCTGGTATGGCTAGGGGCTGGGGCCAGCCTAGTAGGCCTGGCGGCCAGCAAGGTGGTGACATTCAGTCCTGCAGCTCTTCAGCCACCAGGCTTTGGACTGCTGGTCGCTGCTGGCAGAGTACTGCAGCACATCAGTGATGCAGCACTGGAGCGCATCGCGGCAGTGTTTGTGGTGGGTTTGCCAGCACCTGCGCAACCTGGTCAACGCGCTCACAACAGATCGGTGACCAGCTGCGCAGCAACACCGCTACATCTCCGCACTCCACTGTACCAAAACCAGCATAGCTAGGGAGCTTCATGTTGCATGGCAGCTTGGCATGCATGCCATGCTGCCCATGCAGACGTGGTCAACCCAGTCACTCCCCCTGAAGGTGCCCATGGTGCTGCTGGCAGCTGTGCCTCTGGTGCTGGTGCTGGCAGCAGCCTACCATCGCGCTACAGGCACCCCATGGGAGGTCGCACTTCTCAAGATCCATGCTGTGGTTCACCGCCAGCCAGTGGGTGACCCTCCCACACCAACTGAATCCCAACCTAACAAGTGTGCGTGGTAACGCAGCCACGCAGTACGCTCCATGCTGACGCAGGGTGCAAACATGGTGTCTGAGAAGTCGCTTGCCGGCCTGCTTCTCCTCAATGTGTCCTTCTTCTCAGGCATGTTCCTGGTGCGCCTTTGCAGCACCACGGTCCATTGCTGACCTGTCCAGCACCAGCCAAGGCCATTGCAGTGTGGTGCAGGTGGCGGTCTTGTTTGGGCTGGTATCTGATGAAGTGAAGCGATCATTCCGGTGGGTTCCAGCCTCAGCTTCCTCCTTCCAGTTATACCTTCCATGCGAATGTCCTGTGGGTCATAGGCGTATCTGGCCAAAGCGTTGCTGCCGCTGCTACTGCTGCTGCTGCTGCAGGGACGTGAAGAACGGTGCATTTGCAATCAGAGGGAGTGGTCATATCCTTATTCTGAACCACAATCGCCACACTATCCCTTTGCTCAGGTCAGGCCACAAAAACGAACCTTTGTGTGCACACGATACTGAGGGTGCAGAGTCCCTCAGAGGCAGAGCACCACCCGCCCCCATCAGTCTGTTGTCCAAGACCTTTCCTGAACTATTGCTTACCAGTGCACTTTTGCGCTGTGCTGGCGGCAGGCAGCTGGGCAATGGGCGGCGATACAGCGAGGATGCTTTCTTCCGCCAGCCTGTCGTCATCATGGCAGACAAACCCAAGCATGAGATGGTGAGTAACCCATCCACCCTTGCTGAACCACTTGGCTGATGTGGCTGCGGGGATGTCGCCCCTTGCCTACTCCTTTGTACTGGACGAGTAGAATGCTTCCCTATGACGCTCAGTAGGGTAGACCCAACTCCAAGCCAGGACATCGTGCTTCTATCATCCTATTTTCTATCCCTTGCTTGCTTGCTTGCTTGCTTGCTTACAGACGGCACCTATATTCAGTTCTGATGATTGCTGTCTGGCCATCTGCTCCTGACGCAGTCCCCTTCAGCCTAGTGTGAATTGCACGCCGCTACTACTGCTGCTGATGCTGCCACTGATTATGCTCCTGGCTGCTGTGGTATGCATGGCTGCAGGATGACGAGATCACTGCTAGGCTCAAATCCACCTCTCTGGACATCGTGACACGCTCAGGTGGGCGTCTGCAAGCACCCCCTCTGGCTGGGATGCCTGCTGATGTCGCAGACCATTACACTGGCTGGTGAAGCCGCAACAGGAGTAGGACGAGGGAGTGGCAGGGCGGCTGGGGCACCTCTGCGGTGCATGAGTTGCTGCCAGCTTGGATCATGGGGTGACATGCTACCCCAGGAGGCTGGCTCAGGTCACAAGGATAGCCATGCTCCTGTGCCTGAACCTATCAAATACATGATGTGTGGCTGCATGTCGCATGGCAGGCAAGGACGCCTAAGCTCTGCTGCTAGCTTGGCATGTTGGCAGGTAGAGCACTCTCCAGAGCACGCACGGGCTAGGCACCGGCACCAGCTTGTAGGCAGTTGTCGCCATGTGGCGTCCCACACACTCGGTGGGCTACTGCTCCAAGCCTGCCCTAGACGTGCATCATCAGCAAACGCAGTCAGACGTCATCGAGAATGTGCAGACATGTACCCATCCTAGTGACTGGCTGCTTGCCCTGCCCTGCCGTGCACATTGCACCTCTGCTCAGTTGTCCTTACCTGTGGTTGGGATGGGCTGCTGGGCGTGCTGCCTGGTCCAAAAGGGCTGGCCCAAGTCTGAGCATGGCCACCCAAACTGGCTGCTATCTTGATGCTGCTGTTGTTGCTGCTGGGCTGCTATTGGCTGAAGCCAGGCTGTTCTGCACTTTGCTTGGCCTGCAGGCAATCCTGCATCGTGCCGTGACCTTGCCATGGTGGCAGCTGGGCAGGCGGACACTGTCATAGTGCTGCACCCTGACTCTCACACCAGCCAGCAGGCTGCAGAGGCTGTCAAGGCGGCCACTGCCATGGCGCTCAGCGTGGAAGGTTAGTCTAGCAGCCCATCTCAACTCTACAGCCAGTACACCACTGCATGCCTGGCCCAACAGCTGCAGGACCATGGTGCTTGCACAGACGCCACACTCTCATTGCAGCCTCAGCACCTCCCTGGCAGCATCACCATCACATCATTACATGGCATACGTCAATGTGGAGTCAATTCAATATTGCATAGTTGCTGCAGCTCATAGAAACTAGAGACTCTTCCAACTACTGTACTGATGCCTGGGCCACACGGTTCTCAATCAAGTGCTCATCACCCACGGGCAAGCGCAGTGCCCTGTTTAACTGCCCTGCTTGGCTAGCCAGGCAATGTAGCAAGCAGTAGCTGCTTCACAATGCCAGATTTAGGCATACGAGCAACATGGCCTGGCAATTGTAGCCTGTGCTCCCCCTAGTATAAAGCATGATGTGTCCACAGCAAATGAATACCAAGAGGTGTTGGTGGTGGCAACCCCTGTGACCAAATGTACTGCTTGTACCGCCTGTACTGCCTGCCAACTACTAGCCACCCGTCAACAGGGCACACATGCCGTCTCAGGCCACAGGCTCTGCTGAGGTTGTTGCTGGGGCAATGGGCTGATGTACACAGGGTCTATGCCCCAGCGTTTGCGGTCATGCTCTTGTTCAAGTCCTCGTCCAATGCTTGCAGCTTGCGCACCTAGGGCCATGGTGTGACTGTTGCATGGAGCAATATGTTTTTTGCTGCATGTGCAGGGCGACACTCCACGCAGAAGGTGGTGATGCAGATGCCTAACGAGCTGACTGTGAACGACTACATGAAGTCATTCACCCGCACTGTCAGCACCGCCTGCCCTAGGCTGCCCACTCTCAGTGCAAGCGTGGCCTCGAGCGTGCAGCTGGCGGCAGACAGCGCTGCCATGCAGCAGGCAGCAGCCTGCCCCCGCATACTACCCAGCCATGGCACCAACATGCAGGTGTGGGGTGGCACATGGGTGCCTACTGCAAGCAATGCTCATAAGGCTCCTGCTTGTGACATCTTGTCAATGCAGCAAGTTCACTGAGGCATGGAGAACGACTCACCAGCAGCGTGCTCTTGCCCGAGCAGCAGCTGTGCCTTGGGCTGTCTGGCTGTGACCACTGTGGCCTGCATCCTGCCTGCAGGTGCTGCAGCTGCCAGACGGCAACTTCATGGACCGGTTCACCTGCCACACCGCCCTGCAGCCAGGAGTGTTCCGTGTGTGGCTCAAGATCCTGCAGCAGGTAAGCAGTGACTGCACCCCATGACATGTGCCAAGCCAGCACGGTGGTTGAGTTTTATAAACAGCCGGAGGGACTGCTCAGTGGCGGCAGCATGGCAGTGTTGCAGACTCCCACCCACCCACCCACCCACCCACCCACCCACCCACCCACCCACCCACCCACCCACCCACCCACCCACCCACCCACCCACCCACCCACCCACCCACCCACCCACCCACCCACCCACCCACCCACCCACCCACCCACCCACCCACCCACCCATGGCAATGTAGCAGGCGGCTGGGAGCCACTGAGTTTTCTGCCTAGCGACAGCGGTCCCAGGCAAGCTCTGCGTGTGGCTGCAGGGCCCCAGCAATGTCAAGCTGCGTGTCAAGGCGCTGCCCGCCATGCTACATGGTGGGCCACTGCCTCCTCCCAAAACCTTTGCATCAGGAGCCAGCTGGCTTTTGTCCTGCTGCCCTGCCCTCCCCTGCAGCAGTGCTGCGCAAAAAGAGTGGTCACTGCGCAAACAGAGTGTGGTGAGGCTGTCCCTGTCAGTACAACGAGTGCTGAGCCTGCTGTACTGGCTGCGGCTGGGCTGCAGGACGCACGTTTGCTGAAGTACGCCGCTCCTTCCGGGACTGCATCGTGGTGGGCTACATCCGGGGTCAGGACCCCTGCTTTGACCCCTTGGACACGCAGGTGTGGTCCAGGGCCAGGTGTGGTGCGGCGATGGGCTGGATGCGGAGCAGTGCAAGGTCAGACTTTGCTCATGCACAGCAACTCCCAACTGAACTCCCCTATGTCCCATGACAACAACATTAGAGGCAGCATTGGCCTGGCACTGAACAATATACACATCCTATGCTGTATGTGTTTATTACACAGCATCGCACCCTCAGGGTTGCTTGCTGTCACCAGCAGCTCCCTGTCTCCTCCCACCTGCCGCCGCTGCTCCCTCTGCAGGTCATGCTGCCTGAGCAAGACCGCCTCATCGTGTTGAGCTACGTGGCCAGCCCCGCACCCTGCACCCAGGCCCAGCCCATCTACAAGTGAGCCAGCAGCAAGGCCTAAGTCTGGCATCAAGGGCAGGCCAGGGTCCATGCTGCATGCTATGCTGTGGCCAGCCAGCTCTGACCCTGCTGCTTTGCCATCCCCGCCCCTTCCACAATGCTGCTGCTGCTGCAGGGTGGCAGCCAACGCTGCATCGGAGCGTCTGGCCCGCCCCGCGACTTACCAGCCCGCCCCACGCAAAGTGATTGTGGCAGGTGCCTGCAGCAGGGTGGCCAGGAGCGGCACATCCAGTACTTAGTAGTCTCTGGGGTTCCTACTGGAGCTGGGAGGCTGTGTGGCTGTGTGTGCTCACCACACAGCTGGTGGCTCTGCTGCTGCAGGCTGGCACGCCCCGGAGTTGCCAGACATGGTGCAGGGCTTTGCAGACGCCGCCCCTGAAGCCAGCCAAATCACCTTCATTCTCCGCCAGGTCAGCTAGGGGCCCAGGCCTGCCCTGTGCCCCACCTACCCCTGGCCTGGCAGCACCCTCACCTCAGCCACGGTCACGGTTACACATGCTCTGCCCCATGGCCTCGTTGCAGCCTGCCTGGCCCTGCCTGGCCCGCCTGGCCTGCCTGGCCCGCCTGACCTGCCTGGCCTGCCTGGCCTGCCTGGCCTGCCTGGCCTGCCTGGCCTGCCTGGCCTGCCTGGCCTGCCTGACCTGCCTGGCCTGCCTGGCCTGCCTGGCCTGCCTGGCCTGCCTGGCCTGCCTGGCCTGCCTGGCCTGCCTGGCCCTGCCTGGCCTGGTATAGGTCAGCAGTTCAAGCAGTGCTGTATGAGGGCACCCTGCTCCACCCTATTGGTAACCAGGCCCTGATCATGGTCATGGCTGGCTCAGACCATTCACTTGTGTTGGTGCTGCATGGTGGTGTCAAGACACGCCCTGTAGCCACTGCCCGGGTGTGGCTGGTGCAGGTGCCCGACCCCTCCCCTCCCAGCAGGGTTGGTGGCTGTCGCTTCACCTACCTGCAAGCTGACCACCCCACCAGCCTGAGGGCCTTGCTGGTGAGCCTGAGCTGCCTGGCACCTGCGTGCCCCTGGTCCCTCCTCCACACCAATGCCATCGCCAGGCTGGACTCATCATCAGCCAGCATACACGTGAAATTCAAGACCATCACCAGCTTTGCCACCATACTCATCATCTCACCGTTTCATCATGTCTTTCATGCCACCCAGTGGTGAAGCAACACACAGAGTAAGAGACCGCTACTCAGGCATGATGGGATATCGGGATATAGCAGGGGCTGCGAGTAAAAGGCAGGCTGGGCACAGGTTTTCAAACAGTGTGATGGGCCTTGGACGACACTGGTTTGCAGGATTGATGCGAGTCAGTGTTCAAGTCGCATCACCCAAAGAATGCTGCCTGAGTTGCAGCTCCCAATGCAGCTAGGTCCATGCAGCCCGAGTAGGGCACTGCTCGTGGCTTCCGTTGACTGCCTTGCTGTGCAGGATGCTGGCATCAAGACAGCTGACGCAGTGGTGCTGGGCATGAATGAGGAGCTGCAGTCCCAGGTGAGGGGCAGCTGCAAGGCCTGCCTACCAGGGTGACCAGCACCTTGGCCCTCAAACGGGCCTACGTTGGAGTGGACCACTAGTGCTATCACGGCTCGCCTGGGTGACCAGTAACAGGCCGGGCCGGGCCCTACAGGTGAGGTATGACTGCCTGCTGCACCTTTCTGCCTGCAGGTTGAGGCCGATGCACTGGTGCTGGCCAGCCTGCTGCAGGTGCAGGATGCGGTGATCGCCAGCGGCAGGGCCCGAGCCCCTCACGTGGTTGCCAAAGTGCACCGATTTGGCACCATGCAGGTAAGCAGCTGCTGCCAACCATAGGCACACCCCAACAACCCCCTGCCCAAACATCGTCACCTAGCAGCTGTCTGTGTGTGTGTGTGTGTGTGTTTGTGAAAGCAGGCGATGAGGTTGCAAGTAGCTCCCTTTCACATTGTGTGTTGCCCCATGTCATGGCCACTGGCACCTGGCATGTGGTACCTGAAGCTGGTGCACGTGCACCTCAGCTGCACTGTTGCTGGGCTGCTGTCGCTCAGGTCATCAACCAGTACTTTGACATGCTGTACCCCAAGCAGCCTGTGGCCCCCCGGTCGCACCCAGTACCCGCACACCAGGCCCTGCAGCCCCACAAGCCAGCACCTGCCACCCCCCTGGCCCTGTCCCGCTTGTGGCACATCCCTGAGAGTGTGCTGCTGGAGGCTCAGGAGATCCAGGCGGCTGCTGCGGTCAGCAAGCTGGCTGGAAAAGGCCCTGGTAGCAGGCTTTCCCTGGGCAGCACTCCTGTCCCAGTGGCAACGGCAGCGGGGGGGCCAGCAGCAGGAGGAATGACGGCAGGGGGGCCAGTGTCAGCAGCAGGGCTGCAGAGCAGCAGCGTGGTCACTGGGGCAGCAGGTGTAGTGCAGGGTACAGAGCCGCATAGCAGTGCTGCTGGGGCGGGCCAGGCCAGGCCAGGCCAGGTGCTAACCTCCTTGAGCAGCAGCAGCAGCAGCAAAGGGGAGTCAGGGCAGGGTGCAGGTCACCTGGCCACTGCTCCCCACCTGGCTGCTTTGGATGTGTCGTGGCAAGCTCATCACCACGCCAACTGGGCAGCGACCATGGACCTCGTGGCCAGCCCAGCAGCCTCTGCCCTAGTGCCTGCACTTTGTGGGCACGGTGCTGCTCCCAGCCAGCTCCCCTGCAAGCCAGCTGCTGTTGCACCTGCCACAGCCAGCTTGCCTACCTCCACCCGGCCCTGGGCCAACCTGTTTCAAGGCAGCCCTGCAGCAGACACTGGCCCAGGGGCTGTGCACAACACATCGTCAGGGGGCCCTGCCAGTCAGTGGCAGGGCGGCACTGCTCCAGCCCCAGCACCCCTACACGGCGCCCCAGTCGGTGCCCCAGGGCCTCAGATCTTCACTTCCACAGCCAGCCTTTCACACCCAGCGCCTCTGGCTGCCCAGCAAGCGCCAAGGCCTGGCCCTGCTTTGCAAGAGGGCCAGACAAGTAGCCACCCTTGCAGCAGCAGCAGCAGCAGTGCGAGTGCAAGTGTAGCCCACTCTTCAAGCAACCCTGCCATCAGCCAAACGCCAAATGACAGCAACCAAATGTCCAATTCGACTGCAGCTCCAAGCAACACACTGCCAGCAGCAGGGGTTGGGGCAGGCGTCAGTGCTGGTGTAGTCAGTTCAACCAGCGGCACCTCCACTGCGCCACTGGCCGTCAGCACAGCCAGCCTGCTGCCCCCCGCAGCCCTAATGCCTGCCACCATGTCAGGGTCCTCTGCTGCACCCAACCCTACCACCAGCAGCAGCACCTCCACCATCACCACCAGCAGCGCCAGCACATCAACAGCCGCGCCTATCGCTGCTGCAGCACCACAAGTCAGCTTGCCCGCTACCACACCTGCCGCTGCAGCTGCTGTCAAAAAGGCACCAGCAGGAGCAGCAGCAGCTGCAGCCCCCCGGCCAGTTGTGGGGTCACCTATCCTCCATAGGCCTGAGGTGAGAGTGCTGCCCCACCACCCTGTGTTGCTCAGGTGTGATCAGGAGCAGCAGCAGCAGCAGCAGCAGTACATGGCATTTGCCAATGAAGAAGCAGCAGTAGCACTAGGCACTGCCAGTATATGTGATGTGTCCCTCCATCTAGCGTACGCCGCTATGTGTGGAGGGTCGGGTAGGGGTGGTGGTTGCCACTGGGTGCCCCTGGTTGCTGCTGCTGGCCCCTGCTTGTGCCCTGACCCGGTGCAGGTCTTCATGCCTGACGAGATCTCTGCGGCCCTCCTCACCCTAGTGTCGGCCCACCCCGACGTAATGCAGGCAAGCCACTTGGCGCTGACCACCCACAGGCCAGGCCAGGCCACCCCACCGCCACTGGGGAGCACAAGCTCAGCCGATCTATTGCTCCAGCAAGCCGTCCCTTGTGCAGCTGAGCTGCTGTGGTGCTTGCACAGACCTGGAGTGATGTGTGAGTTGCATGGCTCTTCCTGCGTGTTGTGGTGAGGGGTGCCTGCTTGGCTTGGCTTGCAGATCGTGCAGCAGCTGCTGACCACCCGCCAGGGTGTGGAGCTGTACCTCAGAAACCCAGCTCTCTTCAACCTCAACGAAGGCGAGGCGGGGCCCAGGGTGTGGGTGTCACAATCAGCACACACTGCCCTGCCACGTGGCCTGTGGGTGGGGTGCTGCCGCATGGGCGGAGTGCTGCCCCATGGAGATGGGGTACTGCCATGTGGGCGGGGTGCTGCAACATGGATGGGCTGCTGCAACATGGTGGTGTGCTGGCTGCCATGTGGGCGGGGTGCTGCAACATGGTGGTGTGCTGGCTGTGCTGACCGCCCACTGTAGGGTGGAGCCACCAGGTGCCTGTGTCTGGTGTGGTGCTGAGTAGTGTGCAAACGCTGGGTTGTTTGGCAAAAATCCACGCCCTGTGCAGGCGAGCGGGTGACATTTGCCGAGGTCACTGAGGCAGCTAGGCTGATGAAGCAGACGGCGCTAGGCTACATCCGGGACGGGGAGATCCACCTGGTGCCGGAGCCTGAGCATGTGGTGTGTGTCACGCATGGTGATGAGATCATCGTGTTCTGTGATGACTTCAAGACCAAGCGAGTGGGCGGCTGGGGTAGATAGGTTGGCGATGGAGTTTGCATGCTTGGTGCAGGGCATGAGGTAGGTGTAGGTGCATTAGCTTACATGCCAGCTGTGACCCCTCGCTAGCATTGTTGCATGTAGTACCACATAGGCCACACGGCACTGCTGCTACACCACACCACACCACATGTTGCCTCAAGTACTCATGGCTGTGGCACCCCTGCCTGTACATGCTTGGGCATGGTCAGAATGCATGGCTGGCTGCGGATCAGGATCCGATAGCTCTTAGACACACTGAGTGTAGGCTGGCCAAGCACTCATCAACAGTGGGCTGGGCTGAATTCAGCTGAGCGTCGAGGGATGTGGGCGTGAGAGTGGGGAAGGCGCATGAGGGCAGTGAGGCATGGTCCTCCACACCCCCTCACGAGGGCAGTGGTCTGCGGAGAGTGAACGGCATTCATAATGATGGTCTGACACCTTGAAGACAAGTGCCACCGGCGGTGGTTGGGCATAGGTAGGGCTTTGGTAAGGCCGCTTAATGGTGAAAAATTCCACGATGTTGTACACGATGCCAGTTTGTCAGAATGCTGGTGGTGGGAAATCCGTGTACTTCTCTAAATCAAGGGCGTTCAGAATGTTGGTGGTGGGAAATTTCCTGGTGGTGGGAAGCTCAAATCTCTGCCGCCATGCCAGGTCAACAAAACTTATTCAACAAGGAACAACATGTCGGTCTGAGGGTAATCTCACTCAGCTACTACAAACATGTTGTAGCATCCTCGGTCGCACCCTTGATGACTACCAACCACACCGGTGGCACTCGTTCCTGGGGCTAATCGCCCTTGACCACTGGGCACCTCATCAGAACTAACAGCTTAATGCTTTGTAAGGCTCACAGCCTGCTCAAACTACTAGGGCATATGCATTGTTATGGGCCCGGCCATTAATGCCCCGCCGGTACTCCGCAGCCCGGTGCAACCTCTGCCTGTCCTTAGGCAGCCGGTCATTGACCCGCTTGTAGCCCTGCTGGTACTCCTTGCCAATGGGGGGCAGGGCCTCCCTGTCCTTCCAGCTGCACAGCTCCAGGGGGCGTTGCATGCTCTCCCCAATGCGCTGGAAGTTGAAGCATGCGTTGGTGTCCCGGTCCAGCCACCTGCCCCATGAGGGAGCCTGGGGTCGTGGCACTGGGCCAGGTGGGGCCTGGGCAGGGGGCTGGTCCTGAGCTGCTGGGGGTGGTTCCTGGGCTGGGGGAGGGGGTGGGGGGTCCTGGGCTGGGGGAGGGGGTGGGGGGTTCTGGGCTGGGGGAGGGGCAGGGGGGTCCTGGGCAAGGGGGGGTGGGGAGCCCTGGGCAGGGGCAGGGGGGTCCTGGGCAGGGGCAGGGGGGGTGGGCGGAGCCTGTTGACACCACTGCAGGCCCCGCACATACTTAGCATGCCGCAGGCTCCAGGCTGGGCGCACAAGGCTGGGCGCTGGTTGACCATCTGGCAGGTGCAGCTCACACGGCTGGCGGGCATGCACAGACACGGCACGCTTCATCACATTCGCCTTCGTAGCCCCTGTAGCATACAGCAATGCCTATTACTTATGCCATTATGATCCTCTCACCGCTCACCCACCTTCTAGCAAAAGGTGTAGGCTGCAGTGGGAGTAGTAGCCTTGCGCTCTTGCCCTGCTGCCCTTCGCTTCCCTTGATTTGCTAACCCGTCGGACCAACCAGTATTACCTGGCATGCTTGTTCTGAGGCTACATGGGTTGTGGGTCCCAAGGGTCCCAACCGGCGGGGGGCCAGAAAGGGGTGGGAGGAGGCTATGAAGGGCTGGTAGGGCAGGTTTGGCTAGGTTAGGACTGGTAGAGTATGCTTGACTGGGCTAGCACATGCACACCGGCACATGCACACCGGCACTAAATCCTTGAAACTACCGCACAACTGTAAAAACCGCATTCAACATACATCATATGTAACCCATGAGACCAGTTTACCGTCAACCATACTCGGCGGCTGCAGCTCACAAGGTCCACAGGGACCTGTCTGAAACCTGGGTCAAACAACCCCATACACGCATAGTGAAGCGTGGCCTGCTAGCTGCAGCCATGACTGGCGCCTCAGTGGGAGCTTCTTTGCTGTAACGCTTAGCAGAACAGTATTTGCCGTCATGCAATCTCAAGACATGGCATGCTCCCGTATGCGGGCGCACAGCTCAGCCTTACGCCCCGACAGCTTCAAGCCATGGTACTTGAGGTATATCTGCAGCCACCGACCACCACACCCTTTCCGGCAACGCTGCCAACTACCCACCCCAGCAGATACCAAGCCTCGCTATCAGCAGCTGGTGGGGCTGAGAGCTGCAGCCTGGCTAACGCTGACGACTCTCTAGTCTTGCCTCTCTTTCCACCCCCACATGTACACCTTTTCCAGCGTCCAAGCCCGAATGCCGCTGACAACTGTTATACCTATCTCCTCTTCCTCTCCGCACATTTGCACCTTGCCCTGCTTAGCATTGTTATCCTGCAGCCCTGCCAGGGCACCGCACCTTGAGGTCCTCCGCTGTGCGCTTCTCTAGCTTGCCCATATCCAGGGCCACGTCCGCCCACTTATGGCCCCCAATGCCCAGGGCGTACTGCTCCCCTATGCTCAGCTCGCCAGCAGCGTCCGCTGCCTTGCGCTTGGTGCCGCCCACCAGCTTGACTGCACAGACGCCCCCCACACCACCACCACCACCACCACCACCACCACTGCACAAACCCTAGGGAGGTGAGGCTGCCAGGCGTGGGCTCCACAGCCATCCACTGTGCAAGAGGAGGAGTACAGGCCTTGTCACATCCCAGCCACCCCACTCGCTTTGCCCCGGTCACCACACACACGCTGCTGCCAGGGAACCGCAGCCAGGCCGAGCCACAGCTTGCACCCTGCCTGACAGCAGCTGCCCAGCTAGGAAGCCGCTGTGGCCACACACACCCTGCCACAAGCGTATGCCGGCTAAGGCTGTTACAAGCTGAGCACGTGCCCTAGAGCACCACGTGAGGTGGTGCCGGCTGTGGGGCCACTGCAGGGCGGGCGGTCACACCACAGCTCACCTGGGGAGGGCAGGCTGGCCAGGGGGTCTAGCACCTCAGCCTGGAAGCGGGCTAATGCGGACAGCACCTGGGAGGGAAGGACAGGGGTGTGGTTCCCATGATTGGCAGCCAGGGCAGTGACCGCCCCTCCTACTCCTTCCCCTCCCCTCCCCTCCCCTCCCCTCCCCGCCCTCCTTCCCTACATTGTCACTTTTTCCCATTCCACCCCCTCCCTGCTCACTCCCCTCCCGTCCCCTCTGCTCCCCTCTCTTCCGATCTACCCTCCTCCCCTTTGAGTCCCCCTCCCTCCCCTCCCTCAGCCGCCCCTGGTCCATACTGCGTGCTGGCAGCGTCCTGGGCCAGGGTAGTCAGAGCAGGCACAGCACCTGGGGGTCTGTCACAGGCCGCCCAAGCGTGCCGTCCTCCACCTCCTCCTCGTTGGGGGGCTCCTTGTACAGGGCCAGGTGCTACGGGGCAGACAGGGGCTGCAGGGGCTGCAGGGGCAGACCAGTGAACCTGGCACAGCTAGCCAGACGCTGGATGAGGGCTGGCTGCGGATTAGGTTTTGACTGCTGTTAAAGTACAGCCATGTTCTGGAATAGGATAGCAAACTGGGGGAGGGGTGAGAGGAGGAGGGCCGGGCCTGCTCCAGCCATACCTGTACACCTGTCCTCAGGGGTCCGGTCTGATCAGTCTCAGCAGGCTGCCCCTCCCCTCTACTCTTATACAGCCTGCCTGGCCCCACCCCCTACCCCATACCTGCAGCACATCGAAATGGCGTTGGAGAGAGGGGTTGGAGATACCCCCTGTGGTGTAGGGCAGCGTCCAGGCGGCCACCAGCTGCGCCGCCACAGCCACCTGCAGGCTGTCGGCAAAGGCCACCTGCACCAGGAGGCACAGCTGAGGCTCAGGCTGGCAATCCATGGCCACCTCTCACTAACACACCACCTCACCAACACACCAACACTATAACTCACCAACACACTATCAAACACACCAACCAACACTGCAGCCAACTCACCAGCACTCAGCAAGGGGGTGTGGGACTCTGCCTGACCTCTTCAGGTAAGGTCACATTTCAGCCCCTGCCCTTCCGTGCACGGTTGTTCCCCTCAGCAGAAAAGAGCCCTTATCACACTGCCAGGCGACGAGGAGCACCCAGCACCTGCAGTCCGACCATGGCGGGGTCGGCCTCAGGCGCTCTGAGGTCGTCCCTGAAGGGCAGCGGGATCATGTGCAGCCCCTCAGGCAGCTCCTGGGCGGCACACAGCAGCAGCCCGCAACAGGCACCGCTGGCATGCACGCCCATCACCACCCTCCGCAGCAGCGACCGTGGCAGCACGGGGGGGGCAGCAGCAGGCAGCAGCAGGCAGCAGCTGCAGGCAGCAGCAACACCACCACGCGGCTGGCCAGCTTTGTTTGCGTAAGGGTGCCGGGCTGAACACAGGGAAGGGCAGAGCAGGCATGCCCAGCATCCGCCAGGGCAGGGGTGTCGAGCAGCAGCCGTAGGAGTGATGTTGTTGTGCTGCATGCAGCGTACAGCAGTGTGTGGTGCGCGCGCTGCGGCTCCTGACAGTGCGGAGCGTGGCCTGGCGCAGGGGCAGGTCAGTTTCTGAGGATGCGGGCGCAGGGCGGCTGAGAGGCGGCTGGTGTGCAGCAGTGATTGGAATTTCATCTGCACTCATAGTAGAAACGTGGTGTGCAAACTAGGCAGCTGTCACCCTCACACCTGGATGCCTGCCGGGTTGAGGATCTCTAGCTGCGGCAGCAGGGCCACCAGGGTCGGCAGCGCTGCCTTGCTCTTCACACACCTGCACTTGGGCATGGCTGTCATGGTCTTGAGAGGAGATAAGGGTCCGCAGTTGCTTGCTCCCTGCCCCTCCCCTCCCCAACCAAGCCTGGCTGCTGCACACCACCCACTGATGACTTACACCAGTTTAGCATGTTTCTGTATCACTTTTACACATTTACTATCACTTTTACACATTTACTATATATATGGTATTATTGATATCTTATATACACACTTGTACAATGGTAAAATAGCCCTCTGTTGCAACCACCTGCACAGCGCAAAGCGCCCGGTCTCTTGCAGCGCGTCCAGCAGCGCCTTAAAGCCCGCAGTGCTGCCCGCAACCGCCTGCTCCTTGGGGCGCAGGAAGCTGCTGTGTGTCACCTGAGGTGGAGGACAG
>JASKMD010000282.1:0-50000 GCA_030144725.1 Haematococcus lacustris | reverse complement strand
GTAGGTGGTAGGCGACCATGACCATGAGTATGCCATGTATAGGCCATGAGCATGCCATGCGATGGGAACACCACACAGAAAAAACACTGTTTTGTAGTGGTTCACAATTAGTGTGTTTGGCTGCAATGAAGGCTCAAGGTTGAGGGCCAAGGTGCTGAACAAACAACCAGGCAAAGACGTCTGATGATAGAAAGACGCAGGCCAAGCCCAATGGAGGAGCCCTCAAATCCCAGGGCCCACCTGAGGTCTCATTGTAGTAGTTCTGGATGATGGAGGTGGTGATGGAGGAGTGCATGCCGCTGATCAGGCGGTACAGGGCTGTGGGGCTGCAGGCAGACTGCGCAGGGGGTGGAGGAACCGCTGCGGCATCCAATGACTCCACCGCAGCTGCTGTCACCAATCCTTGCTGCTGGGTGTGGGCAACTGCTGGGACTGCAGGAAGGCAGGGCAGGGCAGGGCGGGCAGGGCGTCACGTCAGTCCGGCCAGGTGGTTACTGAGTAGGGGTGCAGCCAGAGGGGCGAGTGCAGCTTGCCAGGCTCCCATTACAAGCTCACCCAAAACTGCAGTCAGGCCCTGCAATGGGTAAAGCTGGGCCCTACCCTGCCCATGAACTGCAGTGTTGATGCTTGCGTGTGACAAACAGCCCAAGGGTGCTCCTCAACATGCCGGCAGTAGCTTCCATGGGGTACATGGGGCATGGGGCATGGGGCATGGAGGATTTGACGCTGGCCAGGGTATGACTGGGCAGAGCGACCTAGGCACCCACAGTTGGCAGGCCACGACAACAGGCCTTCCTCAACAGCCTTTTCAGATGTAGTTTTCTATCCTTCCTCACCAGCTTCACAGCCTGTGCTAGGCATTGCCTCCAGGGCTGCCGCTGCTGCCTGCAACACCGGCTGCGAGTAGATGGCTGCCCAGATGCGGCGCGCATCCTCCCCTTTATAGCCTGAAGCCAGGCAGAGCATTGGCAGGCAGGGTGGTGGCAGGCAGGCCAAGGGCAGGCACCATAGCTTTGCTTAAAACCAGCAATGATGGGAAAGGCAACACCACCCATCTCTACTGGGCCCTTTCCCTTCAAGAGCTCAGGCTCTGGACCCAAGCCTGGCCCTGTTGTTATCCGCATGCATGGCTGATGATTGCATGCAGCTGCTGAGGGGGGTGCGCTGCCTCTGCAAGGAGTGGCACCACATGCCGACAACCCTGTCTGTCTCCCCACCTTCCAGTGATACTGCCTCACTATCTCACTATCTTAGCTAATAGCATGGATAACAGCATAGTCAATAGATTTCTTACCAACTGTCTTACACTGGCTCTCTAGCAGATCCCACCTGTGTACTTCTCAGGGTTGCGTTGGAGGTCGACATACACAGCAGTGCCGCCCGCCCCGTCCCCCTCCCCCTCCTCTGGGCTGGGCAGCCAGGGGTTGACCAGGCTGCCTGCAGGGCCGAGCTGATGAGGGAGTGGCTCTGACCCCTGGACATCAAGCCTGCACACGTGCCACAACAAAGCAGCTGCAGGTTTGGCAGCGGTGGTGGCAGGGGTGGGGGGAGGCATGGTGGCCAGCTTCTAGCAATCAGAAGCACTGAGAGACAAGCCTGGGTGGTTGCAGCCGCACCCAGTCGCGCTTATCCATCAATGCAGCGTATGCAGTTGAGTGTACTCGACTGCACTTGTACAGCATCAGATGACAGGTGGTGGTGACGAAGGTGATGGGCGGACGAGCATGCCCTCATGCAGACAGACACTTTGTGAGGCATGCAAGCTCGCACATGGTGGCGGCTGGTGAGCGGCTGGTGGCGGCATGAGCCCTCCAGGCTTTGCAAGACTTTCGCTGCAGGCTTGTCAGCAGAACCCTACAGCACTCGTACTGACTACCTGTCTAACACTGACCACCCCATGCCATTCCCGCCTTTCCTTGCAGCTGCTCCTAGAGCTCTTAAACCCTTTCCTTTCTTGCTGGCTTCCTCTGCACCCACCGCCTGTCAACAGCAGCATCTCCTCTGCATGTGGCTGGTGTAGCTGGGCCATCCTGAGGCCCCACCTTTGCCTCTGAGCCAGGGCTGCTGCCATGCCCTGCGTGCTGCTGCCAGGCAGGCGGCAGCTCGCCAGGCTCGCACTCCTGTATGCAGCAGTCCTTCTGAAAGCACATGCCTGGCCGGGTGAGGCGGCAGACGGGACAGCGCAGGGTCAGGACCAAGGCAGGCAAGCGCAGTGTCTGTCAGCAGAAGGGGATGCATGTGTAGCCACCCACGAGGGCACCGTTGACCAGACCTTGCATGTGAGTGACCAGACCTCAGCAGAAGCAGGATGGGTGCAGCAGGCAGCTGGAAGTCTTGGAGCAGGCGCAGGGCTACTGATGCAGCACCTTGACAGCAGTTGCTGATGAACATGGTCAGACTCCCAGGCCCATGGGTGGCCTACCTTCATCAGGCCAAAACCGGCAGTCACACTGGAGGTTGACTCGGAAATACCTGCAGCAGGTGTGCTGGCCCCGTGAGTGGCTGGTTGGCAGGCGTGATGCTTGTTCCCTGGCCGGCTTCACCTCCGCTGTTGGGGTGCACCCAGTTCAAATCTCACCGAAAGGAAGGCTGCTTCACAAGCACAGATACCACGGGTGAGAGCCGCTGTGCATTGAACTGCAGCAGGGCGGCGTAGCATGGCCCTGCAGCTGCATCTTGCACTCATGGTGAGGCCAGAAAGCTGCAAGCCCTACGTGCCTGCCTGCATGTGCTAACCTGCAGCAGCAGGGTTTGTTTGGGAGGCTGCAGGAGGACTACTGACAACGAGATGTGCCTGCTGACTGCTATCAACGCTGGTGCTTGCTAAACTGTTGTTGCTGAGGGAATGATCGCTCTTGCTGAACAAACTCCGCACAACATGCTGGCCCCGTTGGACTGCATCCTGGAGTTGCCGCGTGGGCAGCTCATTGGGTTGCTTAAACAGTATAACGAATGGTGCAGCGATCGCAACCGCCAAAGCGAGGACAGCTGCAAATGTCTTCATACAGCCTCCTAGTCAGTCTGCCCGCCAACAAACTTGACTACCTGTCAGCTACTAAAGTCACGAAAGCTACAGCATGTTGAAAGGACCATACATTTAAAAACACCGTACACATGGCACAACACACTACCCTGTTGCTTACTACCTTAAGCCACCCCAAGCAGTAGCAATGCAGTACTGGTGCTACTGGTAATGATGCTGTTGAAGTGTTAATGTTGATGATTGTTATGTCATGAGCTGATCTTTACTATCCCCACAGCTGCGCTCTATACGCAGCATCAACACCACCTTTGCTCAACATGTGGAGTCCTAGCTTCATGTTTGCTGGAGGAAGTCAACCGATACTAACTGACTGCTTCGGTTTAGTTCGACTAGACTTTTCAATGCGACGCTCGACGCGTACCTTCTTGCATCCCCAGCTGCTACGTTCAACGCCACACCTACGCCTAGCTCGCTGTGGCGGGCGCCTCGTCTTGCAAGCCCTTAATGCAATGCCCTCGGGGGCTGGCCTTTTCCCAGCGGCGCACATTTGTTGCAGCCAGATGGGGCATCCGGATGCGATACTCACCTTTTTCGGAGCTGGACGCTAGCAGCGTGTCGGTGACAGACCCAGAGGCAATGAGCTGGGAGGATCGCCTGGCCCTCGAGGAGGTACGCCTGCACGAATGCAAGCCACAAGTTATCAGCCTGCTCACCTGACGCAGGGATTGGCTGCTGGCATTGATACACGAGGCTAAGTGTAAAGGAGCTGCAGGATTACTGTGACTGCTGCTGCCTCGGTGTTGGCAGAACCCATGCCTAGACCCTGTTGGGGCCTGCCCTCCATCGCTATCACTGCCACTAGGACAACCACTGCGCCACAATGCTAGTAGCATCATTAGGGAGTCTTCTCGTGCGGTTACCAAAGGTGTTGACTTGGCCCTGTGGGGTATGCGCAGCGTCAAGCTCAAGAAGCACGTGAGGCCAAGCAGCAGCAAGAGGATGCACGGCGGCTAGCAAAACACAAGGTTAGTGTGGGCGTGGAGGGTGCCTCCCTGCTACAGTAAACACTGGTAGCCATCTTGTGGCTGCTGGAAGCTTTTGATGAGTCTGTAGCACTGCAGCGGCTAGTGCACCACGCTGCCTGTGTCAGGGTATGGTTTTGGGTTGAGATTTCCATTTCCAAGCCTGAAACTGAACGGATGCAGCTGCTGGATTGCCCTTACACCAGCTTCACCAGGCCGGGCTGAGTGCTGAGCACAGCGAGGGAACAGGTCCATCACTCCTTTTCAATTATACATATCCTGCCAGGCACTTCCAAAGAGCACTTCCAAAGGGCACTTCCAAAGCGCACCTCCAAAGGGCACCATAGGGCACCTCTTCTTGGTTGCAGCATGTCTTCATTCGGGTGTTCCTCAGACCATATACTACTAGTACTAGAGACTGCAGGCAATCAATATTAGCATGCCCGTATGCACATTCAGTGTAGCAGCTTAGTCAGTAAGTCTGTGAGGCCCCGCACAGGGCACTGCTGCATGACTAGGGCACTGCTGCATGACTATGTATGTCTTGCACATCAAAGGTGCAAGCCAGGCTGGTCCTAAAACAGAATCTGGGGCTGGCGCAAGGTTTGGTCTGGTGACTTGCAGCGCACTGGTATACACCAGGGGCAGGGGCAGGGCCAGAGGGGATTGGAGAGGGTGGAGGGGGCATCTTTGTTGCATCATGTCTTTATTCGGGTGTTCCTCAGACCATCTACTACTAGTACTAGGAACTGCAGGTGCACAAGGTCAGGGCGTCAGGGGTGGGCTCAGCAGAGGCACAGCTCTGCGCAGCCACTTTGCCAGCGCCTGAAAGCTGCAGGCCCATGCAGTGCATGGAGCAGTTGGGTGGGTGGTGCTGTGCAGAAGCTGGTCAGAAGCTCTTGGACTGCCAAGGAGGCAGGCGGAGGGCGGGGCAACGGGGCTGACTACCTGTACGAGATGGGTGCATCCTCCCTGCAGAACCTGAACATCGACACAGGTGGGACGCAGCAGCATCGTTGGCTTTCATGCGGCACTGACAACCGCCCACTGATGCCGCCAACCTGGCCCACAGGCCAACTGCACGATGGACTGCTGCATTATGTAGGTCTGGACAAAGCCATGGCACCCACCACCTGCCCTGCCTGGCCACCCTGCAGGCCAGAACATAGCCATGTTGGAGAGCCACTTCACTGGCAGCTTCCTTGGGGCCAAGAGCGACATCGCAGACGGCAGCCTCAGGCGCTATGAGTTTCGCTCCTTTGACCACATTGTGTGTGTGTGTGTGTGTGTGTGTGGAAACCAGGGATGGCACATCCAACTGCCGGCACCCATGTCACTTCATTGGCCTGTGCGTGGGTGGTTGGGTGGGCGGGCGGGCGGGTGGGCGGGCATGCGTGCACTCCTGACCAGGGCTGACTCACCTGATTGCCTGCACCCATGTCACCTCATTGGCCTGGGTGGGTCTGCATGCGTGTGTGTCTGACCAGGCCAACACACCCAACTGCCTGCACCCATGTCACATCTTCACCTCACATGGCTTCACTATTAAAGCAGTGAACACCCCATGCCTTGCCACATGGGCTAGGGGGTTAGACGCTGTGATGCACCGCCCTGAGCTGCTCCCCATCCCAAGGCCGGCCTGCAGCAGCCTGCTACTGCCTGCTGTGGCCTGCTGCGGGCAGGTGGGTGATTACTACGTGGCCCCTGCCTTCCTGGACAAGATCACCATGCACATCGTGAAGAACTACTTGGTGGAGTTGGGTGCATTTGACAAGTTTACAAAGGTACTGGGTTCAAACCCTGGCTCCGCACCTAATTCCCCCTGACCCCTCTGGGCCTGTCAGAGTGACCTGTGCTGTGTCTGGTGTTGCGACCAGGTTCCCCTCATACTGGGGGTGTGGGGCGAGAAAGGCATGGGAAAGAGTTTCCAAACTGAGCTGGCACTCAAGAAACTGGGGTAAGCAGCAGCAGCCTGCCCGCCTCCTGCCCGCCCGCATCCTGACCGCCCACCTCATGCCTGCCCGCTGCCTGACCGCCCGCCTCCTGCCCGCCCGCTGCCTCACTGCCTGCCCGCTGCCTGACCGCCCGCCTCCTGCCCGCCCGCTGCCTCACTGCCTGCCCGCTGCCTGACCGCCCGCCTCCTGCCCGCCCGCTGCCTCACTGCCTGCCCGCTGCCTGACCGCCCGCCTCCTGCCCGTCCGCTGCCTCACTGCCTGCCCGCTGCCTGACCGCCCGCCTCCTGCCCGCCCGCTGCCCGCCTGCCCGCTGCCTGCCTGCCAACCCGCCTGCCTGCCTTCCCGCTTGCCCACCTGCCTGCTTGTCTGACTGACTGAGTGACTAACATGCTGACTGACATGCCACCTCAGTTGGCCGAGAGCTGCTCCAGAGACATTGCTGTTTCCTCATCAAGCTGCTCCTTATAACAGCACCTTGGCCCTCAACCTTGAGCCTTCATTGCAGCCGAACACACTAATTGTGAACCATTACAAAACAGTGTTTTTTCTGTGTGGTGTTCCCCATCGCATGGCATGCTCATGGCCTATACATGGCATACTCATGGTCATGGTCGCCTACCACCTACGGCATGGCCTGACCCCTGTGACAGGGCTATGCATAGAGTTGGCATGACAAGACATGCACTAATTGAAAGCTGATGACAGCTCAACAAAGGGGGGGCACACACTACTGTGCCTCAACATGCTGGGCCTTGGGTGGCGTGTCTCGCAGCCGCTTGTACCCCAGGCCAGGATACTCCTTGCCCTTGGCTGGTAGAGCTCCCTGCTCTGGCCAGTAGCACAGCTCCAGCGGGCGCCACTTGCTCTCCCCAATGCGCTGCATGTTCAGCGCTGCATTGCAGTCCCTGTCTACCCACCTGCCAGGCTGTGGTGCTGGCTTGACTTTGGCAGCCTTGCCCTTGGCCTTGTTGGGCTCAGCTGCCGGCTCAGCCTTGGTGCGCTTGCTGCGCTTGGCTGGCAGGGGAGTGCTGGGCCCAGGCTCTGAGGCTGCTGGCTGTGGGGCGTCCTGGCTGCTGCGTGGGGCCTGTGGGGGCTTGCGTGGGGCTACTACCGGGCACCACATCATGCCCCGCACTGGCTGGTCACGCTGCTGGCTCCAGGCTGGGCGCACTAAGCGGTGGTGCACCTGACCTGCTGGGGGCTTCCAGCCTGCAGGCCTGGTGGCCCTACGCTTGTTCAGCTGCCTCTCACAGGGCTGCTGGCCATTCACTGCTGAGCTGACCCGGCTGGTGCGGTGCTCATCCACTAGCACCACCCTGCCACGCCTCTGGAGTGTGCCCCATGGACCTTCACACCACCTTGCAACAGGCACGCAGCACTGCATCAGAACCCCACCCACCCCTGGTGCCAATGCCAGCTGCTCCAAAGAACACCACCAGCTGTTTGGCCCGCCCATGGCCCTGCATGGACACCTCAGCCATGTCCTCCTCCATCTGCAGCCATACACACAAGGCAGACCGAGGGTGGCTGACCGAGGGTGCTGCCGGTGGTGGGTGGCAGGCAGCAAGGCGGGCACTGGGTGGCCGCAGCGTGGGTGGTGCTGGGGCAGGCTCTGGCTCTGGCTCAGGGTCTGGGTCTGGGTCTGGGTCTGGGTCTGGCTCCCAGTCCATGTCCATGCTGGCTGGCTGGGCAGGGGCACGCATGGGGAGTGGGGGTAGGGGTGCAGCATCAGGGGCTAGGGGAGGCTGCACGGCTGGAGGTGTGGGGGCGCTGCGGAACCCCGGGGTGGGGTAGCCCACCAGGCACGTCAGAAATATCCGCAACACAAAAAGGGAAGCGATTACGCGGAGCTGAGAATGGATCTCGGCCCGCAGCTGGAAATGTGCCTTCAGCTTGCGTCGGGTCTTCTTGCACCCGCGAAGCACGGCGCCACCCGGGACTTTGATGACCTGCGGCCAAGCAACATGACAGGCAACATTGACAGGCCGGCACACAATGCGGGGATACAAACAGTGCGGGGACACAAACAGTGCTGGGGCATACAATGCGGGGGCGGGTGTGCACCTGTCGTCGCTGGGTCTTCCATTCAGCCCTTCGCTCCTCGCGTTGTTTGCCTGGAGGGGTGCTTGGACCTGCGCTGGCATGAACAGTAGCGATGTGAGCAGCGCGGAGCTCACTGGACTGCACAGTTGCAGCGGACCACACCACGACTACGACCAACCTTGTTTTCGCGGGCTTTCAATCGGATGCGGTTCTGGATCCGCGGCACTGGGCCGCTTCCTCGGAGGCATTGCGCCACTAGGCTCATATCTACTAACACCTGCTGATACCTACTTGTACCCAGGAGGCGGTGTCACTCACTCTCACACTCCCAAAGGGCACTTCCAAAGAGCACTTCCATAGGGCACTTTCAAACCGACAGTGGGTGGCAGGAGCAGGAGTAGGCTGGAGGTGGTGCCGTGCTTCTTATAACAGCATGTACGCCCTGATGCTTCTATGCCTCATCCTAAGGTGAGGCTAGTCTGCCCTGGCTGCAGGGTGGAGGCGGTGGTGATGTCGGCAGGGGAGCTGGAGCACGAGTGGGCAGGCACGCCTGGGCGGCTGATCAGGGAGCGATACAAGAAGGTAGGTCGCGGTTGGGGGAGAGGTCTTGTCGCCATGTGGGCAAGGGATGGGCAGGCAATGGTGGGCAGGCAAGGGAAGGGAGAGGCAGGCAAGGGTGGGCAGGCAGGAGCTGGGCCTACATAGGGGCCACACCTAAGGGCCTCCAGCCAGGCTCCAGCCAGGCTGTCAGGCAGCATCCTTAGAGCCAATGTGAGAAGACGGGGAGTTAGGGCCCGGGGCTGTCAGGTCATCAGGTTGTTGCCACCTGCCTGGCTGTGGCCACACCCATCATGGGCATGCAGGAAAATGACCCAACTGCTCAACCAGCTTCCAGCGTGCCTGCTTATTCTAAGAGCCTGCTTGCACCCAGCCAGCACACATGGGGCACCGCCTGACCGTTCAGCATCTCCTCGTCCTCTTCTTATCCCCTTTATCCTCCCCATCCTGCTCTGAACCAAAGGCCCTCCACCAACTGTCACGCAACAAATTGCCACTCAACCAACTGCCACCAAGTGCTCTCAACCTTGTGTGTGCACTGCCAATCCTGACGTGTGGCAGCGAGTGCCTTGGTGGCAGCGCAGGCAGGGGAGCTGAGCAAGGTGCGGGGCAAGTTCAGCGTGCTCATGATCAACGACATTGACGCCGGCCTTGGCCACTTTGACAACACTCAGGTGGGAAGGTGGTGAGAAGGTGGTGGGAAGGTGGTGAGAAGGTGGTGAGGGAGATGGTCGGGGAGGGAGCACAGGGGCAGCCAGGGGCTGAGGGATGGGGCCGGTTGGAGCAGTGGTGGATGGGCGCCAGGGTGGCATAGAGGGAGGTGGCTGGCTGGGCCCCTGACCCTAGGCGGTGTCATGAGCACTGTCACCACACCCTCACATTGCTTCACACATCACACATTGGTTGTAATGGATTCCTTTCCAAATAGGTCATATATAGAGAAATGAAAAAACACAATTTGCTATATCCCAGTCATGAGGTTTAGTGTATCGTGCATCATGGTGGGAGGGTAGCAAGGGCATGCCCCAGGGATACTCTCATCCCTGCACGCCCGACGGCCAGGGCATAGTCTTTCTTTCTTCCTTTCTTTCTTTCGGCACGCTGGGTCTCCATGTACCTTGTTAGTGTGGATGTCATGGATGGGAGTGTGCGACGTGCCGCAGACGACAGTGAACAATCAGATCGTGGTGGGCACGCTGATGAATCTGTGTGACCACCCCACCTCAGTGTCAGTGGGCTTGGATTGGAAGGAGAATGACGTCACACGCCGCATCCCTATCATTGTCACAGGTCAGTCCAACAACCAGGGATGTGATACATGACATTAGAGTATGAATGAACATGTCACTCTGTGGCGAAGTATACTCATGTGTGAGCTACTCCCAGGTGTTGCTAGTCATCACGATCCCTCATGTCCAGGGTGCAAGGCTAGCTGTCTAGTTTGGCAAGACAGAAATAGGCCCTGGCCCTGGCCCTGGCCCTGGCGTGCTAGACAACTTGTCGTCCCTCCGCATAGCCCTGCATCAGCCCCCGGTCCCTCACTAGGGCCTCCATTTGAGCCGGACCAGTAGTGGCCACTAGCAGCCACTAGCGGGAAAACTGGTGGGCAATAGTAGCCCGATTCAAATGGTGTTATTGGGCTGTGTGGAGTATACCCAGTGCACATGGACATGGTGCATGAGTGCCTACCACCTATATCATTGCCTGACCCCTGGGGGCTATTGTGTAGAGTTGGGATGACAAAACATTCCACGAGAGATTCATGGAGTGATGATCATACAGCGCATCTTACAGCGCAAGAGGGTGAACTCTCCAGCCCAATGCAGCCCTGCATCAGCCCCGCACATACCAGCACCCCTGGAGCATCAAGCAGAGTTGCAATGCCCTCCTAAGAGAGGTTCGCTTGCCCTTTGGAGGGCCATGGTGCTGCGGGCTGGTTCTCACGCATGCATCATACAGTGCTCCAACAAAGCACGGTGCAGTTCTCAATCACCAGTGCACAGTTGGTCCAGCTAAGTCAGAGATAGGCCCCATGGTCAATGTGGGTGGGGAAGATGGCGTTGGGTGTGGGTGGGAGCATTGGGAGGCCATGGGCCATCTGATGGAGCGCGGCTATGCACAGCCGACGCCGGCTCTCCCTCCGCGTTGCCCTGCATCAGCCCCGTATGCCAGCCCTCACCTGGAGCACCAGGCAGATTGCACTGGGCTCTAAGGAACAGAGGGCGTAGCTCAGGTCTTGGGGTGCAGTCCTTGGTGACCCACTGTGTGACCCCACCACCCCATAGGGCTGGACATGCTGGGTGGGGTGTCAGGGTATGGACCTGGCTGGCGTGGTCTGCCTGGCTTGCCTGCCCTGCCGACCCTGCCGACCCTGGCTGAACTGGGCCTTGCCGTCATCAATCTCACCCTCATCATCACTTGGCATATGTTTAACAGTATGTTGCTCGCCCCACCGATGCAATTCCACAGCTTGGCTGTGTGGGTGTGGTGGGCACGCAGGCAACGACTTCAGCCGCATGTTTGCACCGCTTATCCGGGACGGGCGCATGGACAAATTTTACTGGCAGCCCAGCCGGGAGGACCTCGTCAACATCCTCATTACCATGTACGAGGTGTGTTGGCTGCTGTCACCGCCATGGACACATGGCTAACATGTCTTAAATGGGTGGCAGCAGAGAGTAAGTGCCAGGAACTTCAATGCATAAGACTTGGTAAAGTGTGGGAAGCTGTCAAGAGTGAGAGCTGCTTAGAGTGAGAGCTGCTTAGAGCTGTGAAGAGCAGCAGCAGTGCCAGCCACACGCCGGCCCATTAGCGTCAGAGGGAGTGAGGAGGTATGGCGGGAGGAAATGCGTTGGGCTTTACAAGATGTGGGTCATTATATTAGAGGCCGCAAGAAAGGGAGGAGGGGAGCAGTGCTTAGGATCGTGAGGTGAAGGTAGGTTGGCTTGTGAAGGCGTTGGCCAGCTATCCGGTTCATCATGCATGAATCATCCATGCCCAACCTCTTTCTTGGCTGCATTAGGACGACGGCCTGACAATAGGCGACATGGAGGCGCTGCTGGACCGCTTCCCACGGCAACCTCTAGACTTCTTTGGCGCCTTGCGGGCCGGGATCTATGACACCCAGATCCGCCACTGGATCGAGCACGAGGTGCTGGGTGGGTGGGCAGGAGGGCGGGTGGGGAGGGGAGGGCGATGGGTGGGGGGCAGGAGGGCGGGTGGGGAGGCGAGGGCGATGAGTGGGTGGGCTGGAGGGCAGGCGGGGAGGCGAGGGTGCTAAGTGGGTGGGCAAGAGGGCCGGTGGGTGGGCAGGAGGGCGGGACGGGTTGGCAGGAGGGCAGGAGGGCATGTGGGGCGGGGAGCGCCAGGGCACAGCTAGGGTCAGGGTGGGCAATGGGAGGCAAGGATGGGACCCCACCCTGTGCTGCATTGCCCAGCCGCACCCTGTCTCAGCCCTGCCTGCCAGCAGTAAACAGTTGTGGTGTGGGCTGCAGATGGTGAGAGCCTGACAGCAGAGCATGCGAACATGGCGCTGCTGAGCCAACGCCTGGTGCGAAAAGCCAGCCTGCCCACCTTCGAGTCAGTGAAGCTACGGCTGGAGGTGAGGTGCTGTCTGCTTGCCTGCCAACTCTGCTCGGCTGGGTTGGGCTCGGCTTGGCCTGGCTCGGCTCAGCTCAGCTCAGCTCAGCTCTACCTGCCTGCCTGTCAGCTTGCTTACTGGGCATTGCGTGCAACTTGCATACACAACTTGTAACACTGGCCTGAAATGTCAGGGAGCCAAGGTGCAACAGCCAAGCCACCCCACCCTGCTCTTAATGAAGGTGCACTAGGGACCATGGCCACCATAATCACCAACCACCTCCCATAAAACAAACATTGCTAGAGTTGCTGCAGCTCCGTCCTAACTGCTAAGTCGCACTAAGTCCTAGGTCCTAGGTCCTAGGTCCTTAGGTCCTAGGTCCCACTAATTGGTCCCATGATGTCCCACAAATTGGTCAATTGGTGTCAGTAGATGTTCTCTTCAGCTCCAGTAGCGACTCGCTGCTCACTGCACTGCTCTGCAAACTGCTTTACGAACATAGTGTACCACCATCATGCGGTGTGGCTCATGCAACATTTTGTCAGTTGCCATGTCATGGTGACGATTACCATCTAGGGCACTCCATGATGACTAGGCGATGTGTTGTAAGAGATCGTCAAGAGCCTGAGAACTGAAGTGATGTACATCATTACCACCACAGGCACTGTCATCGCCATCAACACGAAGCACGTCCACAGTCTATGACAGCTACTTAGTGATGTCCCGCTAGCTGTGTCTGTGGCACTGGGAGGAGGCTCCCTTGTTCTTCATGGCAAGACCAGTGCCTCTCAGCCTTCATGAATGGTAGCGCGTGATGTGCTCCTGGGTGTCCATGTGGCTTCCTGGCCCTGAGGCTGTGTGGCTCGTTGCTTTGTGGCTCTGAGTGTACATGTGGCCCTTGTATGGGTTAGGTGCTGTATGCTCTGCCTGCATTTCACCTCTCATCTCTTCATGACTTGCAGCATGTGTGTTTGTCGGGTGCAGGACCTGGTGCGTGAGGGGGAACGCCTGGAGATGGAGCAGCAGCAAGTGCTGAACCACAAGCTCAGCCAGGAGTACCTGAAGCCCATGAAGAGCAAGGGCCCGAGCATGATTGGGCTCAAAGGCTGATGCCCTGCTGGAGGTGCTGCTGCCGCTGCTGCTGCTGCTGGGCAACGGCCACGCCAGCCGACAGGACATGCCGATACAGCTGTGACACGCATGGGGAGGGGGAGGGGAGTAGGGAGGGGGACAGAGGAAGTGAGGTTGCAGCAGTGCTGAGCGGCAGGATGTTTGGCATGGTGTGTCTAGTAGCTAAACGCTGTGCCCCTTGAAGGTCCGCAGTATAAGGCAATGACCAGGGCAAACCCCAAGTTGTGTGCTCATACAGGCATGCGATGCATGTACTTGTCATGTGTGCAGTGTCACCTTCCGCCAACACCAGCGCACTTCAGAAGTTAAGCATGTTGTGCGGACCTCACTCGTCAGCCCACCGGGCAATAGGTACCAGCCCACATGTAGATTGACAGGACCCCCATAGCTGCCAGGCTCGCGATGCAGCAGAGTTTGACACTAGACAGACGGTTTTCCAAAGCAGGTTAGGCCTTGTCGTGGAGATGTGGCGTGGGCTGAGGATGCATGTGGGGCAAAGCAGCCAGCGCGAGCTACTTCCTTCAAGTGTGGCGCAAAGGTGGGACAGTAGCTGAGGCCGCGTGGCTCTCCTCTGGTGCTAGTGCATTGCTGGCAGTGATCACAACGTAAAGTTCGACCGGCCAAAAGGTGCTGGTGAGGGCGGTAGCCATCATGGAGCCCGCCCCTCTCGACGCACTCCGCATGCAGCGCCAGCGGCAGAGAGTGTCCATGTGGTCACGGTCAGCAGCTGGGACACAGCGCCTCTTGAGCCATCCCACCATGCTCGCCGGCATCGGCGTTGCGCGCTCAGCTGACCTGCAACTGACACGACACCAAACCTTGGACACTGCGCCGCATTACATTGGCTGGAACGCTCCTGTACTTCAGCCCGCATCGCACAGATACAGCGCAGCCAAGCCTCCGCCCAGCGCTCCCAGCTACTCCACTTCAGCGTGCTCACCGGGCCCAACCGCAACTCCCCGCAGCGATGTCCACCCTACGATGCGACCCCTGCGACTCTTCGCCCAGTTGCGAGCCCGAGTGCTGCTGGATATGCCTGGCGGGACACAGCCTGGACAACCCGCTGGTGCAAGGCTGCAAGTGTCCTCGGCTCGTTCACCAAACCTGTCTCGCGCGGTGCGTGCCTGACTATGCACTGCTGCCAGCGTCGCAGCCTGTGCCCACTGCGAGGCCCTTCGCCTGCTCTGGCACCTGACACGCGCTGCGCTCACCGCCGATGGCTCCATGGCTGACGGCTGGTACCGCATGCGGTGCCTTTGTTGCGCGCTCAGGTGGCAAATACAGTCGGTGGGCAAGGCGGAGGAGCGGCAGTGCCGGTTCTGCCACGAGACGCTCCCGGACTGGAGCCTGAGCCTGCTGCCGGAGCAGGCCCGCGCCTCAGCCCCAGTGGCGGTCATGGCCGTGGTGTACAACAGCCAGGTGTACAAGGTGCCTGTCAAGCCGGTGAGTGGCCACCAGCCCACCACCGCCCTCCCTGGCCAGGCTGGCACCGAGGGTGAGTAGTAGCTGGGAGGTGCTTGAGCTTGGCTGCCAGTGGCCAGAGCAAGGGACCCAACAAACATCACCTCAATTGCCTGGCAGTGGCCAGCAGGTAGCAGTAGGGCACTGTGGCTGAGGCTGACATGCGGCCCGTGTCAGCTGCAGGCTTGACACTTGTATCCTCCAGCCCTCTGGCCCAGTGCTGCTGCTGACCCTGCTGCTGCTGCTGGCCTGTATGGTGCAGGGCCCTGACGGCGAGGCTGCGTTCAAGGCCGCGGTGAAGAGCCTGTTTGGCTTTGCCCACGACATGGACTTTGATGTCACCTTTGAAGTCAAACTGCCCAGCGTCCCGGGCTGCAGCCTTCCTGCCACCGGCAACAACAGCAGCCTGGTGCTGCGCGGCCTGAACCAGTTTGGCGCAGCAGCCACATGCGCCCAGGCCAGTGCGGTGGCGCGGGCCATGGCCAGCGAGGAGGCCACTGTAACCCAGTAGCGGGCTGTTGGCTGTGCCAGGGCGGCAGGGGCGGCCTGACTGCATGCAGCGCCACCTGCTGCCAAGAGGCAGGGCCTGTGCTGCCATTGCCAGCCAACCTTAGCCCGCTGCTTAGCTTCACCTGTCGTTAATAGCTGGCCGGCATGGCTGCTTGTAGTCTAATGCAGCAGCAGCCATGCAGTGGGATGTCTCAGCAGTGCACCTGCTGGCAGCACACTGGGCACCCCTGGCAGCTGCTGCTGGCAACCCATGCCTATGCAGCATGTAGAAGACGTGGCAGCCTGCTCAGGTCTTGCTGCGCTGCTGTGCGGGCTGCTGGCCTGGCCTGAAGCGGCTCATCATCCTGCCGCACAGCATGAACTCAATGCGTTTAGAGTGTCCGGCATTGCCAGGCTAGCTGTGTTTGCTGATGTGCAGCAACAAAGCCGTGCCAGCATCACTGCTGGGCTGCCTGCTTGTGTCGTTATGGGAGCATTCAATGTTTCGGCTAAACAGCACCCAACCAGGCTGAACCAGGCCTTCCTAGCCATTTGTCATCTGTGATAAGAGCATGTGCATTCAGATCTGTGCAGCATTGGCTGGCTAGTGCTAGTGCTGTTTTGGTAGGGCAGGCGACTGAGATGCATTGGTTTGCAGGAACACGGAAATAAGGTTGCCTGGCTGGCCATGGCTTGCATGTCGGATGCTGGCTGGCTGCAGTGACCCTGACTGAGCACCCAGGCTGAGCACTGGGGTCCGCTGGGCTGCTGGGCTTGAGGGTGTCGAGTATGGCTGGAGGCCAACCAGGGGAGGGGAGTGTGCGGGGCTGGGAGGGAGTCCAGGTGGGGTTGATGGCCTGCTGAGGGCGCAGGCTGTGTTGAGTGGCTGTGAGTGATGACTGGTCGTTGTGTTGAGCCCAGGCCAGGCCATGAGCATGTAAGACCTTCTGCCTTGCCTTCAGTGTGTTCTGTGTCAGGCCTGGCTCCAGCTTGCTCACGCCCCTAGCCTCCAGGAAGCTGTGACAGTCAAGGGTGGAGTAACACCCAACCAAACTGAGAACTTGCTTCTTTGGGCATATGTTATCAGCGGGCCCCTTTGGCTTGGACACGCTCAGCAGCAGGGCGGGGAGTACCGCTTGGTCCTCCGCGCCGTCGAAACGCCACTGCAGCAGGCCAGCCACAGTGCCCATCCATGCTGTTTGAGTTTCAAGTCCTGCCACATCTGCGCCTAAGTGTCGAATGGACAGGATGGCAGGTGGACTGATACATGTAAACCCCCTTTTGTTGGTTTGCCGGTTCATTGCGTCGGTTGAGACCCGCTCGCCATGCCATCTTGCGCGACACTGTGCTTGTGTCGTGTTGCTCCCTGCAGCAGCCTGGGAAATCATCTCCGATCAACATCGCATACCTCCTTGGCATCAGGCCGGCCACGGATGCGCGTTCTCGCAATATGCTATGCCATGGCCCTTCACCTTGCGAGTTACTCTGGCGAGTATTCAGCTTTACGTTCCGACTTATCACGCCTTAGGGTCATCAGGGTTGCCTCCTACGACACCTCCTCCCGCGGCTGACATCTTTGTTCTGTCTACTGCTATAAAGAGAGTCTGACAGGTGCGCCGCAGGCACAAAGTCTGGGCGCCTGAGTGTTTCGTCCTGTGATTGCAGTTCTTTCCAAACCTGGCCCTACCCCGATGGGTGGCCCTAGCTACAACGTTACCACGCTCTTCACAGTGCGTACCTTGCTTTTACATTTGCCGCTGGTTCTCAGCATAACCATCCCCTTTGTCCCTCACTAAGGCCTCCATTTGAGCCGGACCAGTAGTGGCCACTAGCCTAACCAGCCTCACGGTCCCAGCTGGCCTGAGTTCTTAACAGCAGATTGCCCCTGCCCATCATGCCAGCCAGGGCCCATTGATCCTGTAGAGCATGCTGCTGTGTCCTGATGGCAGTCATCCCTCTTGAACCGCCTGCAGCTCCCCCCGGGCGCGAACGGGACGTTTTACCATATGGTGCAGGCAAGCTGCAGCTGACAGCACCCACCTCATTAGCCTGCAAGCAGCGTGTGCCCGAGCACACCATGCCCTCCTTGCACTCTCCTTGCAACTGGCTTTACCCTTGATGACCATGAACTCCATCCTGGGACAGATGCACCCCTGTAGTCCCCTCCTGCTGTGCCACTCCAGCAATGGGGCAAGCTGGTGGCAGCACGCCCATGTGGCATGCTCTGCGTCTCTGTCATCCTGACTAGTGTTGCATGCCTGGCTGCATGGCTGCCGCAGCTGCCCACTGAGGGGGAGCTCATGGTCAGCGACCAGCGCAACTCGCTGTGGTTGCTGCAAGGCGTTCAAGCGCCATACAAAAGTGAGTGAGAACAGCAAAGTGAGTGAGAACTGCAGAAGGCAGGCACCTGGCAACATGCTGTGTATGTTGTCAACAGATTGGCTGGTGTTGGTGGCCACCTGCAGACGTCACAATGAGGCTACTCTCCAGCACCCCAGCCAGTTTTGGCCAGCCCCCTGCTGCTCCTGCACGTTCTGCCTCGCCTGCCCAGCTAAACCCCACAGCGGCAGGACCTGACCTGCTTGCTGCAGCAGCTGAGCCACAGGAAGCTGACACAAGAACAGCAGCAGCAGCAGCAGCAGCAGCAGCAGCAAGGGAAGCAGCAGCAGCAGCAGCAGCAGGGGGAGCAGGTGTAGGCGTATGGGGCACTCCCTTACCCATGTGGGCCGGCAGTGAGACTGGGGCAGTGGACCTTGTGCGCCTGCCCCTGGTGAAGCCCAGTGGGATGTGCCTGAGCCACAATAAGCAGGAGCTGTTCTTAGCCAACAGTGGGCGGCTGAGCATCATGAGGTTGGAGCTGAGCACAGGTCAGCGGCCACACACTGACTGTGGGCTTTACACCCCTCTCCCCATTCACGCTTAACCCCCTCAACCCCCTCAACCCCCTCTCACCTCTCACCCTCTTCCTGTCCCCCTTTGCTCGCTCCCCACACCTGCTGCTGCACTCCATGTCACCACTGCCTGGGGGTGGGGCCACTCCTCTCCCCCCTCACCCCCTCCTCACCCCTGCTGCTGCTGCCTGCTGCACTTGGACAGCTGCTGCCCAGCTTCGCTCCAGCTCCTCCTCAGCTGCTTCACACCTGCTCATAAAGGCAGCCCTGGCCAACTTAGGAGCTTGCCTGGCTCCCCGCTCACCTGGGTGCAGACTCAGCTCCGCATCAGCTTGTTCAGCAGAGTTGCCCAGTCTCTACCTAGCCATGCTGGTCCTCACTGCTTGTTGCATGCAAGGCTCAGGGGCAGGGCAGAACACGTTATGGGGCGTCTTACTACACTACGTTTCTTACACCGTTGATGATTCAGGCATGACAGCATCCCAGAACTATATTACAACGCGTCATGGTGCGTTTTATGGTACGGCTGAGGGGCAGGGCAGGGCTGAATATGGTATAGTTCGTTCACCTGGATGCAGACAGGCTGTCCGTTGTGGCGGGCGTGGCGGACAAGATGGGGTCAGACGATGGACCAGGAGCGCAGGTGGGTCTGCTGCTAGCTGGCCCTCGCCTTCCCTCTGCACCTGTGGTGTGGGAGCAGGCCGTGGCCCAGGCGTCAGCTCCTCCTCAATGCACGCCGGTGATTACTGGCGTAGTCCTCTTCTTCTTCTTCTTTTGCATCTGTGCATGAGCACGCTGCGGGTCACACTCAGCAACAGTCCTCCAGCACTCAGCCCTCTTCCATCCCTCAGCAGGCACAGGAGAGGGAACAGTAGGGAGGCTGGAGCCCTGCTGCTCCTGCTCCTGCCCACGCTCCTTTGCACACCAGCCATTGCTCCTGCTCCTGATCCTTTACGCTCAGCAACAGGTGCACAGCAGAGGGGAGGGGAGGGGGCTAGGGACCTTAGGCAACCCGACTCTGGCTCCGGCTCTGGCTCCTGTATCCCTGGTTCTTCAATTCCTTCAAGCTTCAATTCCTGCTCTGATCCCCGCTCCGTTCTGGCTCGGTTCTGGCCCCTTCCCGCCTAGCACCAAGCTTGGCCATGATGAGCAACAGCTGCACATTGGGTGCACTGCATGGACAGCTGCGTGTGCTGTGATGACCTTTATGCTTGACTCCTGCGGCAGGCCACCTTCACACACCCCTACAGCCTGGTGTGCCTGCCGGATGGCTCAGTGCTGGTGGGGGATGTGGGCGCCAAAGCCCTGCGCCGCCTGGTGTGTGTGGAAAACTGTCAAGGTGAGGTTTCGCAGTGAATGACCTGCCTTGCCCGGCTTGCCTGCGTCCCTCACGCGCACTGACCGACCGACCAGCAAAGCGAGCGATTGAACGGTGAACCGACCAATCAACCGACCATCAGACTGACCGGGCGTCCGTGCTATCGGCTGCTCGACTGCCCTGTCTCACACCTGTTGGACCTTCCACCTCACATGAAGCTGTGCCTACCCGCTGCCCGTGCCTGCACCAGGAGTCGAACCTGCGCCTGAGCCAGCGGCTGGGGCAGACCACCGCGACCTAGCTTCCTGGGCAGGAGGTGGGTGTCACTGCGGCTGCCCTGCCCTGCCAATGAAGGAGAACAGGATAAGGAGGGAGAGCACTGACCAAGTGTCCCTCCACATTGCATGCGTGAGGGAGGAGGAGGGATGGTGGGTGGGGCGTGGATGCTGGAAAGGGATTAGATCTGGGGAGGGGTGTCTGGGGTGTCAAGCCAGCTCAGCCACTCCCCTGCTCGCCCACCTAACCCTCACCCTGTTCAACCCCTCCCACTCTCGCCCCAACCCCCTCACCCCAACCCCAGCCCCGCGCACCACCACCTGCTGTCCTTCCATGTTGAGCACCTACCTACCTACCTACCTACCACCACCTACCTACCTACCTACCTACCTACCTACCTACCTACCTACCTACCTACCTACCTACCTACCTACCTACCTACCTACCTACCTACCTACCTACCTACCTACCTACCTACCTACCTACCCGCGCCCCTGCCCCTGCCCCACAGCGGTCGGCCTGGGGGCCCTGGCGTTGGTGGGCGCGGTGAGCCTGGTGGTCCAGACCCACTCCGCCGCCTCAGCTTGGGTCAGGCAGCGGCGGGACCAGCTGCGCAACCAGCACAAGGGCCCCCCGGCGCGCAACCGTCTCCTGTCACTGAACCTTGCGGGTGGGTGGCGGTGCGGCCAGGCCGGCCCTGGCAGCTGGTGTTGTGCTGTCACACTAGCCTTTCAAGCTGGGCTCAACGTCCCAACAGCCTCAACCGCTGGTCGCCACACCACCTGTTCGCACCGACCTCCAAGCAGAGCCCTTGGCTCAATGTGCAGCCAGGTAACCTACACAACTGACCACGCAGCCAGGCGGACCTCCTAGCTGTGCCAACCCATGTTTGCAGGTCTGAAGTGGGGCGGCCGCTGGCTCAGGCGGCACCAGCCGGAGGCCCTGCCTGTGAGCAGCACCTCAGCCGCTCAGGCTGCCAATGCGGGGCAGGCTGGGGCGCAGCTACAAGTGGGGTGGGAGCAGTCTGGGGCTGACGCTGTGCAGGTGAAGGGCAGGGGCCTGCTGCTGCTCAGTCACGGGGAGGGGAGGGCGCAGCAGTAGCAACACTGCCGCTGCTGCTGCTGCTGCTGCCGCTGCTGCCGCTGCTGCCGCTCTCCTCACCTCACCGCACCGCACCTCACCGCACCGCACCGCCTGTCCCCCTACCGCCCCCACAATGGCCTACTGGCTGCTGCAGCATACGCTGCTACTTACACGTTGCTGAGCAATGCTATACCGCACATCATTGTGGTACAACCCATTATCCTTGTGGCTGCTATGTGCCACTGCCCTTGTTAGGCTGCTGCCTCTGGCCCACTGCTGCCCACTGCTGCTCCATATCGACAAAACACCACCCCTAGGGAAGGTCACTTCACTTGGCGTTTGTGTTTGCCCGCTGGGCTGTCGAGGGTGTGGGAAAAAAAGGCTTTCCCGCAACCCAACCCTGCAACGGTGTGTAAGGGGGACAGTGAGGGTGTGGGTTGAAAGGCCTGCCCGCGACCCATGGGTGCTGTCTTTCTCTGCCCCCCTCACCAGGTGCCCCTGCTGCTTGACATGGAGGGGGAGGAGCAGCAAAGCGGGACTCACCCTTGGGCAGCAGCACCCCCTGCCCCTCCACCCTCTGCACCCTCTGCTGGCGAGCCCCCTGTGCTGGATGTGTTTGACTTCACAACTGGCGTGGGAGCAGCGCCAGGGAGCACCACTGCACCTGGCCATGATGCTCCAACTCAGCCCTAACCGCCCCTCCCTGCCCTCCACACACACACCACGGCTACTGCCCAGCTGCCTCCACCTCCACCTCCACCTCTACCTCTACCTCCACCTCCACCTCCACCTCTACCTCTACCTTTACCTCTACCTCCACCTCCACCTCTACCTCCACCTCTACCTCTACCTCTACCTCTACCTCTACCTCTACCTCTACCTCTACCTCTACCTCTACCTCTACCTCTACCTCTACCTCTACCTCTACCTCTACCTCTACCTCTACCTCTACCTCTACCTCTACCTCTACCTCTACCTCCACCTCTACCTCCACCTCCCACCCTGGCCACCACCGCCGTCACTCCTCTTGCCAGATGCCGCCCTTGCAACCATGCCCTCAGAGCCGCCCCTGCTCTTGCCTCAACCGCTGCTCCCACTGGCACGGTCCCAGGGCTGCGCAAGCCACCTCTGCTGCTCTGGCAGGCTGTGGGGGTGTCTGGTGCTGCCTCTGGGGCGCTGGCCACTCATCGCTGCACTCATGACACACCCTCCACTGCCCGCCAGAATCCCTCCCCTGCCCGCCGGGCTCCCTCTGCTGCCCATGGGACACCCTCCCCTGCCTGCCAGCTACCCAGCACCCCACTACCAGCTCATGGCCTGCTGCTGGCCCTCACATGCTGCTGCTGGCCCTCACAGGCGGGTCAGGAGGTAGAGGTGCCCAGGGGGCCACGCTCACCTGGGCTGAAGCCTTGCCCAGCTGAGGCTCCGATGTATGGCTGGGGCCCAAATAAGAGGAGGGAGGCTGGGGTGGGTCTCGTGGCTCTGGCGTAACTGGTGGTGCTTGGCAAGCTGGTCGGACATGTGCGGCAGGGCGCGGCTGGGTATGTATGACATGGGCAAGGGTGAGGGCCTGTGTCATGCAGAGATGTGTGATCATCATGGGCAATGTGTGCAGTGCACACAAGATGGGATGGCATGGGAGGCTAGCATGGGCACACATTGCAAGCAGGGCATGCCATGTTGATGCCGAGGCATTGCCAGAGGCAGGGTCCAGAGCCAGGTGTGGGAAGTAGGGGGGCCAGGGAGACATGGCAAGGACACTAGGCTGAGTCACGAGCTGGGCAGCGCTGCCAGTGTTAGCGTGGGCAGGGCAGGCCACTTTCACACACCCCTACAGCCTGGTGTGCCTGCCGGGTGGCTGTGCTGGTGTGGGATGTGGGAGCCAGAGCCCTACAGGGCTTGGTGTGATGGAGGTGTGATGAGGAGCCTGGTGTGATGGATGTGTGATGAGGAGCCTGGTGTGATGATGAGAAGTGTGAGGGCAAGGGACTGATGAGGTGAGGGCTCAACCAGCATTGCTACAACACACGCTGACTCAGGGGCTCAGCTGCCATTGTCTAGGCTAGCGTCATGCAGTTGCTGGCTTGTGTTGAGGGGCTTGAGCCAAGGCAGGAGGCGGTCTTCTGTGGCCACGGGCCCAGCTGTATGGATGATGGGGCAGGGGCAAGAGTGTAGGTGGAGGGCGGCCATGCCATGTGCTTTTGAGGTTGACTCCATGCCAATAAAACACCACCCCTAGTGAGGGGTCCTATCATTCTGCATTTGCGCTGGTACGTGTTGCGTGGGGATTGAGGTGCTGAAGATGCGCTGGTGAGGCTGATGTGGTGCGCCTTGCACCTGCAGGCGGGTGTGATGGGAAGGTGGAGGGTGGGCGGGAGGGAAGGCCTGGTCCAGGTCTGGCCCCCAGCTGCTGGGTAGTGCTGTGGCCGAGCTGGGGAATGCAGGAGGAGGTATGGGTGCGAGGTCGGCCTCGGCTCTATCAGGCTAGGCACAGCCATGACAACATGACTGCACCTGGACAGGCCGGTAATTGTACTGCAATTGTACTGCAATTGTACTGCACCGCATGTTGTTCAAGCAAGCAAGTTCAAATGACAGTCAACTTTATGGTGTTGACAGCTTGTTGCCAAGGTTGCCCAGCGTTGCTAAGTAGCATCATGTCGAAGACTTGTTGGCGGGATGTATTGCATTGGGCTGCGTAGAGTTGCCATGGCTTGCATTTGGCCATACCTGGGCGTAGTATTGACGTTAAATCAGCTGAGGCGGGCTACGTCATCCAATGCACATTGTTATTACCGCTATCAGCGGTGAGGGATGGTACAGTAGTACATTGAGCGTCAACTCCGTGCATTGCCTTGTGTGTCGCGTTGTAAGCATGCACTATGGCCTGGTAGTTGTTTTGTATTCGTTTGTGCTCAAGGCGAGTGCATGAAGGTGTAGGCATTTTCCTTTCAGCTTCAGCTCCCCATCAAATCCCCCCCACACTCATCTCAAGATATCCATGCAGGACAGGGCGATGTACACGACGCTATGCAGGAACATGGCAGTTAGGGCGCGACCGATCATATGACTTGCTGAGGAATTGGTCATATGACTGAATATGATGGCATAAAGATGTGATATGACCGGGTCCGTAGTCAAGAGGATAATGTGGCCGATTACCACACTAGCCCACCTGGGAACCCCGAGTGTAAAAAGGGTTTGACGCCCTCCATACCAGTATCGCTCTCAGTTGTAGCTAGACCGCCGCAACACTTCTCTCCGCAAAGTTAACCATCAAGGTTGAGACCACGGCAATGAGGTTCTCTGTATCGTTTTGTAATCGATCGTTGTAACCTTGGTCATGCGCAAACTAATATTGGCTACACGCGTCCATGCTCCTGTCTCAAAGTTGTCAAGCTCCTCAGCTGCAGCGGCCGGAGCAACCTGTACAAGCCTTGTAGCATGCGATGATGAGGTTACATGCTATTGCTTTAGCAAAAGGGGTCTGCAAATTTGAAATGCTCGGCGGTTGGGTCCGACGGTTGGGTCGCCACGGGTTGTCCATTTGCGCTGCTGAGACGCTCCCCAAGCAGCTACAGGTGTGCAGGAGAACCGTGTGAGGTCAGACTGCGCATCGCGCTAGCCACTTTTGCACACTGCCGAAAAGTGCAGCGATTGAGAGCAAATGGGATTCTAGAAACTTGGGAACAGGGCCCATAGCTTGTTGTTGATGTGCAATTGACTTTGGTTCGGTTTTGGCTTGATCATATTTCATCATATTCTCTGGCTTGATCATATTGGGTCATATCTTAAAGATTTTTCCGGGCGCGCCTTAATGGCAGTGCCTGTCATCCGCGTCTCATCATCTGTTCAGGCCCTAACACGTGCCCAGGTCTCTAGTGGTCTCGAGTGCCTAAGTAGGCACGTGGACATGCGGCTTCTTGTGCTGGCGGCCAGTCCAGCCAGGGCCAGCCAGGTAGGTTTGGCTGCAGTTAGGTGTGGTTGGCCGCAGGCCCCAGGCATGGGGTTGCTTGCCATGGAATCGGTGGTAGCAGAGGGTGAAGAGATAGTGGCTCCACTTTGCCTCGGACGGCTAATGGTTACCGGCACTCCGGATGGAGATTGTTTATGAGAACCGCAAGCGCCCCGTTTCCCCGCACGGCCCGTAACCGTGACCGTGACGAAAGGCTAGGCCCCCCAAAGCTAACTGAGCACGCGACGCAGTGTGCATCACGCGACTCCTTACATCAAGTTGCCGTGCGTGTGTTGTGCTTTCCCGTGTCTGCAGGTACCAGTGGCAGAGGGCAGCAAGACCAGGGGTAGGGGCAGGGTGACGAGTAGGGCGCGACCGATCATATGACTTGCTGAGGAATTGGTCATATGACTGAATATGATGGCATAAAGATGTGATATGACCGGGTCCGTAGTCAAGAGGATAATGTGGCCGATTACCACACTAGCCCACCTGGGAACCCCGAGTGTAAAAAGGGTTTGACGCCCTCCATACCAGTATCGCTCTCAGTTGTAGCTAGACCGCCGCAACACTTCTCTCCGCAAAGTTAACCATCAAGGTTGAGACCACGGCAATGAGGTTCTCTGTATCGTTTTGTAATCGATCGTTGTAACCTTGGTCATGCGCAAACTAATATTGGCTACACGCGTCCATGCTCCTGTCTCAAAGTTGTCAAGCTCCTCAGCTGCAGCGGCCGGAGCAACCTGTACAAGCCTTGTAGCATGCGATGATGAGGTTACATGCTATTGCTTTAGCAAAAGGGGTCTGCAAATTTGAAATGCTCGGCGGTTGGGTCCGACGGTTGGGTCGCCACGGGTTGTCCATTTGCGCTGCTGAGACGCTCCCCAAGCAGCTACAGGTGTGCAGGAGAACCGTGTGAGGTCAGACTGCGCATCGCGCTAGCCACTTTTGCACACTGCCGAAAAGTGCAGCGATTGAGAGCAAATGGGATTCTAGAAACTTGGGAACAGGGCCCATAGCTTGTTGTTGATGTGCAATTGACTTTGGTTCGGTTTTGGCTTGATCATATTTCATCATATTCTCTGGCTTGATCATATTGGGTCATATCTTAAAGATTTTTCCGGGCGCGCCTTAGTGACGAGGAAGCCCGGGACCAGCTCCTGCTCAGGCCTGTGAATCATCAGATGTTTAGATTTTTGGATTTTCAGTTTTCAATGACTTTCACGCCAGTGAAACCGAGTGGTTGCCGCTGGTTTCTCAGCCTCCCCGTTTGCACACGGCTTGTTGGTAGGCCTGCACTGTCAGTAATGCACAAATACTCAGTTCGCTAAAGATCAGACATGCAATCAGGCGACCCTAACTAACAGAAAATGACAGGAAATGATAGGAAACCAACCCCTGGTAATCAAAACAACGAGGGGGTGCAGCAGGAGGGGGGGGCAGGTCAGGGGCGGCACCAGCACCAGCTGCCTGCTGCTGCCAGGGGGGGCAACAGGATGGGGGGGCAGGTCAGAAGCGGCACCAACACCAGCTGCCTGCTGCTGCCAGGGGAGTGCAGCAGGAGGGGGTAGCAGTTCAGGGGCGGCACCAACACCAGCTGCCTGCTGCTGCCGGGGGGGTGCAGCAGGAGGGGGTAGCAGGTCTGGGGCGGCACCAGCACCCGCACATGTTGTTGCCCTCAGCTCATCGCCATGCAGGGCGGTTACTGTGTTGCAGATATGGGCCATGACAAGACCCTTCAGCTTGGGCTTCAGCCACCCCTTCATAAGCTCCTGCTGGTGGAAGCGAAGGTAAGCTTGCAGCTCCCTAACAGATAGCTTCTGAGCCTCCTCGAAAGTGGTGTGGTTGTACTTGCGCCCATCATAGGTCAGAGCATATGCTGCTGACAGTCTATGCTGCCCCTCATGGTCCCCCACATCAACCACCACCTGTCCCACTCTATGAATTGCTGCGGCTGCTTTCATCTCCGCCTTTGCTATCCGTCGGGCCGTAGCTGCTGCTGCCTCCTCATGCCGCACTTCCTTGCGTAGCTCTGGCAGCCGCTGTGCAAAGTCAAGCACGTCCACGCCGTCAATGGCATCGATGTGGGTACGCATGGACATGAGCTCAAGCAGAGATGGTAGCTCCATGAACATGCCCGTCCCATGCTTGAGTATACTCAGGCAAATTAGTAACAGCATTTTTGAGATTCGGAGCCTCGGACTTGGTACATAGTCAAATGAAGGCATTGTAAGATTGGGGGTCGAAACTAAAATTCGTGATTTTGCGCGGTTGGTGAGATACGGCCATGCTACAGTACTGTAGGTGTCTACAGTACTGTCGGGGTACCTCGAGAGACCACGAACAGTACTGTAGACACCTACAGTACTGTAGACCCCTACAGTACTGTAGGTGTCTACAGTACTGTCGGGGTACCTCGAGAGACCACTTACAGTACTGTAGGTACCTACAGTACTGTAGACATCTACAGTACTGTAGACATCTACAGTACTGTAGGTACCTCGAGGTACCTCGAGAGACCATTTACAGTACTGTAGGTACCTACAGTACTGTAGACATCTACAGTACTATAGACATCTACAGTACTGTAGACATCTACAGTACTGTAGACATCTACAGTACCTCGAGGTACCTCGAGGTACCTCGAGAGACCACTTACAGTACTGTAGACATCTACAGTACTGTAGACATCTACAGTACTGTAGACATCTACAGTACTGTAGACATCTACAGTACTGTAGACATCTACAGTACTGTAGACATCTACAGTACCTCGAGGTACCTCGAGGTACCTCGAGAGACCATTTACAGTACTGTAGGTACCTACAGTACTGTAGACATCTACAGTACTGTAGACATCTACAGTACTGTAGACATCTACAGTACTGTAGACATCTACAGTACTGTAGACATCTACAGTACTGTAGACATCTACAGTACTGTAGACATCTACAGTACTGTAGACATCTACAGTACCTCGAGGTACCTCGAGGTACCTCGAGAGACCACTTACAGTACTGTAGACATCTACAGTACTGTAGACATCTACAGTACTGTAGACATCTACAGTACTGTAGACATCTACAGTACTGTAGACATCTACAGTACCTCGAGGTACCTCGAGGTACCTCGAGAGACCACTTACAGTACTGTAGACATCTACAGTACTGTAGACATCTACAGTACTGTAGACATCTACAGTACTGTAGACATCTACAGTACTGTAGACATCTACAGTACCTCGAGTTACCTCGAGGTACCTCGAGAGACCACTTACAGTACTGTAGCCTTTAAGCACTTAGAAAAATTCTGAACATCTCACTTGCATTCAAGGCATCCGTCCAACACTTAGTCGCAGCATCCGCCGGTATTGCAGCGATGGCATCGCACGAGGTTACCCATACTCGCAGCCGCATCTAGCCCATACTCGCAGCCACATACTCGGCAATCAACCTCGCGGCCACATAGCTGGTCCACAGATGGCATCGCACGAGGTTACCCATACTCGCAGCCACATCTAGCCCATACTCGCAGCCACATACTCGGCAATCAACCTCGCGGCCACTCAGCTGGTCCAGCAGCGCAGAAGCATACCTGTGAGGCAGCTCGGTGCGAGGATCTCACCTCGCAGCCAGCCTCGCAGCCATTTTCCTCGCAGCCAGCCTCGCAGCCAGTTTCGCAGCCAGCCTCGCAGCCAGCCTCGCAGCCAGCATCGCAGCTAGCCTCGCGGCCAGTTTCCTCGCAACGATTCTCCGCAATGAATCGCAAGCATTGATGCACCAACGCAAGGCAGGTGCAACGTGTTGTGAGCATCGAAGAGGCCAGAAGGACTAAGGTAAGAGCTTAGGACCAAGGTAAGAGCTTAGAAGGAGCTAGCATTGCGCAGCATAGCCCTTAGTATCCGGCCTAACCGCTACCACACCTGGTTGCTGCAGGTCTTACAATCACGCCTAGTACCCCCCTGATTACCACCCCCTCCCAGTCCCCCTCACCACCACCACCACCACCACCACCACCACCACCACCACCACCACCACCACCACCACCACCACCACCACCACCACCATTTCATCACCTCTCACAACGTTCCCACTGGTGCCTCCCTTGTGTTGCCTCCCTTGTGTTGCAGCCCCCAGCCCAGCCCAGCCCAGCCCAGCCCAGCCCAGCCCAGCCCAGCCCAGCCCAGCCCAGCCCAGCCCAGCCCAGCCCAGCCCAGCCCAGCCCAACCCTACTCTCCCACACTGCACTTCCTACTGAGGTGAGGACAAAGGAAGGTGGGTTGTAATGGAGGGCTGCTACACCTGCCCCTCCATCTGCCAGCTCTACATCTCCCTACTCTAATGGTGAGTGCATCCAATACCCATGTCCAATGTTTGCTTCCGTTGACAAATCGTCACACCATTGCCGCAGGTCTTGTGCGCCTACACCTGAGACTATCGATGCCCTCCCCACTTCTCTCGCCCTCCCCATGGACCTCTCCTTCCCTTCCCTCCCCTTCCTCCCCTTCCTCCCACACACATATACACCACACCCCAGCAAAAGGTGAGTGCAGGTATGTGGCACCCTGTACCCACCTTAACCGCTAGCATGCCCCTTGTCACGCTGCAGGATTGATCGTCACACCCTTCCCCATCCCCTTTTCCTCCCCTTTCCCACGCCCACCACCAACGCCCAGCTTGTCGTCCCTCCACTTCCACCTCTACCCACCCCCCACTTCCCCCCTCCCCGTCACCTCTCCCCTGACATCCCAGCAGCCAGGAGAAAGCCCACCCCACCCACCCTCTTCCCACCCCTCCCTTCCCCCTCTCCCCCCCTCTCCCCTCCCATACTTGTCAAGCCTCCTCTTCCCCTCTCCCACCCTTCGATTGACGTGGCATCGCAACCCCCACCTCACCCCACCTTCCCTTCCCTACACCCTACACTCCCCACCGCAGTCCCACCCACTGGCGCATGGGATATGTTGCCTGGTGTGAGCAGGTAGGAGGCCAGGAGGACCACAAAGGTAAGGCCACGGTGATAGCTAACACAGTGCCCAGCCTGGTCACCCTACCGCACGTGCACGCCCCTTGGTTGCAGGTCTAGTGGGCACCTCCCTTCCACTTCCCTTTCCCCTACACAACCACCCCCTCCCAATTCATCCTCCCCCGCCCCCGCCCCCGCCCCCGCCCCCGCCCCCGCCCCCGCCCCCGCCCCCGCCCCCGCCCCCGCCCCCGCCCCCGCCCCCGCCCCCGCCCCCGCCCCCCGCCCCCGCCCCCGCCCCCGCCCCCGCCCCCGCCCCCGCCCCCGCCCCCGCTCCCTCCCCTGCCCCCACCCCCACCCATGCCCCCACCCACCCCAACCCATGCCCCCAACCCATGCCCCCACCCACCCAAACCCATGCCCCCAACCCAACCCACCCCCGCCCAGCCCAACCCGGTTGAGCCTCCCGCCTCCCCACCTCCCGCCTCCCTGCCTCCCGCCTCCCCGTCTCCCGCCTCCCTGCCTCCCACCTCCCGCCTTCCACATCTACCCCCCCTCCCCGCCTTCACTCTTCCACTCCCCCCCCCTTCCTAGCAGCAGCCATCAAGCAGCCAAAAGGTAGGTAGGTGCTACAGTGCCCCTACTATATCTGCTGCTGCGCCCCTGCTGCTGCTGCTGCTGCCCCCCTACTGCTGCTGCTGCTTCGCCCCTGCTGCTGCTGCTGCCCCCCTGCTGCTGCTGCTGCCCCCCTGCTGCTGCTGCTGCTGCGCCCCTGCTGCTGCTGCTGCCCCCCCGCTGCTGCTGCTGCGCCCCTGCTGCTGCTGCTGCTGCTGCCCCCCTGCTGCTGCTGCTGCTGCTGCCCCCCTACTGCTGCTGCTGCTGCGCCCCTGCTGCTGCTGCTGCTGCCCCCCCGCTGCTGCTGCTGCTGCCCCCCTACTGCTGCTGCTGCTGCCCCCCCGCTGCTGCTGCTGCGCCCCTGCTGCTGCTGCTGCTGCTGCCCCCCTGCTGCTGCTGCTGCTGCGCCCCTGCTGCTGCTGCTGCCCCCCCGCTGCTGCTGCTGCGCCCCTGCTGCTGCTGCTGCTGCTGCCCCCCTGCTGCTGCTGCTGCTGCCCCCCTACTGCTGCTGCTGCTGCGCCCCTGCTGCTGCTGCTGCTGCCCCCCCGCTGCTGCTGCTGCTGCTGCCCCCCTACTGCTGCTGCTGCTGCCCCCCCGCTGCTGCTGCTGCGCCCCTGCTGCTGCTGCTGCTGCTGCCCCCCTGCTGCTGCTGCTGCTGCCCCCCTACTGCTGCTGCTGCTGCCCCCCTGCTGCTGCTGCTGCTGCCCCCCTGCTGCTGCTGCTGCTGCCCCCCTACTGCTGCTGTTGCTGCCCCCCTACTGCTGCTGCTGCTGCCCCCCTACTGCTGCTGCTGCCCCCCCCCCTGCTGCTGCTGCCACCCATGCTGCTGCTGCCTACAGTACTGTAGATGTCTACAGTACTGTAGGTGTCTACAGTACTGTAGGTGTCTACAGTACTGTAGGTGTCTACAGTACTGTAGGTGTCTACAGTACTGTAGATGTCTACAGTACTGTAGGTGTCTACAGTACTGTAGGGGTCTACAGTACTGTAGATGTCTACAGTACTGTAGGTGTCTACAGTACTGTAGGTGTCTACAGTACTGTAGGGTGTCTACAGTACTGTAGGTGTCTACAGTACTGTAGGTGTCTACAGTACTGTAGGGTGTCTACAGTACTGTAGGTGTCTACAGTACTGTAGGTGTCTACAGTACTGTAGGTGTCTACAGTACTGTAGGTGTCTACAGTACTGTAGGGGTCTACAGTACTGTAGGTGTCTACAGTACTGTAGGTGTCTACAGTACTGTAGGGTGTCTACAGTACTGTAGGTGTCTACAGTACTGTAGGGTGTCTACAGTACTGTAGGTGTCTACAGTACTGTAGGGTGTCTACAGTACTGTAGATGTCTACAGTACTGTAGGTGTCTACAGTACTGTAGGGGTCTACAGTACTGTAGGTGTCTACAGTACTGTAGGGTGTCTACAGTACTGTAGGGTGTCTACAGTACTGTAGGTGTCTACAGTACTGTAGGGTGTCTACAGTACTGTAGGTGTCTACAGTACTGTAGGGTGTCTACAGTACTGTAGGTGTCTACAGTACTGTAGATGTCTACAGTACTGTAGGTGTCTACAGTACTGTAGGTGTCTACAGTACTGTAGGTGTCTACAGTACTGTAGGGGTCTACAGTACTGTAGGTGTCTACAGTACTGTAGGGTGTCTACAGTACTGTAGGTGTCTACAGTACTGTAGGTGTCTACAGTACTGTAGGGTGTCTACAGTACTGTAGGTGTCTACAGTACTGTAGGTGTCTACAGTACTTAGATGTCTACAGTACTGTAGGTGTCTACAGTACTGTAGATGTCTACAGTACTGTAGGGGTCTACAGTACTGTAGGGTGTCTACAGTACTGTAGGATGTCTACAGTACTGTAGCTGCCTTCCCCCCATGCATCCTTAACCCCCATGCCCCCTTCACCCCCATGCAGGAACAACTCAATGTAGCCCAAGCTCGTTTGCTATCCCGACAGTGCTATGCAAATGCGCTGACAACAAAGCGTGCCTATGTTGCCGAGCCCAGCATTATTCAGCCTCTAGGGTTAGGTATCGACCCTGAGACCAGCCCTGGCAAGAGTCAGATCCCTTGCCCATACCATGCATGCAGTGATTGGCAGGACCACAAGTGGTGATGTAATGATGTAGGCTAAGAGTCATGATGTAATGATGTGAGGTTAGATGTAATGATGGATGGTTGAGGGCCAACCGCAAACAACTTTTGGGGCAATCTCTGCCGCACTCGATATTACACGGGAGGGTGCGGTGCACGAGGTTGTTGTGGTTGCGGGGCATCATCAACATCCACAGCTTTGCGGGAGCTTGCAAGCCGAGGTACCCAGTACAACCGACAGAACGGACCTAGCTTGCGATAGAGACGGGCCCCGGCCTTAGACCTTACACGTATGTATGTAGCTCCCTATGGCGACCTTATTGCGTGGACACAACTTTCGGCACAAATATCCATATCGAGCTTGCGGGCCTACGCTTCGACGCCTCTCACTTCTTATAGCACGCAGAAGCTGACGGTGCAATCGCGGTAGCAAATGGTGGTTTGAATGTGGAGAACAGCATGGTACCCTATTTACAAGAGACCTTGTCAAATCTGAACTACAGTACTGTAGACGTCTACAGTACTGTAGACACCTACAGTACTGTAGACATCTACAGTACTGTAGACATCTACAGTACTGTAGGTACCTACACTCCAACTGCTCACATACTCAGAATTTCAACAAGCGTCAAGTGGCGTTGGAGTCGCAAGGACAATCCGAGGCGAACCGCATCAAAAAACTACCCCCCTAGGATGACGAATATCCGCACTAATTTGCCTGTGTGTAGCTGCAGCAGGGACTCCACAGGGGCATTGGATATTGGGCAGGCAAGGTAATACACCTCCAGATGCGCTTGCAGTTGTTGCTGGTTCCAGCAGTTGTGTCGTTGAGTAATGGTCAAAGTAATAACGCGAAAGTTTAATGACTCAGAGTGGTCAGCTCACAACATGCCGATGTGTGCAAGGGGGTCCCTTTTTGGTGTGGCTGGCTAGAGAGACCTCTATCCATTCGCACCTCGCTGCAATGTCGCGTTATTTCTTGCCCAACGACGGTCTTCCGACGCCGCCTGCACCAATGAAAGGCTCGTCGAGCAAGCCTGGCGGGCTGAAATGAGATTGTACTTCTGGCTAGATAGCAGGCGCAGCTCCATCACTGATGCCATACCATTAGAACAATCGGCTGTGAGCAGCTGAAGTGTGTCCGCGATAGCTTGCGCCGGCATGGCCTCACTCGCAAGAGTTTACGCGCCGCTTGCCAGGACACGCGCAGTAATTCGTAGCTGCCAATGTGACAAACGCTATTGAAAATGGTGCAGTCTTGAGTGAGTGTTTGCATGAACATTACCAACCCCATGTTGGGATATCCTGACATGCAAGCCAGTTTTTAAGATGCAAGCCCGTCCATGCAGTCCGTTGATCCGCCATCTGTGGCGATTTCTGCCTTGCGATTCTTACGCTATGGCTGCAGCGCTCTGGCGCCAGCCAAGCCAATGACAGGGCTCTTCAACACCCGTGGGAGAGGCAGCGCCGGGCTCCTACTCATGGCAGCGACTAGAGCCCGGGCAGTTTGCACAGGCGCGAGTCGCTGGTGCCTGCTGGCTGCTGCTCGCCCGCTGCTGCCATCGCGCTGCGAACCGACCGGGGGCAGCACCCGGCACTTTCATATGTGCAGTGAATACGTTCAGATTTGCAAATGATATTTATCAGTGAAAAACTGAATGAAAATCTGCAGTTCTCACAAGCCTGCCCCTGCTGCACCTGGTCCAGTGACACGGCCCCATGCCTCCCATAGAGCAGGTGGCTGGACCGGGACACCAACTCGTGCCTCAGCATCCAGCGCATTGCGGAGAGCATGCAGCAGCCCCTGAAGATGTACAGCTGGGATGACCTGGAGGCTCTGCAGTAGGAGTACCAGCACCGCTACAAGTTGGTCAATGACCGGCTGCCGAAGGTGAGGCAGCGGTTGCACCGGGCTGCAGAGTACCGGCGGGGCATTGATGGTCGGGCCCGCAACAAGCCGTAGGGCCCAGTGTTACCAAAGACGGCTGGACTGTATTTTACCGTATACCGTTTTCCCGTAAATACTGTGCCGTATGTACCGTTTTTTCGTATATACTGTACCGTACAAAACGATTATACGGAAAATACAGACCGTACAGAGCCGTATTTGGTAACACTGGTAGGGCCTAGTAGTTTTGAACAGGCTATTGGTACCACAAGGCATTAAGCTGCTAGTTCTGCTGGAATGCCCAGTGGTCTCCAGTTGCTTGGAACGAAAGTGCCATAGGTGTGGGGGTTGTGGTCATCAGGGGTGCGACCGAGGACGCTTCAATTTGATTGTAGCTGAGTGAGATTACCCACAGTCAAACATGTTGTCCCATGTTGAATAAGTTACATTTGTCCATCCAAGTGCAGCAACCCACTAACTCGTCCATGTCACCACTGCCTGGGGGGTGGGGCCCCTCCTCTCCACCCTCACCCCCTCCTCACCCCTGCTGCTGCTGCCTGCTGCACTTGGACAACTGCGACCAGCTTCGCTCCAGCTCCTGCTCAGCTGCTTCACACCTGCTCATGAAGGCAACCCTGGCCAACTTAGGAGCTTGCCTGGCTCCCCGCTCACCTGGGTGCAGACTCAGCTCCGCATCAGCTTGTTCAGCAGAGTTGCCCAGTCTTCACCTAGCCATGCTGATCCTCTCTGCTTGTTGCATGCAAGGCTGAGGGGCAGGGCACAACACGTTATGGTGCGTCTTACTACGCTACGTTTCTTACACCGTTAAGGTTTCAGGTATGACAGCATCCCATAACTACATGTTGATGTCGGCTTTACAGCTCTGCCATACAACTACCTGTATGCCAGTAGATATATCTGAACGGATGTATCAACCATGCTGTATCCCTATCCTGCCCCTACACTTCTCCACAGCAGTGAGAGACCGGTGTATGTCCCTAACTTAGGAGTCGAAACCGTGTCCCTAACCTATTCGCTAGAGCCCTCCCTATGCACACTCTAGCGCACACACCCTTTGTAAAGGGCAATCGTATTCATCGGTTCATGGCATGTCACTGTTGCTGCCGTTGACGCTGATGCCGTCGCTGCCACTTCCGCAGCAAGCCTCTGTCGCGCACTTGTCGGCTTTACAGATGTAAACAGGTATGCTGACAGCCTGGTTTGGCTGCTCAGCCTGGGTGGAAAAGCCTGTCGGCCAGCTCGCAGGCCTTCGCAAGAGCAAGCGAAGAAGTTTGGCAGAAATGCAAGTGTGAAAGATGCACAGCAGCAGCCACTCGCAGCTTGGCGCACCACTGCCTGTGCTTCATGCGATGTGGACCAAAGCAGCCGCGGTTATCTCCGTCCTGAGTTTCCTTGCACATCGTGCACTCTGCCGGCAACAGCCTCAAAGGATTCTGACCCTAGGATCAAAGCAGTCCGAGGTCCTCCAAGGCAGGCAGACCTACCACGACGTTTTTGCGACGTTATTGAACGCGGGTGCGAGCGCAGTGATCAGAGGCCAGCGCAACGACGACCAATGCAGTGAATGTTGTGCCGAACCCTCGACCGCAGAGCATGCCCAGCATGGTCCAACACTCAATGTCTACAACCCTAGCACCGCGCTCTTTTTCACAGCAGCCTTGGGGTCATTAGCCGCCTGCATGGCCGGCTGCTGGCTACTATACAAAGCCTTAACTCACTGTTGGGAGGTGTTGACCTCAGCTCCTGCAGCCAGGACTGCCAGTACTCTACACCGCCCCTCACCTGCTCTGCGCCAGCCTTTGCTCGACCCCAGTCAGCATGAGATCGACTGTACGCTAACGCAACCCAGCCATCAGCCACTTGCTCCTGCCCTCGCTTCCTCCCCTGAGCACCCTCACCAGCTCCTCAGCTCTGACCAACAGCACAGTGACTCTAAAGCCATCATTCATGGGGTTTGGGAGCTGAGGTGAGAGGGCAGGGTGTGAGGGGTGCCTGGGACCATGTGCTGCATGGAGGGATGCCCACATGGACTAGAGGCAGCCCTGGCCTCATCACCTCCTCCTCATACACCATGCCTGACTGGCATGCACAGCAGCTGCAGCTGGGGCACCTAATGCGGCTGCCACCAGTGCAGGCAGGGTCAGGGGCAAGCCAGAGTTCAGGGTATGAGCAGGAGTCAGCCCAAGAGGAGGGCCATGATGTGTGGGCTGGACAGGCAGCTGCCACCAAGCAGCCCACCTTCCCCATGACACACCTGCTGCTCTGTTCATGCTGCTGAGGTTGCAACGGGGTGCAAAGTACTGGGCAGGCATTGATGGCTGGGCCTGGAAGCAGCCATCACTAATAATCAGGCTAAATTGAGCCTTACAAGCTTCAAGCTAGTAGTTTTGGCAGGAAGCCAAGCGGTAAGGAAAGTGCCACCAGGGATGGGATGTGTAGCTGTCAAGTATGCCCCAACTAAAGCTGTAGTAGTGGAGAGAGGTCACCCACAGGCCAACACCCCTGTCTTGCGTAGCGTTAGGAGTGCGGCTGACTGTTTGCGCTGCCCTGCTCAGGCTGGACCCTCACACTGCGGACTTCACCTTTGCAACCAGCAATGCCGCCTCAGCTGCGGCCGTGTTGCCCCCAGCAGCGGCAGCAGCAGCAGCAGCAGCAGCAGTGGAAAGGTACAGGGCAGGCAGACTGGGTACGGGTGGAGCTGCTGTCGAACAAGCAGAAGCAACAGGGTGCCAAAAGCAACAAGGCTCAGCGCCGGGGCCCAGCCCTGTGGCCCTGGCCCTTCCTGCCTCGCGGCTGAACCCCACCAGCTCTGGTAGTCAGGGTGAAAGGCTGTGCCCCTCCCAGGCACTGGCTGCTGAGCCAGCAGGGGCGGCTGAGTGTGCTGCTCTGGGCGCATCGCAGGGGCAGGGGCAGGGGCAGGGGCAGGGGCAGGGGCAGGGGCAGGGGCAGGGGCAGGGGCAGGGGCAGGGGCAGGGGCAGGGGCAGGGGCAGGGGCAGGGCAGCCTTGGAGGCTGTTCTGAGATCCAGGCACGCCCCAGAAGCAGCGGTGGTGACAGAACTGCTGGGAGTGGGAGCACAGTGAACATAAACCCTAGCCACACCTTTGAGACAAGCCCTAGTGTGATGGTCACTAGCAGTGGTCCTCAGGAAGTCCCTCGGGCATTCAGAGCAGGAGCAGCAGCAGCAGCAGCAGCGGCAGGCAGGGACCCAGGCAGTGGCAGCAGCAGCACTGGCGCCCCTACCCCACCCCTCCCTCCCTCCCACCCACCTGCCACCCCTGTGGTGCCCTTGACAATGTCAACCCCTGAGTCTTTGGCTCGAGAGCTGGCCCGTGGCCTGCCTCATGACCTCATCAGTCCACAGATCATTGGCTTGTTCACGGAGCGAGCTGGGGAAGTTGGTGCTACTACTGCTGCTGCTGCTGCCCCTGGGCCGTCTGACTCCATGCGGGGAAGGCAGGAGGGGGGTGGGACACAGCCAGCTGGCACAGAGGCAGGGCGAGGGGTGCGTCCAGGTGTAAGGCCCAGGGCTGGGAGATGGGGCGCCCTGGCAGCGTTGGCAGCTTGGTGGCTGCCGGGCTTGAAGCCGAAGCCGCAGCCTGGTGTCGAGCCAGCCACAGTCACTAGGACTGCTACCCTGCCAGGGCTGCTCAACCCTGCTGGCGCTGGCGCTGCTGCCAGCGTGCTGACCACAGCTGAGGGGCAAGCGGAGACATCAGCCACGGTTGTGGTGTCAGCAGCAACAGCCTCGGGGCAGCTAGGGCCATGCCTGGTGGCAGGGAGCCTGGCAGCAGGTTCAGGGCGGGTTTTGGGACGGACTGGCATCCAGTGCACACAACCTCCTACAGCCAGCCTTCCAGCCTTTGGAGCCCCTGTGGCTGCCATCAACACCAGGGCGGGCACGGAGGTCAGCTCCGTGGACGCGCAGGCCCCAGCCACATCCCCTTTTCAAGCTCTGTCGGAGTCGCATTATGCGGGAGACGGGCCAGCAGGCGTCCGGCCGGCTGTCACTAAGTCGGTGGCCGCTCCCCAGCCCACCAGTGTCCGGACAGTCGCAGAGCCTGGGCGAGCGGCGGGTGCGCAAGCAGCCTTGCCGATTGCGGCTCCCGTCCCTGCTACGCTGTGTCTTCCCACTAATGCGGCCAGCTGCCCGATGGCGATCTCTGTGCCGCGCTTTGGAGGCAGGAGTAGACCATGCCACAATGCGGACGACGTCTCGGGGTGTTCTGCAGCCGGGGCGGGACGTGGAGCGCACGTGCTGAGGGAGCAGCACAGAGACGCTGAGCGACAGAGCCTGGATTTTACGGGGAAGGAAGGCACATGTCACGATGTGGCTGGCGCAGCGAACCCGGCTGCGGCGGGGCGCGAGAGCTGCAGCGCGTCCTGCGGCCTTGTATCGCTGGAGCCGGAGGTCTACGACGCACTGGTGCGGCTGCAGCTTCTAGTGAGAATGCACGCGCCTCTGCTTTCGTTACACCCCTGTACCTCCCTCGGACTTCGACCCTTCCGCATGTTTCACGCGACACCAGAGTCACGGACACGAAGTGGTTGCCCTGTGTGCCCCTGTTGCCTGCAGAGTCGAAGTAGCCGACCGCACGGCCCCTGCTCGCCGCCATCCGGCTTCGCACTCTTAGAACGAGTCCAGCAGCAGCGCCAGGCTCGCGCTTGCGTCGACGAAACGATGCAGGCCTGGCACGAAGAGCAGCCAGCTGGGCAGCAGGATCCGACAGTCACAACGCCTCCCTCAGTCCGTAGCCTGGGTTGTGGCACAGACAGCGACTGGAGCCTTGGCCTTGCTTTAGCAGCTGAGCCGCGTTTGGTAGAAAAAAACAGGGCAGGGGTGGAACCAGGTGTGTTGAGGAAGGCTCTGGCTCACTTAGCAGCAGGCAACGCAGTGGCTGCTGCTGGCACCGCAACAGACCTACATGACACACCTAGCAGCAGTGAGGTGTCCTTCAGTCGCTCCTCACTCACATCAGCTTGCGAGGGCTATGGCCAGGGCAGTGCCAAGTCCACCGCTCGCTCACTCTTCCCCATGGCCCCCTCCAGTGTGACATTCAAGCAAAGCCCCCTCAGAGCTGGACAGGTCATCACCCCGCTGGCCTGTCAGCCTTCGGCACCATGTGCTCCCCCACCTCACCCTGCACCCGCCCCTGGCACCAGCACCACCACCACGCCGGTGAATGGGACCACACATTCTGATTACCAGCCAGCCAGCACCCCTGATCCTGCCCCTGCCCCTGCCCCTGCCCCTGCCCCTGCCCCTGGCTCGGGCTCTGGCTCGGGCCCTGACCAATGTCCGGGTGTGAGAGCAGTCACCAGCAGTGCATACCAGGCATCAGAATCCCCTTCCATCCAGCCTACAAGCCTGCCTCAAGAGCAGACCTTGGATCAGGCAGTTGCTGCCGCTGCACCTGAAGCTCCCCTGCCTGCTGCCCTGGCCCCTCGCCTCACCTGGACCCCCCCTCCTGGCTTGCCGGTCCCAACCATTGGGTGGGGTGTGGGTGAGGTAGCAGCGGCAGCACCACCACCAGCAGCAGCAGCAGCAGCCCCAGCAGCAGCAGCAGCTTCAGCACCACCACCACCAGAAGCAGCAGCAGCAGCAGCACCAGCACCAGCACCAGCACCAGCAGCACCAGTACCAGCAGCAGCAGCAGCCACAGAGGTCCTGGTTTCACCACCAGCGCTGCCACCAGCCTCTGCTGCCACCACCACAGCCACCATCTCCAATGCACCTGTCACAGCACTGCAGGGGCACAGCACGGCCGGTGCAGGGGCAGCAGCTGAGCAGGATCACATCCTGGTCAGTCCCTCACCACCAGCTGCCACTAGTGCAACCCACAACCCAGCAGGCATGGCCAGCGGGGCAGTCGCCGCTGCTGCCACCACCACCACGCAGGGAGGGGAGCAGGGGACGGCAGCAGTCAAGGACCATTTGCGACTGACCCCAGGAGCAGCAGGCAGGTCTGCAGGGCAGGTGACCTCAGCCCTGGCAGGCACCCCCTCCATGACTAAGTCCCACAGCTGCTCAGCTGCAGGGACACAGGCAGCTAGCCAGCCTGCCCCGGCAGCAATGGATGCAACAATGTGTGTAGGCCCTGAGGCTCAAGCACAGCCAGTGGGCCTTGGGGCAGGGGCAGGGGCAGGGGCAGGGGCAGGGGCAGGGGCAGGGGCAGGGGCAGGGGCAGGGGCAGGGGCAGGGGCAGGGGCAGGGGGCTTCATGTCTCCTGGTCACCAGTTGCAGCGGAGTGCCAGTGACGCTGGCCAGGCCTCACCCCCCAGCTCCTGGACCCCCATCGGGAGAGCTCCGTGCGGCCCCCCTGCCCCCTCTCCCCCCACTGACGGCAGCAGCAGCAGCACCTTGACCTCCTGGCAACACCCTGGATCTGCTCAACAGCAGCTGCTGGCTCGACTGAACCACCTTAACCGCTCCCCAGCCCCACCCCTGAGTACCCCGCCCACACCAGGGGTGGGAAGGGCTGGGTCAGCAGGGGGCTGCACCCCACCTACCCAGCATGGCCAGAATGAGCGTAGGAGTGAGGGAGGAGTGAGGGGTGAGGGGGTGCTGGTGGAGGTAGGCCAGGTGGGGGTGTCAGCAGAGGCTAGACAAACCCCACCTGACTCCGGCAGGAAGCTGCAGGGGGGAAGAGGGAGTGAGGGGAGTGAGAGGAAGGCCGGAGAGACGTCTAGCAGCCAGGCAGACAAGCCCCAGTCAGGGTCATCAGGGTTCGCTGTGAAAGGGGCAGCGCAGGCAGTCTTGCTTGCCTCCCCCCCTGCTCCCTCCCTCACCCCTCATACTCAACCCGGCCAGGCTGCTGCTGCTGCTGCTGCTGCTGCTGCTGCTGTTGGCGCTGGCATAGACACGACCTCCCCCACCCCTGCCCAAGTGTCCATGTGTGACTCCAGCTTGGTCACACCCATAAAGCCCAGCCCTAATCCCTCCCACACTCCTGGTCACACGTCCAAGGGTGGCTGGGGCAGCCAAGTTCTGGAAGAGGGTGCTGCTTGGCCTCCCCCCGCCCTGAACACCGGTCTTTCCCTGCCCGTCAGTCGGCGAGCGAGCAAGGAGCTGCCGCCCTCCTCCCTCAGCCGCCAGCTCAGGGCCGCGGGGGGGAGCCAGGGTCTGGGGCAGGGGCAGGGCTCGGGGTGGGGGCTGGGGGTGGGGCAGGGGCAGGGCCAGGGGTGGGGGCAGGGGCAGGGGGTGGGGCCAGGGCCGGTGCTGGGCCATGGGCTGGGTGAGGGGGGAGCTGCAGGACTGTCAATAGCCAGTTCTGTGGCAAAGACGGGGAGTGGGATGGCTGGGGTGCATGGGGCGCGGAAGCATGGGGATGTAGCAGGGGGTCTGGTAGGGGCGGGGCTGGTCCAATCGCAAGTGGTCCTGACGCAACAAGTGTTTTGTGAATCATCTGCGCAAGGAGCTGCAGTAGCAGCACCAACAGCAGCAGCAACGGCACCAGCAACAGCAGCAACAGCACCTACACCAGCACCAGCAGCAGCAACCGCAGCCGTAGCAGCAGGAGGAGGGGAGGTTGGGGTTTCAACAGCCACAGCAGGAAGGGGAGCAGAGGTGGTTGGATCAGCTCACCCTGTCATCCAGCAGCAAAATCCCCCTCCTTCCTCACACATCACTCTCTCACTCTCTGGCAGGACAGCCCCAGACCCTAGCCAGGATGCCGCCTCAGCTGCCGTAGCTGCCCCTCCCGCTGCCTGCCCACCGGCCTCTGCTGCCCCCGCCCCTCCCTCCCTTTCTCCATCCGTCCCCACCCACCCCCTGCCGAAGGTCACACCCCATTTCACACCCACCACCCTTCCCCACTGTAACGCACCAGCAGTCACTGCAACAGTCACTCCTGTGGTTACTCTGGGGGTCTGGCCTCCTCACTCCTCACTCCCCCGAGCCCCCAAGCTGGTGCTAGGCTTCGACTGCCCTCAGCTTGCGGCTCCTGCCCCCTCAAAGCCTGAGGGTGGAGTCAGTACTGTGACAAAGGAGCCCCATGTGCCAACCCATGCAGCCTGTGCGCCCCAAGAGCAGCAGCAGCAGCAGCAGCAGCAGCAGCAGCAGCAGCAGCAGCAGCAGCAGCAGCAGCAGCAGCAGCAGCTGGAGCAGCAGCAGCAGCAGCAGCAGCAGCAGCAGCAACAGCAGAATGAGGATGGAAAGGTGGAGCAGGGTTTGGAAGCTGTAGTGGTAAAGGCCAGAGGGGGCCCTGCTGCTGCTGCTGCCGCTGGGGGTCAAGCAGGGGAGGCGCCAACAGCATCGCCAGAGGAGGTGGAGGGAGTGTGCGCAACAGCAACAGCAGCCACGCACCCACCCCTTGCAGCCCCACCGCCACCCTCTCACACAGCCATGGCGGTGACCCTAGCCACAGTGGGAGCTGCACCAGGGCTGCAGAGCGACCTGCTCCCAGCCAGAGGGGCTGCAGAGGGAGCCCTGGGGATGGCCACAGGGGCTGCAGGCAGGGGAGCCGCACCACCCCTACTACAACCGACAGTAGCCGCAGCCGCTTCCCCTTCACACCCAGCAGTACCTGATGTCACCCACCTTCCTGCCTCTAGCCCCCCTCCTCGCTCCTCACTCACTCAGTGTGACCCAGGTGTCAACTCAAATGTGACTGACAAGACTCCGTCGGGTGTGACATTCCCTCCCCAGTGTGACCCTAGTGTGACCACAGTGAGTGAGGTGGGGTCACTCTTGCCTCGTTCGCGAGGCTGGGATGGGGGCCAGGCAGCCCTTGCCCCAGGCACTGTGCTGGCCACCCCTTTGCTGATCCCACCCTCCCCCCACCCCAGCGCCCCTTCCTTCGTGTCAAAGCGGGCCTGGGCATCAACAGCAGGAGCCCCTCTGGTGCCCTCCCTTACCAGCCCAGCCCAGGGGGGACGTCAGGAAAGCCAGGCACTTACTGGGTCACCGATAGCAGCCACTGGAGTCCATGAGGGGCCAGCACCGGGTGGCAGTGGAGAAGGGCAGCAGCAAAGCAGGTCCCTCTCCCCACCTCCCACCTCCCCGCTGCCTCCCTCCTCTCCCTCCCCCTCCCCCTCCCTGGACCCTCCAGCCCAGCTCAGTGTGCTCAGGGCTTCCCCCTCCGCTTGCCTGCCAGCAGGGCTCCCAGGGCAATCAGGGGAGGGACCTGCTGAGGGGGCGGGGCCAGGGGGCCAGCAGCCAGCAGCCGCCCCCCCTGCTGCCCCCCTGGTGGGAGTGGGCCAGGCCACCGCTGAGAGTACTCCCACTCCCTTGTCTGCCCGTGCCCCTGGTGAGACCTCGAGCCTGGACACCACACAGGCCGTCATGGCTGGTGTGGGCAGCAAGGTGGAGGCTGCAACAACAAGCTCGGGCTCTGGAGGTGCCACCTGCGCTGGGCCCAGGGATTGTGTGAAAGCTAAGGCTAGTGATGCAGGGGGGCAGGGGCAGGCGCAGGCGGAGGGGCAGGGGCAGGCGCAGGGGCAGGCGCAGGGGCAGGGGCAGGGGCAGGGGCAGGGGCAGGGGCAGGGGCAGGGGCAGGGGCAGGGGCAGGGGCAGGGGCAGGGACGGCGGGCGGGGCAGGCACGGGGACAGGGAAGGGCAGGGGGTCGGAAAGGGCGGCAGGGTCGTGGCAGAGGGCGCGGTGAGGGCCTGGGGAGGCCATAGGGCCATATGGCACCTGGCTCCTTGTCGCCTTCACAGGGGATTGAAACTAGAGGCTCGTTGGCAAGCGGCAAGGGAGAGGGGTGGCAGGCATCAGGGTGACAACAGGCAGCAGCGGTTGAGGCAGCAGGGTTCCCTAGGTGCCTGAGCAGGTGCCTGTGCAGGTGCCTCAGCAGAGCAAGCCAAGGCAAGGCAAGGCCGCATGGGGAGAGAGAGGGGCAGGGGTTCAGAAGCGAGGCAGGGTCTGGGCAGAGGGCACTGTCAGGGTAGGGTGGCAGCTGGAGCAGGAGGACAGGTGCCTGAGGTAAGCAAGGCAAGGCAGGGCGGGGTGAGGGCAGTGAGAGGGGCAGCCAGCACCCAGGCGGGTGGACCGGGATGTGAGTGTGTCTGCAGCCATAGCGTGTGGCAGGGGGAGGGGCAGCAGCTTAGGGGGGTTCCGTCAGCAGGCAGCGCCCAAAACCACGGCCCCTTGCAGCCCGGTCCTCGTATTTGCAGCCCTCCAGTTTTCACACCCAGCTGGTGGCTCACACACGGCCCCTCCTAGTGAGGGGAGACGGCCGCTCCATGAGTAGTGGGTGAGAAGTTCGGCATTGGCATGTAGCTGGGCTTCTAGGTGTCAAGGGTGCCCCAGGGGTCGGACAGGGAGATATCCTGCCAGCAGCAGACATCTTGCATGAGGGCGGGTGGGAGGGGAGACTGGCCCGTGGAAGCTCCATGCAGCCGCACTTTTGTACACAGTTGTGGAGGTTGAGAAGTAGTTGGCCACGTCATCGGAGGTCGCACCTGGCCCTGCTTGCTTGACCTCGCCTGGGCGCACATCCTTCTACCGCCCTTCACGGCTGCTAACAGGGCCAACAGTGTGCATAAGTCATTAGCCCTTTATTTTTTTCATTCTTGTCAGTTCAGCGCAGGGTGTCGTGAAGGAGGGATGGGGGCATTGTAGTCGTGTAGCTAGTTGCATGATAATGAGGAGGGTCAGCTGTATGCAGTGCAGTAGCGACGACAGGCTGTTTGTTGATGGACTCAGCAAGGGTAACCCTCAGCTTGAAGGTGCCTTGTGGCCGGGAGTGTGGCCAAAGAGGACACAAGACATGTGTGGCCGCTGTGTCAAGACCTAGACTCAAGTGCTTGAGGTCTGGCGTGTATAAGTCTGCTCACTGCCGAGAGAAAGACGCCTGGATAGAGCCCATGGGGCAGGTGGCTGGACCGGGACGCCACCCCCCGCCTCAACTTCCAGCGCATTTGGGAGAGCATGGAGCGCCCCCTGGAGCTGTGCAGCTGGACGGACCGGGAGGTTCTGCCTGCCATGGGCAAGGAGTACCAGCAGGGCTACAAGCGGGTCAATGACCGGCTGCCCAAGGGCAGGCAGCGGCTGCACCGGGATGCAGAGTACCGGCGGGGCATTGATGGCCGGGCCCACAACATTGCAAAGGCCCTAGTAGTTTGCACAGGTTGTAAGCCTTACACATGCTGTTAGCCTTTCAGCTGTTGGTTTTGATGAGGTGCACAGTGGTCTAGGGGGAAAGATCATCAAGGGTGCGATTGAGGATGCGACCGAGGGTGCGATCGAGGAGGAGGAGTAGCTGAGTGAGATTACCCAGAAGGTGCCTTGTGAAGTTGTGAAGGTTTGTAACCCAGGAGGTAAGGTGTTGATCTGTGGGCATACGGGTGTGCTCTTGATGAATATAAGCCCCTCCGTCGTAGCTCATCAGGCTGTTCCCAATGACAATCATAAGTACAGGACCACGAGGGTTGCCTGCTATTGACAACCCTTTCCCCAACCGCCGTCTTCGTTCTGTCAGTTGCTGCAAACCCGGGTTGAAAGTTGGATTGACAGGTACGCAACATGTACAAAGTTTGGGCGGCAGATAAGGACATGGGCCAGCCAAAGCGCTCGCTGCAGCCCATGCCCCCTGTGAACATGCAACCATGCAACCCTAAACACCATGAATGCGCGCGGAGATGAGAATCCAATCGCTCACATCACCGTCTACTCGTACGCACAACTGTCCCCCAGCATCTCAAGTTGTGCATCAAGCCGCAGGTCGTGGAAAGAGTGTACTTCCCGATCGAGTGCTCGCGGCCCTCGCCGCTGCAGTTCTGGTTTGCAATCCCTGTTCGGTGGTCGCAAAGGAAGCTTCTCCCTATGAGCTGGCAGACTCTCTTCCATACGGCTTGGAACCGGGCACTGGGCAAGTGTATGGTGTGCATAGGCCCTCCAGTTGCACGGGTGGCTCTGAGGTTCATTGGGCTGCAATGAGGTCCACTGCACCTTGGGGGACTACGGTCAGGCAGTAAGGGCAGTCGAATGGCTGGATGTGGCTTCACATGACCATAGTTGCCTTGCAGGTCACTGCGTGCCTGCCCCTCCAACATCAACCCCAACTGCGTCTCAACGGCGTCGACAAATGATGTGGGTCTCATCATGGCCTGCTCATCTTCGTGCCGCCATGCTGCCTCACCTCCCGCCCAGCTTCTTATGTGCAATCCCACCTGTTCTGCCTGGCTGCCTTAGCTTTTCTTTATATGTGCTGCAGTAATGCATGTTCGGCGGTGATACTTGATGTATCCTGTGCTGTTCTGCCTGGCTGCAACAGTTTCTGTTTTGCTGTGCTGCAGCAACTCTATGATGTCTGGTTATGTTCTGCTGGCCATAGCTGTGGATAGGGCGCTGCTAGTGATCATGCTGGTGCTGATGTAGGCGTTGAGGCGACCATTAGTGCATGTCATGCGCCTGGCTACATCACTTTTTGATCTATGGGCCGATGATGTCCAGCTAAGCCCGCAGCTTGTTGACTGCCATGCAGTGAAGATGACTGCATTGCCTGCTGCAGGCAGTGTGCTAGTGGCTGCTAGTGGCCACTACTGTTCCGGCTCAAATGGAGGCCCTAGTGAGGGACAAAGGGGCTGCTCATCTTTGTGCATCTGTACACCACACTCAAAATGTCAAGAGAAAGACTAGACACAGTAACAAACATGGCGGTGACAGGTTTTGCCGGGTCGTGGCCATCAGTGGTGGTGTTATGGAGGCCATGGTGTGTGTCACCAGTTGCATGGACAACTGATGGTGTGTGCATTGGATGTGCCATGCAGACATATGGCTCTGCATGGAGGGCCACTGACACAGACCCATTGAAGGCTGCTGAGGTGTGACCCGACCGCATCTCTCATACTTCATGGTCACTCTGTTGCACAGTTGAGGTGGCTTTGCCCACGACGTCACTTATACACAAAAGGATTGGTCACCACCATGTCAAAATCATCACACTCATGTCAAAACATCCCATGCAAACCATGCCAAGGTGTTGGCCGGTGGGTAATTGGGTGAACCCTTGATGACACTGCACACCTCCCTCCCTGACTCCCTCCCTTCCTCTCTCCCTCGCTCCCTCCCTCCCTCCCTCCACACCTCCTTCTGCACATGCATTGACACCTCCCTTCACACATACAACAGCAGGTGTGTAGCTTTGACCAGGCACATGATGCCACATGGCGCATGCCCCTCCTGGCCATAGGTGCTGGAGGTCACAGTGGGTCAGGTGTTTGGCCCCACCTCCTCACGCCTGCTGTCAGTGAAGAGTTTGGAAGGGGTCGGCCAGTATCGCATGTTCGGTGTGGACAACCCCTTTGGCGGGGAGGACACGCTCGAGTGGGTTACTGCAGCAACAGCGGGAGCAGCAGCAGCAGCAGCAGCAGCAGGAGTAGGAGCAGGAGCAGCAGGAGCAGCAGGAGCAGCAGCAGCAGCAGTAGCAGTAGCAGCAAGGCAGGAGCAGAGGTAGCTGTCACTCATATGTTGGGCTGGTAGGCGGCAGGCAAAACTGTGCCTGGTGTGCTTGACACGCATGTGTCTTGCTTCCTGGCCCTGCCTCCATTGCCTTGCTCTTGATGGTTGCCACAGCACAAGGGTGCAGCTGCGTGTGGTGCACTCACACGTCTTTAATGCCAGGCAGATCAGTGCCAGGGATTGGGTTTGGCACGATTTGAACCCCCTCCCTTGGCCCCTTGACAAGACACCATGGCTGAGCACTGCTGGGCTGCCTCCCCACCTGTTGCCAGGTTCCTCATCAAGCCACAAGGCGTCACAGACAGAGGCTGGTCAGGTGACTCTGAAGGAGCCTTGGTCACGTACCGCAGCATGGCAGGTGGGCAGTTGGCCGCTGGGGTGTGGTGCAAGGCCTGCCTGGCGGCGTCAGAGGACACCTCCCGTACAGCCGGCACACATACCATGGGTGGCAGTGGAAGCGCAGCCTGTCCTCTTCCTCCTGCTGTGGGACTACTGCCATGCTGCCTCACCTCCCGCCCAGCTTCTTGTGTGCAACCCCACCTGTCCTGCCTGGCTGCCTTAGCTTTTCTTTATATGTGCTGCAGTAATGCATGTTCGGCGGTGATACTTGATATAGCCTCTGCTGTTCTGCCTGGCTGCAACAGTTTCTGTTTTGCTGTGCTGCAGCAACTATAATGATGTCTGGTGATGTTCTGCTGGCCATAGCTGTGGATAGGGCGCTGCTAGTGATCACGCTGGTGCTGATGTAGGCGTTGAGGCAACCATTAGTGCATGTCATGCGCCTGGCTACATCACTTTTTGTTCTATGGGCCGACGACGTCCAGCTAGGCCCGCAGCTTGTTGACTGCCATGCAGTGAAGATGACTGCATTGCCTGCTGCAGGCAGTGTGCGATATCTGTGGCCCATACAACAGCCATTGACAGGTGGGCTGCCCCGCAGAGTTTATTCATTCTTGTCAAACACCCACCTCCTTGAATACACCCACCATCATGCAGTTCGTGTCACTGTGTCATTGAGTTGGCTCAACTCACACTCTGATCCACACCCTCACACAAAGTTAGGCAAGCAGGTGACATTGCCAAGCCAATGCAGACTCTCGCTGCTGAAGGCTTCACCATGTCATGGAAATGCAAGCATCACCCCGTGCAGGAGTACCCAGCCAATGCCTGCATGTGGCCTGACCTATGTTCTTTTGCCGCCATTTAATGGCATGCCTGAATCTATCCTGCCGTCATGCCATCCTCCTACCGCTCGTCATGAAGGCTCGTTTCACTGTCCTGCAGACTTTGACGCACAACGCAAGCGGATGGCAGTGCTGCGCAAGGCATTGGGTTGGTCTGTGATTGGCTGTGAGTTGAAGGAGTGTTATTTGCCATAAGCATGAGCAGGGGCTTGATCAACAGCGTAGCAGCGCTGTTGGTGGTGGGGAGCGCTGGGTATGAGCGAAGGGGCACCTTGCTGCTAGGGCTCAACAGCTAGCCGAGGAGCCTGACGGCCGTTGCAGCGCATGCAAGTCTTGTTCTTCTCTTCTGCCCATGTGGTGCCCCGCCATGAAAGGGGTTGGAGTCAGGATGTCCCAACATGGGGTTGGTAATCTTCATGCAAGTACTCTCTCAATACTGCACCGTTTTCATTAGCGTTTATCGCATTGGCAGCTGCGAATTACTGCGCGTCTCCTGGCAAGCGGCGCGTTACCTCTTGCGAGTAAGGCCATGCCGGCGCAAGCGATCGCGGACACACCTCAGCTGCTCACAATCGATTGTTCTAGTGGTGAGTAGCGGCACCAATGACTGAGCTGCGCCTGCTATCGAGCAGGAAGTACAATCAATGTTCAGCCCGCCAGGCTTGCTCGACGAGCCTTTCATTGGTGCAGGCGGCGTCGGAAGACCGTCGTGGGGCAAGTTACTGAGCGACATTGCAACAAACGCGGAGAATGTGCGTTCCTCTCTAGCCAGTCACGCAGAAAAGCGACCCCCTTCCACAAACTGGCATGTTGTGAGCTGACCACACTGAATATCTAGATTGTGGCTCTGTAACTTTGTTCCTAACTCAACAACACAGCTGTTGGAGAAGAAAGCACGTCATTTCATTGAGTAAGCTTGTGGGAACATACATTGGCGTAACCTAACTTTGCCTTGCAGTGCTGACTAGCCCAACCGGACCACCCCCTGGCAACCCCACCCCCTTCCAGCCCCAGCCCCACCCCCTCCCACCCCCTCCCAGCCCCAGCCCCGCCCTCACACCCCCTCCCTCCCCCAGCCCCGCCCTCC
>JASKMD010000281.1:0-37192 GCA_030144725.1 Haematococcus lacustris | reverse complement strand
TCCAAAATAAACATACACCGAGTAGGCCGTGCACAACAAAGCATCAAAGTTAGTGATTCAAATTTGGGCCGTTGCGGGGCATGCCGTCATCGCTGCGACCGCCTTCGTCGCTTAGGCTGCTCTACATACGCATGCGTGTCGGCGGCAGCAGTCGGATCGGAAAGCGGTAGCGAGGATGTGGCAATGAGCCCACCTCCCCCCCATACCTGGAGGGCAATGCCACAGCTCGACCATTTGGACTTACAACATGCTACTTACTAGGCTAAGCTCATCTAGGACATTGTAACAAACGCTCATACTCAGATAAGCCAAAAGCTCACTTTGGTCGGTGACCCCCAACTCCCTTAGCCGATCTCATGACCAGGGCCATGCAGTCAGTCACACAGCTCCACACCATGACCGAGTTTGGACTCGGCTCCTCTGAGAGTTACACTCCCCTACATGCCATCCACCTGCGTGCAAAGTTTCATAGCTCAACTGCCACCCCACAGCCCCGTGGCCCTGATTCTGCTTGGAAAACATGATGTCACTTTGAAGATGTCAAACTGACAGAGGCCTGGGCTGTCTAATGTGCTATTTGTTTCAAGAAACTCGCCCACGGGTCTAGAACAAACATAGTGTGGCCATTTTCGTGTGGGTGCAGCGGATGCAACACAGTGAAGGACACAGTGGAGGAGGGGGGGGTGTAAGCCGGTGATACCTCAGTGTGCGCCGACCCCAATGGTGTATTCGGCGGAAGTGAGCACATCTATTATGTTTCATTCACCCCGTCTAGGTGCCCTGCACGCCCGGCAGGCATCGCGCTGGGTGTTGGCCGGACATTTCATTTGTGCACAACCCGCTCATTGCGCCAGGTAGATGGGGCCTCAGCGATGTGGCTCACCGTGCCAAGGAGACCCGTCTCGCCGCTGTGATTTGTTCGCGGGCACATGTGGCAGTACGCGAGCAAAGACTCCAATGGCTAGCGCTGATGGTCAGATGACGCGCATTGATTTGCAGCTACCAATGTGATAAACGCTATTGAAAACGATGCAGTATTGAGAGAGTAATCGCATGCATATTACCAACCCCATGTTGGGGGCGCCTGAGTGTAAATGCCGAATGCAAACAAACGTGCATTGATGTGATAAGAGTGAGGCTGATTGCCTGGTTGTTTGGCTACGGCTGCGAAGGATAGCCAAGCTTGCTGTTTGGAGAGCAAGAAACGTATTGCTAGTAAGTCCTTTGCACACAAAACCCTGCTTAGTCTCGTGCCAACGCTGGGCTCCCGAGCTGGTGCCCGCAGCTTTCGTCGTCTCACCAGCTTGAACCTCGCGTACCCGCCATGAAGTAAGTTCTGGCAGGGGTGCTGGATGCCTTGCCGAGCGGCTTGCCTGATGCCCGCACAGCATCAAACCATGGTGGCTTGGGGCAAAGATGCGGGCACACCGATGCGGCATTCCTTGGACACGTTTCCCGCCGGGCACGACTGCCACAAGAATGCCTTGCGGCAAGCACCAGCTTTGCTCGCCAAGTACACGCGCTGCCATCCGCCCGACATCAAGCATTGCAGCAAAAATCCGCAGTGCCAGCTGGCACTGACGCACAACCCCGCTGCGTTCTCCGGGCCTCTCGCGCAGCACACGTTTCGCACGCCGCTGCACCGCAACGCCGGGTCTTGCTTCCTGCTCATCGCGTAGCTGGCCGCGGCTAAACCAGTGGTGCGTAAACCCTCGTGCTGTGCAGGATGCCTGCGATTCACCTGCGCTGGGCCGCCCGCGACAAGTACCTGTGGATGAGCCTGCTGGCCGAGTTCGTTGGTGCGACTAGTAACACGGCTGCTCCCTTGCCCTGGCCTCGCGCCGGTCCTTGTCCTGGCATGCTGCCCGGCGCGCATCAAGCATGACCCTACAGTGAATGACAGCAGGGGTTCTCACATCCCCTGTCTGCCTGCCTGGCCCAAGCCTAGAAGGCCACAGCCCTGCTCATCTCCCTCCCTTGTGCTCTTACAGTTCATCTCCATCCTCATCACGCCCACCTTACTCTGCCTGGCTCATGCTGCCGTGCAGGCACTGCCCTATTCCAGCTCTTGGGGGCCACCAGTGCGGATAACCCTTTGCAGAGCGCCTTTTCGCTGGGTGCCATCATGTAAGTGGCAGAGCCGGCCAGGGCAGGGCAGCGGAGGGTGGTGTCCTGACTAAGTGGTCAGGGTGATGCATGCTAGGAGTGCCAGTGATGGGGTGGGAAGAGCAAGCATTGAACTGGCTAGGGTTCAGGGGTCAGGGTGAGGGTTTGGAACTGCAACCTGACCCGTTAAGCCTGCCATCCCAGTTGCGCCTGGGGTCCTGCTCCTCACCTTGCCCTGCCCTGCCCTCCTGGACCCTGCTGTAGGCAAGTGCCCTGCGCCCCTGCTCTGCGCCCCTGCCCTGGCCCCTTGCCCCCCCGCCCTGCACCCTGCCCTGCTACACATGCCACTGTCTTGTCCCTGCCCTGCCACGCATGCCACTGTCTTGTTCCTGCCCTGCCACACATGCCACTGTCTTGTTCCTGCCCTGCCACACATGCCACTGTCTTGTTCCTGCCTGATGCTGATGTCTTGGCTGTCCCCTCCAGGTACGCCACCAAGTACATCTCAGGCGGGCACCTAAACCCCGCCGTGTCCCTGGCCGCCCTGATGTCAGGCCACATCGACTACGTACGCGGCCTGGCCTACATCGCTGCACAGGTCTGCATGGCCCCATGCTGCCCACGCCTGCTGCACCAGTTTGCCTGCTGTGCCTCGTGGCCTCGGTGCCTGGCTCATGCTGCCGCCGCCGCCGCTGCCACCACCCCTGCCTGTCATCCTGGTGGCTGCTGCCCCTGCTGCTGCTGTCGCCGATGCTGCCACCCCTGCTGCCCCTCTTGGACACTGTCTGGGTCCTTGTTACCAGCCTCGAGCAGCAGGCAAATGTTGCCTGTTTGAGCCATGACTTGGGTGTGTGGGTGTGAGTGCGTCGGAAGAGGTGCAGAAGCTAGCCTAAAGTGTGATGTTGCCTGCGCAGATGCTGGGGGCTGTGGGAGGAGCGGTGATGCAAGCTTTCCTGAGCCCTGACAGTGAGATGGGCAAGTTGGGGCCAGGATGCTTTGCCCCCATGAAGAGCCTGACCAACTGGTGCGTTGGACTGGTGTCCACACTGCTGCTAGCCTGCTGCTGCTGCTGCTGCTGCCATGACATACCGGCTAATCAAACCTCAACCCTGACACTGTCGCCAGCCTGCTGCTGCTGCTGCTGCTGCACTGGTACCAACTGGGTACTGTGGGGTGATTCTGCTGCTGCTGCTGCTTCTGCTGCTGCTGCTGCTGTACACATTGGTATGGCTGCTAGTATCCGCAGGGTTGTGGGCATCAAGACCTCCAATGCCCACTCTGTTATCAACATTACGAGCCCATCACATTCTTCTCCCTTCTGCCTTGATGCCCACTGCTGTTGCTGCTGCTGCTGTGGCTGGCTGCAAAAGTAAAAAGGGGTTGCAATGGATCCACCTTGCTGCTGTGGGTACATGTGCCAATTCACTTGTCTACCTGCTGCTGCTGGTGCCGCTGCTGCTGCTGCTGCTGCTGTCGCTGGATGTGACCCGCAGGGGTCTGTTCGGGTGGGAGACCCTGCTGACCTTCCTCTTCATCGCCGTCATGTATGCCGCCATCTTCGTGCGGCCTGGCCACGGTGACGCTGCCCCCCTGGCTGCCGCCCTGGCTTTGTTTGCTGCCCTCAGCACAGGTGGGTCACAGAATTGTGTAGCGGCAGCAGCAGCAGCAGCCTTCCACCTGTTTGGCCCCCTTTGCTCTGCCTCGGAGAAGGGTGCCAGCTGATCTTGCTGCCAGTGTGGTTGCGGAAGAGTTTGTCGATGTGGAGAGTTGACAAGGAAAGACACAGCTGTGCCAACTGCCAGCTGTGCCAGCCGCACTTGTCTACACAGCTGATCTGGACACCACATTACATGGCTGAGCAGTACATGGCATTACCCGCTGCCAGTAGCCCGCCGCACCACAGTGCTTTGTGTGACTTGGTGTGACCTAGTGTAACCTGGTGTGACCTGGGTTTTGTTACAGGTGGATCCTTCACTGGTGGCTCTCCCCTGAATCCTGCACGGGTCTTTGCGGGTGCCCTGGTGTTCAAGTGCTTCTGGCGCTGGGCGTTTGTGTAAGTGGGGCCAGCAGGCATGGCAAGTTGTTGGTGCTGTTGTAGTGTGTAGTCGCAGCTCTGTGTTCAGCACATGCTGCCAGTAAGGACTAAACTGTGCTTGGCACGTATCCACCTAAGCCGGCAACGTCTATTGTGCGCAGGTACATCTGTGCCCAGCTGACCGCTGCGGTAATGGCAGCGGGCTGGGCCGTGCTTGTTTTTGGAAAGGGTGACTTTTTCCGTCGTAAGTCTGCTTGCATGCCTGACTGTTGGCTATGAGCTCGTCACTCAGCCTAGGAAATAATTCATCCGGTGTATGGTTTCGCTGCAGATCCAAGTGCCATGGAGAACCTGCGCGAAGGTTTGCTGGGAGGGGCGTCAGCAGTGGCGGGGGAGCCTACGGGTTCTACGTTTGCACCCACCGGCCACCACTACGCCGGGAGTGTCATCACAGACGCACCTGCTCATGGCGCGCTGTGAGCCATTCATGAATGATGGCGTACCAAGGTGGACCCCCCACGCAGACAGGGTGAAAGTTAGCAGCGCGTCCGTGGGGCGACAGTTGGTTGTGGATTTTGTCATTTGTAGACAAGTTGACGGATAAACGGTTGTGTGTGGGTCATGTAAGCGTCGTTGTTTGGAAGCTGATGTTGAACATCAGCACACGTCTAACCGTCCCTTTCCCTGTACGGCTCGCACCGTGACATGGGCCCTCCACAGTTGCGCCCCAGCGCCCCAACTTCATTTCTTTGGCCATGCAAGCAAAGTCCACATGCAAGTAGGGAGCGTAATGTAGGCTAAATCTAGCCTAGTCAAATCTTGCCATGGAATGGTTTTCACTCCGCCCGCTCAACTGTGGCCTGCAGGTAGGCTAGGGGTGTCTATCTGCCCGCCACACTGCCCGTTTGCCTGCAAGGCACTATGTAACAGTTGTGTTTGTATGGTCAGACTGCATGGTTGGTGTGGCATGTCCATGCGGTCATGCAAATCTGGATGTGAGATCTCCTCATGCAAGTGTACGATCTGAACTGGTGGTGGCTGAGTCTGGGTTCAACTCCCAGGCAGGCTTGACATCCTTGACATCCTTGCCTACGCCCTAGTCTGCTCAGGCGACCTCTTAACACTATTGACCGCTGTAACCTCACGCTACAGTTGGGCTGAGGCATGAGTGCCGGCTGCTGCCGTCAAGCATGCTGAGTTGTGCGGCTATTGTAGCAATTGCGGCTTTCTACATACTGATTGACAGCCTCCAAGTCGCGTAGTGGTGGTGCAATGTGCTTACATCGTGACGACGTTGTAAAGAACTAGAACATGAAGACAAGAGCAGTCATTGCAAACATTGGCGTCTCTGTCCAGAGGCAACATCCTCCAAGAAGCCTCCAGCACTGCAAGATCTCATCCTAAGTAAAAAAACACACACTACGAGTTGGGAAATGGTGGTGGTCTGGAGTGATTGTACCGGGAGGTGGTGGTGGCTGCCTACTCGCCCATGCTCGCGAGGAGCTGAGCCTCAGTGCTACGGCGAGCACCCGGCCCAGCGTTGGCCTTGATGTAGTTGAGCATCTGGGCGCGCTGTAGGGTGCGGGCAGACGTGAACAACCTACCCCACGCTGACCGATTGCGCTCTGATGCAGCGGAGGTGGCATGCACACCCAAGAGCCTGCCGGCTCCAACAGCCAGTAGGGGGAAGCCGCGGGGGCCTGCCTTGCCCCAAAAGGCTCGCCGCATGCTGACTGGCTCCACAGCCACCCTGCCAGCTGCGTCTAGTGGCTTGGGGGCAAGCATAGCTGCGAACCTCTCCAACTCACTGTCCCCCCAACCACCAAGCTGCAACACATCTACCTCCCGCTGCACTGCTTGCTTGACCTGGTTGTCAGTGAGGTCTGGTCGCAAATGCTTGCTGAGGCGCACCATTGTGGTGATGGCGTCCTCCTTCTCCTACAGTGACAGCAACCCAAAGGGGGGCTTGGGAGGTGCGTTGGGTTTGTCCTTGGGCGGGGCAAAACTCAAGCCGTCCAGCATGTAAGCGGCTGACATGACCGGCCAGTAACCCTTGGCCCGCCGCTCCCGCAGCAAGTCCAGCACGCCCAGTGTCCACTGCGGGGTGTCACGCGACACCCACTCCTCCGCATGCTGCACAGCGTGGGCGGGGTTTTTTGTGCAGCTGCATGCAGGGCTGAGCATGGCCTATGTGTGCGGCTGCAGGCAGGGCAGAGCATGCTTGCCAATTGTGTAGGTTGTGCGCATGCTGGCTGGGATGGTTGAGCAGCTGCGCATGCATCACCTTCAGCAGAATGTGCCAGATGGGAAGTAGCTGGCTGAGGTAGGGAATGTCAGCCTTCAGCTTGTGGGTGAAGACGAGAAAAGGCTTTGAGAGCTTGATGACCGTCCGCAACAGCTTCCACCAATCCGCTGCAACATGGCATGGCAAAGGCAGCCAACGCACCAACAACACCAGCAATTGTGGCCGTGCACCATGTGCTTACCACCACCACCACCCAACCCAACCCAACCCAACCCAACCCAACCCAACCCAGCCCAGACCAGCTCAACCTAGCCCAGCCCAGCCCAGCTCACGTCACATCAGGATGTAAAAAACATCAGAGTTTCTGCTCGCCTTCTTCAGCCTAGGCCACTACTCGGACTCAACAAGGCCACGCAGAGAGTCATGCAGTTCCAGCACATCCTCAGCCATGAAGACCGCACAAACACCGTATGAAACACCGTTACATCAACTGAGAGGTCAGCAAAGACTTCTCGCTCATCATGCCAAAGCCAGCTAGTGTGCCCGCCCCGCCCCGCCCCGCCCCGCCCCGCCCCGCCCCGCCCCGCCCCGCCCCGCCCCGCCCCGCCCCGCCCCGCCCCGCCCCGCCCCGCCCCGCCCCGCCCCGCCCCGCCCCGCCCCGCCCCGCCCCGCCCCGCCCCGCCCCGCCCCGCCCCGCCCCGCCCCGCCCCGCCCCGCCCCGCCCCGCCCCGCCCCGCCCCGCCCCGCCCCGCCCCGCCCCGCCCCGCCCCGCCCCGCCCCGCCCCGCCCCGCCCCGCCCCGCCCCGCCCCGCCCCGCCCCGCCCCGCCCCGCCCCGCCCCGCCCCGCCCCGCCCCGCCCCGCCCCGCCCCGCCCCGCCCCGCCCCGCCCCGCCCCGCCCCGCCCCGCCCCGCCCCGCCCCGCCCCGCCCCGCCCCGCCCCGCCCCGCCCCGCCCCGCCCCGCCCCGCCCCGCCCCGCCCCGCCCCGCCCCGCCCCGCCCCGCCCCGCCCCGCCCCGCCCCGCCCCGCCCCGCCCCGCCCCGCCCCGCCCCGCCCCGCCCCGCCCCGCCCCGCCCCGCCCCGCCCCGCCCCGCCCCGCCCCGCCCCGCCCCGCCCCGCCCCGCCCCGCCCCGCCCCGCCCCGCCCCGCCCCGCCCCGCCCCGCCCCGCCCCGCCCCGCCCCGCCCCGCCCCGCCCCGCCCCGCCCCGCCCCGCCCCGCCCCGCCCCGCCCCGCCCCGCCCCGCCCCGCCCCGCCCCGCCCCGCCCCGCCCCGCCCCGCCCCGCCCCGCCCCGCCCCGCCCCGCCCCGCCCCGCCCCGCCCCGCCCCGCCCCGCCCCGCCCCGCCCCGCCCCGCCCCGCCCCGCCCCGCCCCGCCCCGCCCCGCCCCGCCCCGCCCCGCCCCGCCCCGCCCCGCCCCGCCCCGCCCCGCCCCGCCCCGCCCCGCCCCGCCCCGCCCCGCCCCGCCCCGCCCCGCCCCGCCCCGCCCCGCCCCGCCCCGCCCCGCCCCGCCCCGCCCCGCCCCGCCCCGCCCCGCCCCGCCCCGCCCCGCCCCGCCCCGCCCCGCCCCGCCCCGCCCCGCCCCGCCCCGCCCCGCCCCGCCCCGCCCCGCCCCGCCCCGCCCCGCCCCGCCCCGCCCCGCCCCGCCCCGCCCCGCCCCGCCCCGCCCCGCCCCGCCCCGCCCCGCCCCGCCCCGCCCCGCCCCGCCCCGCCCCGCCCCGCCCCGCCCCGCCCCGCCCCGCCCCGCCCCGCCCCGCCCCGCCCCGCCCCGCCCCGCCCCGCCCCGCCCCGCCCCGCCCCGCCCCGCCCCGCCCCGCCCCGCCCCGCCCCGCCCCGCCCCGCCCCGCCCCGCCCCGCCCCGCCCCGCCCCGCCCCGCCCCGCCCCGCCCCGCCCCGCCCCGCCCCGCCCCGCCCCGCCCCGCCCCGCCCCGCCCCGCCCCGCCCCGCCCCGCCCCGCCCCGCCCCGCCCCGCCCCGCCCCGCCCCGCCCCGCCCCGCCATTGCATTGCCCCGCCCCTCCCTGCCCAGCCCTGCCCCACCCCCTCCCAACCCTGCCCCACTCCCTCCCAGCCCTGCCCCACCCCATTTGAGCCCTGCCCCACCCCCTCCCAACCTTGCGTTGCCCCTCCCCTCCCTGCTCAGCCCTGCCCCACCCCCTCCCAGCCTTGCGTTGCCCCTCCGTGCCCTGCCCTGCCCTGCCCTGCCCTGCCCTGCCCAGCCCAGACCTGCCCTTCTCAGACCTGCCCTGCCCTGCCCAGACCTGCCCAGACCTGCCCTGCCCAGACCTTCCCTGCCTTGCCCTGACCTTATGACTGGTGCGCCTTATGCCCCTTGTGTGGTCAACAACACACAGCTAGGTCCTGGAGACGCATCCATAACAGTGTGTGCATGTGGTCGGTGCATGAGGGCGACACTAGGGGTATCCGGCATTCAGCTGCAAACCATGTTATTACTTGCGCCTCGTGAGCAGTGCATTACATTAAGGCTTGGTAAGGCATGTGATGGTATCAACGGCAAGAACACGAGAACGCTGCGAAGACGGGTTGTCCATACAAGCGGGCCATCCATGCACCAACCGGTTGTCAGCCCACTGTCCCTAGGTATGTAGGTGCGCAGTGAGCCAGTGGTGTGGCGGATTGGTATCACAGTCTACCACACCAGCTGTGTTGGCTTACATCACAGTGTACACAGCCTTTGACCCTCCCCCTCCTGCCTCCCTTAGCCCCTCCCCCACCTGGACCCCTCGTTGGTCATCCTACCTCCTCCAGCCCCTCCTTCAAGCTCAGCCTATGACCCTCCTGCCTCCTTTGGCCCCTCACCCACCTGGACCCCTCGTTGGTCACCCTACCTCCTCCAGCCCCTCCTTCAAGCTCAGCCAGAGGGATTTGTCGGCGGATTGGGAGGGGGTGGGCGTGTCAGAAAAGGGAAGGGGAGGGGAGGTGCTGGTGGTGGTAGTGGGATAAGGGAATGGGTGTGACCATTGGGACCTGCAGCAAACAAGGGCATGCTAGCGGTCAGACTAGGTACATAAAGCTGCATAGGTTGGAGTGTGTGAGGGGGGGGATGGGGTTGGGTGTGGGGTGATCTAGTCGTGTTGGGTAAGGTCCGGAAGCGTGGGGGTCCTGGTTCGGAGGCTGGGCAAAACACCGACGTATGTTAGAAAATAATTCGCAGCATTGTCGGTATTTTTACCGGGTGACTTATCCGCAAGGAGACTCGTCTCGCCGCTGTGATTTGTCCGCGGGCACATGTGGCAGTACGCGAGCAAAGACTCCAATGGCTTGATGGTCAGATGACGCGCATTGATTTGCAGCTACCAATGTGATCAACGCTATCGAAAACGGTGCAGTATTGAGAGAGTAATCGCATGCATATCACTAACCCCATGTTGGGGGCGCCTGAGTTTATTTCCTAATTTCTTGCCATTTTATCGAAGAAAAACAGTCACACATCGTGAAAGTGAAGGGTGCCACTGCGGTCTTGCTCGGGCTTTGCGTCGGAGAGCAACAGCGACTGTCTTCGTTAACCTGTTGGCCTATCCCCAAGGTACTGCACCTAGCACAGGCCCGCTGTGCTGCTGTGCATCAGGCATCTGAATAAAACCACCCTTGCGGCATTTATTCACCGCAGCTTCCAGACATCGCCATTCGCCGCCGTGCTACATCCCACAGGGCCATTTGCTACATACCCACAACAACGGGTGAGGTGCAGGTGCTCTTCGCTCTATCGCCCTTGGATCGCTGTTCATCGCAGTATCCCATCCTTGCCCTTCAAAGCGCTTACCCGATCGGAGTGCCAGCGATCGCGAGTGCCAGCGGGTGAGTTGCTGGCGGCGTTATGCGACGTTCCCACGTCATGCAGTAAGGTGGTCCACGATTGATTGTTCTACGATACCGTCCACACCCCCAGCCCCCACTCTCTATAACTGGCACACTTTCAGGCGACGTGAGCACTACACTGCCTGTATTGCTGATCATCCCTTGCTCTAGCTACTGACACCAATGCCCGGCTGTCATCACAGCTGCGTGCTCCAAAGCTGTCCCTCCGCTGTTGTTACGAATAAGAACAAGGCAATAGAGGCAGGGCCAGGAAGCAAGACATATGCACGTCAAGCACCCCAGGCACAGCTTTGCCTGCCGCCTACCAGCCCAACATATGAGTGACAGCTGCTTCTGCTTCTGCTGCTACTGCTCATCACGTGCATCACACTTGACAACACAGGCATCTGGTGTCCTTCCTGTATCTGCTGCAGTGCAGGCCCCTCTTGCCAAGTGTTTTGGAACTCTTGACTTGCCCAGTCACAGCCGCAGCCACAGGACCATACGTGCTGCTCAGTCCCAGCATCAGCTCCTGCTACAGCATCAGCTGCGGCGACATCCAGGCACACAGGTGGAGGCTCTTTGTCTGTAGCCCTTCAAACCTTGCTGCATCATTACGGAGTATGAGGGCACCCTCACCTCCCTTCTCCTCGTCGTCGCCTTCCACTCCATTGATTGAGGCAGACCCTCCCGCTGCCCACTCTTCAGTGCCAGATGAAAACTTCCGCCCTCTGCATCAGCAAGAGCAGGAACAGGAGGGGAGGCAGCAGTACCAGCACCACCAGCACTGGCAGCAGCAGCCGCAGCAGCAGCAACAGCAGCCGCAGCAGCAGCAGCAGCAGCAGCAGCAGCAGCAGCAGCAGCAGCAGCAGCAGCAACAGCAGCAGACCCTTGGGTTACATGCTATGAGGCAGGGGGGGTTGCTGAGGCAGGCAAGCGCACCCAGCTCCTTTTGCTGCTGGCAGCCACAGCCTGACCAGGCAGAGCTGCTCTACGCTCCAACTGGTCAACCGTCCGCCTACCCCTACACCTACCCCTCTCCCTACCCCGGCCCCTACCCCACATCCCACACCTACCCACACCCCGTGCTGGTCTCCATGCCCTATTGGCCCCCTCAACAATCCCAGGTCTTGCAGCAGCAGCAGCAGCAGCAGCAGCAGCAGCAGCAGCATGGGCGCCTTGGCACCCCCCAGTGGCCTTCCACTGTGCAGCTCGCCTTCCCTGTGGCGCCGCCTGCTGGCACCCCAGCTGCCACTGCGGCTAGGCTGCCGCCTTACAGCTTGGTGTGCCTGATGCCCGCACCCCAGCCCAACCTCCCTCCCGATTTCATGCCCCCCCTGCTGCCCATGGAGACCCACATGCGGTCCATGGAGGCTCCCATGCTGCCGATGCTTTCGCACCCAGGTGCAGAGTATGGCACCCCACCCCATGCGGCACTGACCAGCAACCCTCTGACCATGCAAGGGCCGGGTCTGGCTGACTCCATAATCCCGCACAGACCCCAGCACGAACAGCACATTGAGACAGGCCCGGGCCCGGGCCCCTTCCCTTATGACCATGCCAGGTCCACTTCCCACTCAGGGGTTGCCCTGGAGCCTCAACCCATGCGCCATGACAACCCCTCAGGACCAGGCGACGGCATGGTATACCTCCACCCCCTGCCACTGGCCTCGGCACCTAGAGGGCAGCTGATGGTGCTCCACCCCAGGAGTTACTCAGTGCCGCCAGGCTGCATGGCTGGTGGCAGCATCCATGGTGGCCCCATGCATCATCCCCATCATCACTCCCACATGTTCTATTCCATGCCGCCTGGAAGATCTGAGCATGCGGCTGCCCAGAGCGGCTGGCGTTCGGCTCGCACCTCTTCTTCGCAAACACTGCCACCGCCTCCTCCACCCCGGAGCCAGCATGGCATGCCCCAGGGACAAGTGTCAGGGTCTCAGCTTCAAGTCCAGGACAAGGAGCACAACCACCAGCAGCTGAGACAGCAGCTGCAGCACACACTGCAGCAGCAACAACAGCAGCAGCAGGGGCTGCCCCTGCCCCCCGCTGCCCTGCCAAGGGTGCCGCAAGCTTCCCCAGAGATGCAAGGCCCCGCCTCAACAGCCAGCACCACTGTGGCGGTGAGCCTGGATACCTTGGCCCTCTGTGCCGCCTGCCTGGCGGTGTGGTGGCCTCACGACTGGTGTCTGCTGTCCGGGGCGCTGGCGCTAGTGTGTCAGCCTGCGTGGAGCGCGCATGCCAATGGCGGGCCGTACAGGTGGGCGGCGGGGCGGGGCGGGGCGGGGCGGGGCGGGGCGGGGCGGGGCGGGGCGGGGCGGGGCGGGGCGGGGCGGGGCGGGGCGGGGCGGTTGAGGTGTTTCCAATCTAGGCAGCGCAGTATGCTTGTTGTGATTTATGACAGGCGCTGCCATGCATGTCAGCTGCGTGCTCCAAAGCTTTACCACGCTCATGGGTGGACTCTCGCAGAGCGCTGCTGGGCTTTGTGACGAGGGAGATTGCTGCCAGTCGCTCACGCCCAGGCGCTCCCAGGACCCAGCGAGGTGAGGGATGGAGTTGCAAGTGAGGCTATCTGCCCAAACATGTGCCCCTCCAACCGCTCTATGGCTGCCTGCATAGCCCACCCTGCCCCTGCAGCTGCCTGTAATGCGGCCCCTGCAGCAGTATGCTCTGTGGTTAGGGTTAAGGTTAGGGTTAGGGTTAGGGTTAGGGTCAGGGTCAGGGTCAGGGTCAGGGTCAGGGTCAGGGTCAGGGTCAGGGTCAGGGTCAGGGTCAGGGTCAGGGTCAGGGTTAGGGATAGGGTTAGGGTTAGGGTTAGCCCTCCGTGTGGCCCTATCCTCTTGCCCCTGCCCGCTTGTCCTCCTTCTTGTCTCTGCGCCTGCCACCCCACACACCACATCCCGGCTGCAGGCACGCGCCTGCCCTCCCCCCATTCCTTGCTGGTCAATGAACCGCTGTTTAGAATACTGCCAGCAGTTGAAAGCCCCACAGCACACACCCCTCCCCCCTCCACCATCACCCCAAGCCCCACGCCCCACCCCGGACCCCTTACAGCAAGCGGGGCCGCTAAACAGCTGGGTGCTCCAACCTCTGCCACAGCTGATTTGTATGGCAGAGGTGGGGTGGCAGCGGGTGAAGGGGTAACGGCGCAGCAGCTGCGGCCCCCTCTGGCACCTGCCAGGCAGCATGGCCCCATTAGGCGCTGCAGTGTGGAGGACAGCAAGGTAGTCGCCCTGCAAGTGCAGCAGCTGGCGGAGGTGGTGGTGGCTGCTGCGGAGGGCATGCCACAAGGTGATGGGGTGAGGCGGGGCGGGGCGGGGTGTGAGGTGTGAGGTGCAAGGCGGCGCGCAAGGCGGGGCGGGGCGGGGCACAAGGCGGGGCACAAGGCAGGGCCTGCAACATGAATGGGGGCGCTCGCCCCAACCGTGCCCCTCTCTTTCCCCTCCCCTCCCTTCCCCTTGCTTTAAACCCTGACTGGGTGTCCCCCCATCCTGCTTTTGCGAGGTCAATCAGCCACTGCAGGGTTTTCCATCCTTTTTTGTAGCGTGATGCGCGACAGTGCAGTTAGCAAAGTGACCATTCCATAGCGCAGAGCCAGCTCTGAATGTGACATTTGGTATGTGGCAAGAATAACACAGGTGTCAACCGATGTTGTATGGCTTGCAGGATCTGCCCGGCCGCATGCTCCTCAGTGGCCCCCCTCCATGCAAGCCCTGCATGTGCCCTCCCTTCACAGCCTAAGCCACACCCCAATGACCTATGTGGTGGCGCAACTCAGCCAGACTGGGCCAGGCGCCAACCACTTGCTGGCTGCCTGCCTGGCCCGACTCCGCGTTCTGGCCTCCCTGCCACCACCCTTGGCTGGGCTCCCCACAGCACCAGGCTCGCAGCCTGGTGTGCTCCTAGCCACATCTGATCAAAGCACAGGGGCAGGAGCCTCAGGGGCAGGGGCCTCAGGGGCAGGGGCCTCAGGGGCAGGGGCCTCAGGGGCAGGGGCTAGTGGCTGATGTATACCACTGAGCTGATGAACGCCTGCCCTACAGCTGACTCCACAAGCTGCAGCCTGCAATCCAATAGTGTGGCCTGAAAGGGACCAGACTGCCGTACAGGCAGCCAGGGAGGGGTAGGCAGCCTGGGCATGGGCCATGCAGCTCAGGCTGTGGGTGAACTTGGGGGCCAGGACAAGAGGGGCGCGTTTGAACACCAACGGCAAGAGCTGACTACGAGCTGAGACCGTGTGCTGGAGCTGCAGTCGGCACCGCCTCCAGCTTGGCCAGGACAGTGCCTTGCCCCATGTCCCTACCTTCTCACAGCTCAGGTGGGAGGGGGCGCTTTCACACAGCCTGTGGCAGGCGTCCACGTCAGTTACAGCTTCTCAGCCTGCTACCCATGCACATGATGCAGCATAGCCACCCGCTGCTGCTTCCTTTACTACCTAGTGCAATCACGGCCACGCCTGGCACACCCGCCTTGCCATGAAGCTGATGCTGCAAAGTGGTCAAACGGTGTGGTGAATGGATGAGTCACACCCGTCACGCTCCTGCATGCACATAGGTCTAAGGAGAAAAGGGAAAAGAGGAGTGTAGGAGGAAATAAGCATGCCATATGAGTGAGCCCAGGGCTTGGGAGAAGCAGGGGGGATAGTTTGAAAGGGGTGGGGAAGACGAATGTGCCCTGGCAGCTGGCAGGTGGGCAGGTGAGGGTGGGCAGGTGAAGGTGGGCAGTGAGGGTGCCCTGTCTGGGGCTGGGTCACAGCATGGCACTGTACCCTGTTGCCCTGGGCTTGAACTGCAGGGATGACAGTGGTGAGGGTGAGGGTGAGGATGAGGGTGATGGTATAGCTGCTTTGTTGTTGGCAGCTCACACTGCCAAGCTGATAGTCCAAGAACGTTGTTGGGTGCATTGGTGGGCTGGTTGCTGTGTAGGGGAGCACGGGAAGTGGGTGAGCTGCTCATGCTGACAAGCATCACACTTGCATGGACCTTTGTTGGCCCATGTACCCACATTTGTCCACCGTGACCACCTTCCTCTCACCTTCGCCCTGGGTGGCTGGGCAACACGGCTCTGGTGCAGGCAGGAGTCAGCAACCGAAACCAGCACCTTCCTCACCTTGGGTGCTGCTGATCTTTGTGCTTCAGCAATACTCTGACCCTCAGCAGGGGCACGAGCTTTGTGGTGACATGGCAAGCATGGGCTAAGGCAGGTGTGACATGTAGGGGCTCACACTCTCAGGCTGGCTCCCTGGGGTTCATATAGTGCAGCCCATGAAGTTAGTTGTTGCATGGAAAAGCCTTTTGGAAATTGCATCATAGAAAACAGCACCCTCCTCTGCGAAGTAGGCGTATGATCCTGGCTCTGCTGTAGGCTTGGCATAAGGTGTACAACGGGGTTGACCCCAGTTGCACACTGCTGCGTGTCTTACGCAAGCACTCACTGTTTTACATTAGCATTTACATATTACAGTTATCCTACTGCCACCATGGGCTAGTTGTGTCTAGTCACCACCACAGCGGGACCTTTCTTGTGCGTGGGAGTGAAGCGTTTCAGGGTGGTTACTGCATTGGCAATGAGCTTGCAACATAGAGCAACCTGGCACATGATCGGGGTACAAGCGTGAGCTGCTGCGCATTTCCCAATGTATTGTCCCCATGTGGCATAGGAAGGTACATTGAGGTACCAGCACCACGCCTCCCTCACCTCGGGTAGTGCTGATCTGTACAGGCCCATTAGCCTAGGGCATGCACCGACACTTGTGCATGGGTGCTGGAGCAATGCATTATATTACGGGCCGCAGGTGGCCAACATGCATGTATACATTGTAGTTGCCTGAGTATCATTAATGTTGGGGGGTAGGCTTCTAATGACGACAATGCCATGACTTTTGCGACAGAAACATAACATTGTACGGAGCGTGGCATAGGTTCTAGTGATCTAGTGACGGAATGCTAGCGAGGTCATTAGCAGGTTTCGGCTTCTAGGCAAGGATGACTGATGACTGGCTAGATCCTGAGTTTTTAGTTTGATTTCCCACCGTGGCATAGAACCTAGCTGTTGTGTAACCATGACCCCCTTGACGATGACTATGCTGCTGTGTCGGCCCCTAGCGAGCAACTTCGCCACCCGCCGCGGTTCCGGGTCGGCGACCGCCGCCTCTTTCATGATCGGGCCGGCCTCTGCCATGTGCCTGGTCGCTGCAATCGTCGCAGGACACGTAAGCCAACAAGCCAGGCATTCACCGACGAACCTTCCGCGCCGAATCATCCCTGAGGTCACTCTGAACTTACCACTAGTCACCATCGCATCCATCATTTCAAATGTGAGTGTACAGTACACTGCAGAAGACGTACGCTGGCGCTCCGTGCGACTCGATGTGCACTCTCACCAGCGGGACTCCGTACCACTGTCTGAAAGATTGATGTTTTGACACAGCACCTCTCTTTGCGACACATTGGCCTCACGCTTGCCAGCCGATCCGGGCATTCCATGATTCGTACACAGGGCAGAGCTTGCAGATGTGCACTCGGCAAATCCTTCAATTGCATTAGAGTAAATGTGTCGAAGCCCATCATGAGCGGAGCTGACGCATGGCACCCCAACTTGATCAAGCACCTCACAGTTATGTTGTGATTGTGGCACATGCTTTCTTTGCGGCATCGTCCAAATCTTCTGCTGCCACGATCGCCAGCCCGCTGTTCTTAATGATGTCCTTGCCTTTCTCCACGTTGGTGCCCTCAAGCCGCACTACCAAAGGAACTTGGACCCCGACCTGTGCAGAGGTGGAGGCATTGCAAAGCGTCTGCGTGTGACCTTGTGAAAGGGAACCAGCGCAGATAGTGGTGGTGGGATGCAAAGGTATGCTGATGGGTGCGAGGATCAGGTGCAGGCAGGCTGGTGGGCAGGCAGGCTGGTGGTCAGGCAGGCTGGTGGTCAGGCAGGCAGGCAGGTGGGAAGACAGGCAGGTGGGCAGGCAGTCTGAACGCCGTGATTTAACACCATGAAACGGAATGCCCACCTGCACCAGCAAGTTTGCACAGTGGCTGCCATGTACTGCTAGGTCCTATACCTGTTTTGCGGCGTTCACGATCCCGCTGGCAATAATGTCACACTTCATGATGCCTCCAAAAATGTTGACCAGAATGGCCTTGACCTGCTTGTCGCTGGTTAAGATCTTGAACGCCTCAATCACCTGTCAGCACACCAACCATATGCGGTGCTTGCACAGCAGAAGTAATCCCGAGCATGTGCTCCATGCTGCTGTTTTGCCAGGGCCAGCCGACTAGGCCAGCCTGGTGGTGGGACTGGGGAATCGCTGGGACTGGTCATCTGTTATTTCTTCGGAATGGAGAGGGATCACAAAGTGTGAGGCGCCACCACCTGATATCAGGACCTAAAGATAGAGGGACTGGTGGAGTGCTCTGACCAAACAGCTGGGTGCAAGGCCGTGTGATGCACCACCACCACCTGACAACAATGCCTGCTGGCAACCCCAGAGACCCCACCATTTCATTGTGGGTACCTACAGCTGTGCCCTACCTGCTGCTCGCTGGCATTGCCTCCAACATCCAAGAAGTTTGCGGGCGCACCACCATGCAGTTTGATGATGTCCATGGTGGCCATGGCCAGGCCAGCCCCGTTGACCATGCAGCCAATGTTGCCATCCAGCCCAATGTAGTTCAGATCGTACTTGCTGGCTGCTACCTCCCTGCAAGCACACGGGGGCTATCTGAATCTCACACCCTGCTCACTTTCTGCCTGGGCACTCCATCCCTGCCCTGACCCAAGCGCCTACCCCCTTGCCCTCTCACCCTACCCCAGTGGTGAAAGTGCTGGCCAGCATGACAGCTACGGTGCCGACAGCCCTTGCCTAGCTCCAGCTGCAATAGCTGGGGCCTACTCCCTTAGCGCCTACCACCAGCCCCACTATGCTCAGATACTACCCTAGCCATGCCCATGGTCACCTTGCCAGCGCTGGCCTGCCCCATTCCCCTGCCAGGATGGTCCAGGCAGGGCGCATTCTTTGTTTACTGCCTACCGTACTCCAGGCAGGGTGCAGAGAGTGGCTTCATTCTTTGTTTACCTATGAGCTGCCCCTTGCCCACCATTGAAAAAGCTGGGTTATAAGTGAGACTGACAAAGACTGCACCGCACCCCGCTGCCTTACGTTCACCCCCGTCTGGTATCCCTGACTCATGAGGCTGAGGTGTCAGGGAGCAAGGGAGCAGGCCCTCATGCCCTGCTGCCTTACAAGTGCCTGCCACGGCCCATTGCTCGCACCTGGGGTCAATCTGGGTGTCGTCCTTCATGTCGAACACAGCTTTCTGCCGGTATGCCGCGTTGTCGTCAAACCCCAGCTTGGCGTCTGCTGCCAGCAGCTGGCCTTCAGGCGTCTCAGCCAAAGGGTTGACCTGCACGAGGGATAGGCGGAAAGCAGGGAGGTGCTCACCTTGAGATCTTGCGGATAGGATGGTGCAAGCTGGTGTTGGGAGTAGGGTGGTGCAGACTGGTGTTGGAGTAAGGGAGGGCAAGCTGGTGGCAGGCTGGGTAGGTGGCAGGGTGACCCCCATCCTGAGAGCAGGTACCCTAACCCCAAGCCTAACCCTAACCCATCCTGAGAGCAGGCTTGCAGCCAGGCGATCAGGCCCAGCTGCAAGGAGGTTGTGCCGTGTGCCCTCTCACCTCCACCATGGTGCAGTCCGTCTTGACAAACACGTCATACAACGCCTGCACCTGCTTGGCAGCTGCCGCCTTGTCGCCCTGCACCTCCAGGCCCGCCACCACCTGGTCTGCCTGGCTGGCGGTCAGGCCCTGCCGGATGTCAATGGGAACCTGCAGGGTGAGGCAGCCAGCGCCAAGGGTGAGCGCCCTAGGCCAACGCCCAGGGCTGGCACCTCAGGCCTCCAGGCTGCTGGTTCAGGAGTGGATGCCACCTGGCCACTGGGTGCCACCCTCCTTGGTCCTGCTGATATGCTGGGCTGGGCTGGGCTGGGCTGGGCTGGGCTGGGCTGGGCTGGGCTGGGCTGGGCTGGGCTGGGCTGGGCTGGGCTGGGCTGGGCTGGGCTGGGCTGGGCTGGGCTGGGCTGGGCTGGGCTGGGCTGGGCTGGGCTGGGCTGGGCTGGGCTGGGGCCTTATCAGGACAAGTGGCTGCCCCACCTTGATGATCTTCTCAGGGTACTTCTCAGCCTGCAGTGCCAGTGAGTGGCAGCAGGGGCCAGCAGGGCAGCTGAGGAGCAGAAAACATGGCACATGGGGCCTTCATCCCATGTGTGCGTTCACACAAGAAGTGGGTTGATTCAGCTCGCACACACAGATGCAGTCATGGCTCTCCCCTGCTGTGTGATCAGCTCCTGGTGGTGTTCTTGCTGCTTGGATATAATCATGTTGCTAATGATGTTGCTGTACTGGCTGTTGCTATTTCTGCTGATGTTCCTCTGAATGTTGATGTTCCTCTTGCTGTACTGGCTGTAGCTGTGAGGTTCCCTAGCTGTGGGAGCTTCCCTGCTGCTGGTCTCCCTGCTGCAGTCTAGCAAGGCAGCCAAGGGACCTGAGGCACCTCAACCCACCACCCCCTCCTAAAACAGCCGCCCTCACCTGCCCGACCCCCTCCTCAGCCACCCCTCTCACCAGATCCTCAATAGATGTCCCTCCCTCTGAGCAGGCAATGATGATGGGGCCACTGGTCTTGCGGTCCAACAGGATGGCAAAGTACATCTCCCGTGCCAGCTTCATCTTCTTGGCAATGTACAGTGTGTTGACTGGCTTCCCTGATGGACCTGTTTGCTTGGTGACCAGGGTCTGGTGCAGCATCCTAGCAGCCAGGTCCTTGGCTTGCTCAGCTTTTACAATGTGCACCCCGCCTTGCAGCCCATTGGTAAACTTGCCCAAGCCACGGCCTCCAGCCAGGATTTGGCTTTTCAACACGATCTGCAGAGACAATGGCCAACAAGGTTGAGATACTTAGTCAATGAAGTGCGGGCGAGCATGAGTAAGCGGCAAAACATCCCGGCCCATAGTATCTGCACCCAAGCAGTGCGCGCCCACCTCGCCCTTCTCGTCCGCGAGTTTGCGCGCTGCGCTTTCCACTTCCGACAGCGTAAAGGCAGGAATGCCGGTTGGCACATTGACGCCGAATTTGGCCATCAGCTCAGCTCCCTGCGCTGTGCGGGGTGGCGTATGGGTCCCGCAAAATAGAGCGCACTTAGCAGCCGTGATCGAATTGCCGACTCGCACCTGATACTCGTGAACATTGAGAAATCGCAGCTGCTGCAGCTGGCTGGTAAAGGCAGGCCTGCTGCCAGACTTAGAAAGCAATGCGGCCAGCATCGTGAAAGCAGCGAGGTAGACCTAGGCGCCAGCGGCCTCTAGTCAATGACGGTTGCGTTCCTATTGATGAGGAATTGCCATGTGCTATACTTGTTTTTTCAACTGAGTAGAAACCACGCGCATGGTCGCTGCCCCAGGCTGGTCAGGCTGCTGGGGCTGAAGGATGGTAGTGCGGGTGAGGTCAAACTGTTGCAGTGTCAAGGACAACTGCTGGTGGGAGAGGAGGCTGGCCAGTGAGGTGCAAGTGATGGAGTAACCGTGCAAACTTAAAGCTTTTCACTAACCTAAACTGGTTTGGCTTGGATCTGTTGCGGAGGAGACCAAGCCTAGGAAGCTGTATCTACACCATACATACAAAAGCAAGTTACAAGGTTTGCTGCAATACATAGGAGGTTGTGTCCGGCCTGCAGCAGATAAGGACAGTGGCAGTGAGCAGGCAAACAAAACTCATTTAACATGGAACAACATGTTTAACTGTGGGTAATCTCACTCAGCTACTCCAATCAAGCTGAGGCATCCTCGGTCGCACCCTCGATAACTGCAGCCCCCACTCCCGTGGCACTCTTTCCCCCCAGACCACTGGGCACCTCATCAAAACTAAGAGCTTAATGCTACAAAGGTTTACAACCTGCTTGAAACAGGTAAAAACCACAACAGGCCACACGTGTCTTGTGTCCTCTTTGTGTTGTCTTGTGCGCCATTGTGTCAACATTGGGGAGGTAAGGGGCATGGCCGCGGTCTGGGAGGTGGTGGGGACATGGTTCTACAATGCTTCAGGTTTGGCTGGCCCTGCAATGAGGAGGTGCTTCGCGTCTTGTATGGGTGTTGAGAAGAGGTGTGGTGGTGGTCATGGTGGTGGTGGTGATGGCGACACAGTACTGTGATGTGTGATGTGGGCAAGCTGTGAGCTGGGAGGTCAATGTGGCCGTACCGGGGCAATCAATATCATATGGGTTGGATCATTGCAATGGAGGGCCGTCTTCTTATCAAGACACAGAGTGCCAGGCATACAAACTTCCATGCAGGCAGGTACAACATGACAGGCATGCGAGGCCGTGTGTGGCTGATGTCCAAGGATGCAGCAGCTGTGGGCAGCAGCTGAAGGCGTGGAGGCTTAAACCTGGCTCGACAGCTGGTGGCCCCTTGCCTGCAGCAAGCCAGCTGAGGCGCCCTGCTGTTGCTGTTGAAGAGTTGCTGTTGGGCTGGTGAGGGAGGTGATGTTGTCAATGCAGACATGGCACTGTGGTAGCAGTGCCAGTCATGCACATTCGCTCAGTGCAAAGTAAGCAGCGTGGCCCTAAACAGCAGTGCAGTCGAATGATGACAATGCTACCACTGCTGCTATCAATAGTGACATCCAGGGTGTCCAGCTGCTGCCCGCTGGCCTGATGCGGGAGGGGCTGTCAACGTCGTGCCACCTTCAGTGCTCAAATGCAGCCCTGAACCTGGCAGGCTGTTGCCTTGTGCAGCCAAACTCGCTGTTTATGGCCTGGCAGCATGCTGGCAGCAAGAAGCTCGAGGTAACAATGCGGACCTCCAGCTTCTGCGCCCAAGGCTGCTCAGCCATGCTGCGAAGTGACTGACACATAGCTTCAGTCACGACCCCCTTGGAATACCAGATGCTGACGTGGCTGAGGCTGGGCATGAGGCACAGCAGCTGCTGCCAGAACTCCAGTGAGGGCTCCAGGCAGCACTCGACCAGCTCCAGCCGGCTGCAGCCCCGACCCAGGGCTGCTACTGCCGGAACCGTGGCCGCACTGACGTCCTGCATGCCGCACAGTGTCACGCCCTCCATGCAGCACTGGCGCAGGGGCTGCAGCAGGTCCACTAGCTGCTGCATCCTCGGCACCTCAGGGGCAGGGCCTGGCCCCCTTGCTGCCTCCTCTCCCGCCCCTTTCAGAGCACTCAGACGGGTCAGCTCCAGCACCTGCAGCTTCACAGGCGCCTGGCAGGTCTGGGTCAGGTTGCGCACTGCTGCTGACACCAGGCTGTGAGCGTCATCCGCAGCATTGATGACCAGCTGACCCAGCACCAGGGGCTGGGTGAGGGAGTGCAACGGCAGGTAGGCGACGGTGGTGCAGTCGACACGGCCTGTTAGCTTGAGCCGCTGCCAGCTGTTGGGCGCCTCAGCATGTCCACTGGCCAACCCTTCCATGGTGTGCAGCGTTATGCTGGTCAGCTGGGTGGCTGCCAGCAGGGCCTGCAGCTGCTGCTGTCCACTGACCCTGGCCTCAGGCAGCTGCAGAGTATGCAGGTGGGGCAGCGCCTGCAGCAGCCGGGGCAGGTCCTCCATGTTGGTCTGGTTTGAGATTGTCAAGTGCTGGATCAGGGTCAGGGGGGAGAGGGCGGATGTGAAGGCAGCAAGGGTCACGCGGGGGTACTTGGGTTGGGTAAGGTGAAGCGAGGTGAGGTGCTGCGCCAGGGGCCGCAGGTCAGGCAGTGGCGTGCGCACAGCCGCATCCAGGTTCAGCTGCTGCAACCTCAAGCCTTGGAACAAGCTGTCCAGGGTCGCTGCCCCAGGCTGGTCAGGCTGCTGGGGCTGGAGGATGGCAGTGCGGGTGAGGTCCAACTGCTGCAGTTGCAGGGACAGCTGCTGGTGGGAGAGCAGGCTGGCCAGTGAGGTGCAAGTGATGGAGTAACCGTGCAGGGATAGGGCGGTCAGGCTCGGGAAGCTGGCCAACAAGCGCTGGGCAAGGTCGGGTGGGCAACCAAGGGGCCTCAGCAGGGTAGAACAGGCAGGGGGCTTGATTCTGCTGCCCATCTTGAAGCTTTTCACTGCGGCACAGCTGCCTAGGCGGTCCAGGAACAAAGCCAGAAGCCCAATGTACTGCCCGGTGTCGCCGTCAATGGGTTGCTCAAGGCATAGAGTCAGATTGCATTTTCTCGCTTGTAGGGCTGCGACGACCCTGGGCGTGAGCAGCTGAGCCCGCCGATGACCGTCCAGAAGTAAACGGAAAGCCGGGACGTGCTGAAGATATACCCGCAGGAAGGCGAAACATGTGCGAGCAAAAGCCTCTCCTGCGCCGAGCTCCGCAACTCGCTTGGCAATGTCCAGTTGAAGTACGGCGGGTAAGTCCATCAGGGAGGGGACGTTTTCAGGTCCACACACTGCTGATACCGTCGCGCCATTTCTACAGGTGCTGCCGCCATGGTTTTCGTCCCAAGCCAAAGCGGAGCAATGCTGGCGCATTCGCGTTCAGCGCAACACCAGGTGGCACGGGTGCCGAACCGTGCGGTGGAATGCGAGAGGCGGGCTGCATGCGGGCGAAGGACCCGGGTCCACACATGCCAACAGTTCCGCTTGCGACGTGCCATGAATGCAGGAGCCTATGACAGCCACCACTACCAGGCTCATGTGCTGGCATAGGCAATTCATTTCATTGAGATGGTATGGGTTGATCCCAGTTGCAGTTTTTAATGGTGCACTGAAACTCCTGAGATAGAGGTGTCTCTGGTGGTATAGTGAAACACAGTTGTTGATTTAAAGGTTAGGGACACAGTCCCGACTCCTAGGTTAGGGAGACACACCGGCCCCTCACTGCTGTGGAGAAGTGCAGGGGCTCCACCAGAGGATAGGGATACAGGAAACTGTGAGAACACAGTGGCAATGGATGATGTCTTTTAGCGTAGCTGCAAGAATTCTGGCGCAGTAGAAATACGCACCAGCAACCCCTTTCCTACGGCTGTCTCCTCGCGGCGGTGTGCGTCTCATTACTCCCGCTTGCTTGTGGTGTATTGAGTCTGAGACTCGCACCAGAGCAGCTCACGACAACATGGAGTCGACAAGGGAGCCGCGGTTATTGCCAAGCCAGCTTAAGAAAGGCGCAAGGCAGGATGACAAAGTAGTCGTGGCAGCCACAACCCCCTGCATGGAGCAGCCGCTGTTCTGACGGCCATCAGGCTCTGCATCAGACAGCTGCAGCTCGTCATAAACGAACGCTGATCCAGCATGAATGCTACAGAAGCTGAGAGACCGGACCTGGCACAGCAGCCGCAGCAGCCGGTTACCTCCCTGCCATCACGCTCACCATCAGGGATAGTTGCAGGAGCAGCGCTGTCGGAACCAGCAGTACCAAGGATTAGGTCTGGGGCAGATGCAGTAGAGGCAGCACGAGCAAGTGCTGAGTTCAGCCACCCCCAATCCTCCTCTCCAGATGTCACACCAACCCATGCCCAGCTCTCACCTTCCTCTCCTACACAGCCTCCCCTCATCCCAGTGGTTCAGCCGCCCTCGCTGCAACCTGCGTCAGCCCCAAGAAACCCTGCCAGGCCCCACCCCCTGACTCTTCCCCCGCCCCTGGCCAGCCCCTGGCCGCTGCCGGTGCTACGCTCCTCACAACTTGATGCAAGCCGCTTAGACTTGGAGCTGGCGTCCATGCTGCAAGAGCAGCTGCTCAGCGCCTTCTCATTGCTTCCCCCGGTGCGACCCTGGATGCCCCACCGCCATTTGATCATGGGGCCCCCTCCTCCCCCTAATCTCCCACTACTGCACTTGCTCAGGCCCTTACCCAACTCCTTTTATGGCTCTCACTTTTCTAACTCCCTCCACTCTGTGACGAGTGAGCTGTGCTTCCCTGTCCACCGTTCCTCCCCTTCCCTCCCTTCCTTCCCCTCCTCTGCACCTGATGCACAGTTTATCCAGCACTTGCGATGCTGCTCCCACCATCAGTGGCAGCAGCACCAGGCAAACTGTTCCCATGCCCTTCAAACACCAGCTGCGATGACATGCTGAGCAATTCCCCAATGTTCATTGGCTGCAGGCCCACGTCACGGATTATGAACCTGAGCTGGCAGCCCTACTGCGCCTCTTAGTGAGACCCACCGCCACCCCAACCCCTGAGGCACCACCCTACCTTGCCTCGGTATCCCAGCCCCTATAACCCTGCCCTGCCCACAGACCCTGCCCCTGCCCCCGCCCAGACCCTGCCCTGCCCTGCGTCCAGCCCCCACACCCCTGCCCCTGCCTCTGCACCTTGGCCTGACGCTCCCCTCCTGATCACAGCTCCTGGTCACACCTGACACCCACACCACCAGTGGCTGACTTGGCGTGCCCCGCCTGAGCCATGCCTCCCCTCCCCTGCTGACCTCCAGCTGTGCTAGCCCCTGCCTGGCCACTGGTGGCTCCAGGCTGCCTCCAGGTGCCTCTAGGGTACTAGGGGTGGACACCCTGCCACACCCTGCCTGCCTTGCCCTGGCGGTTCCAGGTGTTTGGGCTGTCAGTGTGGCGGGGCCAGGCTACCCCGGGCAGCGCGCTGCTCAACCTGAGGTACAGGGACGAGCGCAAGGCCCACCCACAAGGGCAGGGGCTGGCGCAAGGGGAGTGGGCAGGGCACGCCATGCAGGTGGGTGGGTGGGAGTCAATGGGGATGGCTGGTGGCCCTGTTGGCCAGCCGTGTTTTGACCCTGCATGTGCTGCTGCCTGCTGCTGCCTCACTTTGCAGTTTCACAACACAACATATCCTGCCTGCCTGCCTGCCTGCCTGCCTGCCTGCCTGCCTGCCTGCCTGCCTGCCTGCCTGCCTGCCTGCTTACCACAGTAGGTCCTTGTGCTGCATCAGCCTCTGTTGCGGTGGCAATGGCATTGGCTGCTGCTGGCTGTGGCGCAGGCCCTGGGAGGTCTTGGAGGCAAGACAGGGGTGGGCGGTCCAGGGCTGAGCGTGGCGCAGCGCACCGCCCTAGGGCTGGGCATGGTGCTGGTGCCGTGGGTGTGGGCCAGGCTGGGCCGCTGGGCCGCTGCTCACGCCGCTGGAGGGGACAGCTGGGGTGAGCGCTGGGCTGCTAGACTTCTCCCTTCCGTGCAGCAGGTCATTGTTGTGCTATGATGTCACAGGTACCTGGCAGCCTGCAGGCCCGTTTCCTAGTTGAATCATCATCATCACCCCTCCTACTATCGCACACCTGCCAGTGGTGGCCCCCTTTTGCTTGCCACCTCCTTTCTTTCCGTAGTTCTTCTTCCTTTTGTTCAGGCTCTTGCAGCATTGTTGTGCTACAATGTTTCGCCCACCTGCCACCGTGCAGGCCAGGCCCCCGGCAGCTGCCTGGCGCACATGGGCTGACCCCGACGATGCAGCCACTAGCCCCTCCAGCCAGGACTCCCCCTTCTACAACACCACCCCCCAGCCAGCATCTGATCCGCCCGCTGCTGCAGCCAGCATCCCCTCACCCCTCTCTCACACCTCAGCCCACCCTTGGGAGCCAGATGAGGCAACGCTGGTTGGGCTAGCCAGGGGCAGCCAGGGAGGGATGGGTGAGCAGGGTGTGACTGACCCAACAGCCACAGCTGCAGCAGCAGTGGGCTCCGGGGGTGGCATGGGCCCTGGGGTGGCAGTGGGGGGTGGGGCAGGGGTGCGGGTGCCAAACAGGTCTATGGCGGCAAGGGCCTGGGCTGCAGTGGCCCTGCTGGCGGTGTGGCGGGGTGCCAGTCGCAGGCAAACACCAAGCAGGCAGGGGGTAACAGCAGCAGCAGGAGGAGCGGCAGCAGGAGCAGGAGCAGCAGCAGCGGGAGGAGCAGCAGCAGCCGGAGCAGCAGCAGCGGGAGAAGCAGCAGCAGCAGGGCATCTAGCCACAGGAAGGGGAGCAGTGGCAGGAGCTGCAGCAGGGGAGAGGGGGGGAGGGGGGCGGGAAGGGGGGGCTGGACCCCGTCTGCCTGAGCTGCCCGAGTCCCGTGCTCGTGTTGCATCTGATGGCAGCCGTCTCGCCCCTCCTATCAGCCACACCTCCTTGGCTGCAGGCCCGCAGCTGCCACAGCCCCCGCTGCCACCCCCTCCCACACCTTTGCTGTGGCCCCAGCAGCGCAGCCTCTCTGCAGGACGGGAGGGGTGGCAGGTCCATGCAGGGCGAGGGGGAGGGGGAGGGCTTGTGGGTTGGGGGCTGCTGCCTGGGTCTGGCTGGGCCTCGCTGTTGGGCAGGGCATGGGGCAGGCTGGGCGGGGTCTGGGGCTGCATGCAGAAGGTGGAGGCTGGGTACCGGCTGGTGGCCCTGCTCAACCTGCTGGTCTTCCTCGCAGGTGGCAAGTACAGGTAGGCTGGGAGGGGTGTTGTGGTAGTGCTGCGGAACTGCCCCATGCCACGAGGATAACATGGCTGTTGACATTACTGTGCGCTGTGGAGGGTAAAACAAATGTTGGCCACCTTGTAATCAGCAAGGGCTGTTGCAGAAGCGCAATTGGTGCCACCAGCAGCAACGTGCATGCTGGAGGGTAGGATTGCCCACATGGGGGCATCAGAAGAATGCTGCAGGCCTGCCTGCATGCTGTGGTCAGGACAGCAAAAAGCTGGTTGGGGTCGGCATGGCAGATACACTTTGAAATAGTAAGCGAAGTGGTTCGTGCTCGCTGCAGGTCTGTGCTGGAAAGGATTGTCCGGGCGCGTTTGGTGTACAAGCAGGCCATCATGACTCGCGTCATCAGTTTCGAGTACTTGAACCGACAGCTGGTCTGGCAGGAGCTGTCGGAGCTTCTTTTGTTCGCCTTGCCGTTGCTGGAAGCGCTACGAGCGAGAGGGATTGTGGGGTGGCTGTTGCCGCGGCTCCCTGACCCTCGAGCGCTACTCAGCAGTCGGGGGGTGTTGCTCAATCGAAGGGCATCGCCATCCCAACAGGCAGCACGGGGCGACGTCGCAGTAACGGAGTCGGAGGCAGGGCCTGACACCGCAGCCGCAGGCAAAGAGTTGCTCACCCGGCCTCTCGGTCCATGCCCCATCTGCGGCGCCGCTCAGCCGCTGTTGCCGTTGCTCGCTGTGCCTTGCGGCGATTGCTTCTGCTACTACTGCTTGTCATCGCGGTGTGCAGCAGACAAGCACTATGCGTGTCCTCTAGATGGTGTTCGTGTGGCCGCCATGGAGCGTTGGCGGCCTCCAGCGGTGACGCAAGTTCTCACCACTTCAGCGGGCGCCACCAGAGCATGCTAGCTCTGCCGGGCATGCGCACGAGCTTCGCCGGCCCAGGAAGAACTACACTGGGCAGGCAAGCTACATCGTTCTCATGCTCCCTCTGTGTTAGCCAAGCACACACGCACGTTGCTCATCCTTGCCAATGGAAGCTGTGATCCATACGTAGACAGCAGTTATCTCTGCATCAAACTCAGCAGGCGGGCATCCCCATGACAACTCCCCGCACGACACTAGGCCGGCTCAAGGTACTCACAATCTGTGTGCATGCAATTGGTCAAATCCTGGCTTCCCCACTAGTTGCACAACTAAACAAACACGGGCATGCACGGCCGGCCAAGCAGCCTGGCGATGTAAGCGGTGTAAGCGATGTCCACCACCCAACCGACACAGGCATAGACCCGGCAACTGTCGATGCCGATGAACATGACTCTGATGCACAACATGGAGTGCACAGAACCCCAGCTTCAGGCCAGCTTCTGCCCAGCGAATGCCATGGAGGAGGCCCTTGAAGTAGCAAGCTCCACAACCCACCCTCCCTGGCGACACGCCTCAACTTCCGGTCGTCACCCGTCAACATCGCGCCCATCGATCGCGCTATCATTCAGCGCGCAGCACACTGTCGCTCGCTGATGGCCACTGTAGGTGCGGATGGCGTCACCGTTGGATAGATCCCACAGTCGCGCGGTACTGTCGGACGATGCCGTGACTAAATAAGCCGCATCCACGCTGAACACGCAGTCCCACACCCACCTGCGGCCGCACTCATACATCACACATCACAGCACAGCACCAGCACTCACAGGAGTGGGATTAGCCCGCAACGAAGCAGGAAGCAAGTTGCTAATCATCCCGGGCCCTAACACACTGCAGCGAATACTCGCCAACCTGGCGCACTCTACGCCCACCCGCTCCAGGCTCCGGGTGTGACATGCGCGCCGATACCCCGTGTGCCCCGACCCCTGCTGGCCCGACGCACTTTGTGTGACCCACGAGCGTGCGGTCCAGCGTGAAGCCGTCCAGGTTCCACAGCTTCACCGTCTTGTCCGCGCTGGTGGTTGCCAGCTGCTGGCAGTCCGGGGAGATGAGGGCCTTGAGGATGAAGTTGGTGTGCGCCCGCAGCTTGTGTAAGGGCTCGAAATGCGTGCTGTGTGACCCACCTGCCAGGGCAGTCCACGCAAAAGCGCTGAGGTCACTCTTCTAGGTCAAGACAGTGCAGGAGCGAGACGACGCACGCTACCTCACAGCACCCTACCCTCAGAAGGGCGCATCAGGCACCCCACCTCCTACAGGCAGCTCGCATACTGCCAGGTCTCGCGCACACTGGGCGTCCTGGGTGTGGTGTGGTTTGGCCTGCATGGTGTATGTGCTCTCTGGCCCCTGCCCGCCCCAGCCCTCCTCCCCTGCCCTCCTGTCTCACCAGCACCTTTTCTTCCTAGCCACCGTATGGCTGTGAACCTGACTTCGCCCCTGACCTCCACCCCTGCCGCTGCTCCCTCCACTTTCATCTCCTTCCAACCCTGATCCTGACCCTGACCCTGACCCTGACCCTGACCCTGACCCTGACCTCCGTGAAAGGCACTGGCACCGGACTGGGTCCACCCCCACACCCCCTCCTGCCCTTCGCCCTCTTCCAACCCCCGGCCAGCTCCCTGCTGCTCCCCTTCCCTCCCTCCTCCCCCCAACCCCCACCCCTCCCGCTGCCCCCACCTCTCATCATGCGCCACACATAGCAGGTGCCGTGGTTGTTCGCCGCCACGATCATGGTGCCGTCCAGGGCCACAGTCAGGGAGCGCACGGCCGTGCCCACCTCCGGCACCAGCTCGCAGCTGCAGGCGCTGGCAGTCAGGTCCCACACCCTGATGTGGCCTGTCTGGTCGCCTGCAGGGGGGCGGCGGCAGATGGTCAGCAGGGCAGGGGCAGGGACACATGGGCCAGGGGGCAGGGCCAGGGGCAGGAGGGGAGGGCCGGGCAGGGCCAGCGGCAGGGGCCCAGGGCCAGGGGCAGGGCAGGGTCATGGAGGTAGGGAGCAGGGGTCTGGGAGAGGTGAGGGGCAGGGTGTGGAGAGGCAAGAGGGCAAGGTCAGAGCAGCTCAACAGCAGCCGGCCAATGGCGTTGGGGCCCTGTGTGACCTGCTGTGACCTCGTGTGACCTGAGTGGGACCACCACCACCACCACTGCCCCACGGGGTAGGTCCTCGCACTCCTCGCATGCATGCCCTGGCACTCCTTGCATGCAGGCAGCCCGGCCAGGCTGGCCGGCAGGCAGCACTACTGGAACGGGCCCCAGACCACGGAGCAAGGAGGTAAGGTGGGTCATGGGGCTGGGGCCAGGGCTGGCACCACTCGCCCCAGGTTTCTCTCGCCTGAATGAAGTGGCTGCCACCCAGCCTGGCTCATCCGGCAGGGTATGGATGGCAAGGGGATGGGGCAGGGGTAGGCATTGCTGTCACCCAAAGTCCCAGTCACTGCCAAACAGCTCCAGACTGTTCGAATGGGGTACGCCTCGATGTTCCTTGCATGCAGGCAGCTCCAACAGGTCTGCCAGGGGCCCCTGCTGCCCGGCCCCCGGCCAGCCGCTCCCCTCCTGCCTGCCTGGCCTCCCCAACCCGGGTGGTAGGCCTGCTGTGATGCCGCTCCCTGACCCTAGCCTAGCCACACCCTGGCTCAGCTCTCCCTGGGCCCTGGGCCACAACACCCTCCTTGCCCTGACCAAGTGTGACCCAGCCCCAGCCCCGCCGCCTCCCAGCCCCGCTGCTCTGCTGCCCCGCCAGCCTCCTGGCCTGCTGCCCCACAGCCCCGCTGCTCTGCTGCTCTGCAGGACAGCGGCCTTGGGGCCCCTGGCAGGGGGCAGGCAGGCCGGCGGCACTGACCTGAGATGAGCTCCCCCTGGTTGGGGTGCAGCACCACGGTGTTGACGGCAGCCCTGCTCTCGTAAGTGCGCTGGCAGCCCTGAGCCCGCAAGTCCCACACCTTCACCGTGCCGTCCTCACCGCCTGCACACCAGGGGCGCTCCTTCCTTCCTTCTTGCCCACATGCCTGCCCACATGCCACATGCCCAGGGTGCTCTCTCATCTCATCTCACCCAAATGCAAGGGTCACACACACCACCTCATGCCCCTCCCACTCCATCTGCCCACATGCCATATGCCCAGCTCCTCTCACTCTCAATCTCACTCCCTCTGCCGCCTCAGTGCTCCAGCTGCTACCTGCTGGGTGACTGCCGGCTGCTGGCTGCGCTGTCATGCTGGCGCTTCGACCACGTCCTCATCGCTGAGAGTGTGATGAGAGTGTGATGAGAGTGTGATGAGAGTGTGATGAGACAGAGGTGAGGACAAAACAGCGCCCAAGCACACACTGGTTGGGGGTACTGTGTGATGGTGATGGTGGTGGTGGTGATGATGGTGGTGGTCATGGAGCCAGCGATGATAGTAATGGCAGTGTGGGCTGGATTCACACATGCAAGACAGAAGAACAGCACCAGCACACATGCAGCATGCTTGTCCCTGTGCTGGTGCTTCATGCAAGCTTGGGACCCAACCGCTGGGCTATGCCTCGCTACCACTGTCCACAGCAGCGTTCTTGTGGGGTCAGCACACAGTAGGGGCAGTAGCGGCACACTGGCTGCCCAAGTGTACTGCTTGGAGGAGGCTCCTGCCTCACTGGCCGTCCCCACCCCTGTCGGCATGGTCTAGGCTGTCATGCCGATGTTGGTACAAAGATGCGGCAAAGCTAGGGTGGTGCCCTAGCATTTGTGTGTGGGTGCAATGGGCACCTGCATGGCCCCCCTGTTAACCCCCTCAGGCGCCTGCTGCAAGCCCAACTCAGTTGTGTGCCCCTGTCTGTGTGCTGGGGTGGGTGCGGGAAGGGGCACCTGAATACATCCATTTGGAGTCTTTCTGAAAGCCCACTGAAGTCACGTTGCCGCTATGACCCTCGTAGCAGTTGACGGGCTGCGGGTCGTTCGAGTTGACATCGAACACTCTTATTTGCGAGTTGCCAGCAGCAGCGATTTGTGTCTTGTCGGCGGTGATCTCCAGCTTGTTGACCTGGCTGTCCGGGTACTGCAGCGTCCTGTAGCAAACGCCGCTGGTGGCCTCCCAAAACCGGATTGTGTGGTCGTAGCCCGCTGTTGCCAGCACCACTGAGGACATCGCGCGTGCAGGTCTCAGGGTTTGCTATCGAGGTATAAATGGCGGGCCAGAGAAGGCCACGGATGGGGTATAGGCTGCATAACAATGTATCTTGTCTGGCCAGTCCCGCGGGGCTCGCGAAGACAATCGCCAAGCGAGTTCATGTTCATGGCTCGATCCATGCCTACTTTAGTTTAGAAACATTTATGGCCGTGTACGGCATAGCATCTAGTGCGTCTCATGCAAGTACAACCATAAGGACTTATGAAGAGGAGTCCATCACGTGCTGTGAGGCGGTGCTTATGCTTAATTTTATGTTTCGGCTAGTGGTGAATTTGGCATAACCTCGGTGCTTGATGATCATTCGTTGCATCCGTTCTCTGCATTTGTTTTCGACCCATGTTTTCACTCCAGCTGCTTAGAGTTAAGCTATTGTCCGCCTGGGTTGCACGTGAGGTATCGAGCTTAGGTTGCTTGTGGCGCTGCCTAGCTGACTTGACCAGCGCTTCGGAAATTCTAGGTAAGTTGGAGTTTCAAGGCATGACTCGAGCTCTTCAAACAGTCGCCGTGTCAAACTCTATGGGGGCTTGTTAGCCCCATGAAGTTAGCTCATTATGGCCGGGCCTCCATCCTTGGGGGCACGTAAAAGTGATGCTGCATTTGGCGTTCAACTGCGTTGCGTGTGAGAGGCCACAGGGTGGGCGGATTGGGGGATTGCGGTGCGGTGCGGTGCGACGCCCGCTAGTTGCCAATCACGCACTGGCTGCTCCGGCTGGATGGGGGCTTGTTCAATCGCGTGCCTTGCCTGCGATACCTGGCTGACGCCAGCACACAGCTTGCCCACCTTGCCCGACGCTGGGTATGACAAAGTATACACCGACTTCACCGGCTCCAGGTTGGCCGGCGCTCTAGCCACTTTTGCGAGAAAGGAATCAGCGCCCCCGTTGCACGGTTGCCTGCAAGGAGGCCTGTGCCGTGTGCAGCCGGCCCCTGCGGTATCGCGAGGGGCAGCTCCACCCGCGAGCCTTCCGTGGACCCCTCCGTTGCCAGATAGATGCGGCAGGTAGATACCCGGTACGGCCGGCCCCTCACGGGCGATGCCAGCTCGCGACCGGCCGACAGAGACTCCGCGGCCGCCTTACTGAGAGGCGCCCAGCGCAAGGGGACGTACGTGGACGCTGCACTGTCTCGAGAACCGTCCGATGCACTTCGACCCATCGTGGCTTCATTTGGCGCCGCGCTTGCTGTCATCTGGTTTGGCCCAATGCCGTGCTCACGCTCCCACTCGGCATGCTCCTGGCTGGTCACACCATAGTTGATGTCGTATCGGGGGAAGCTGCTACACGACACGTCCAGGCGCAATCTGTGCCCCTGCGGAGCACGGCCCGGACACGGAAGTCTTCAACTTAAAAACGGAACACGCACGGAGGGTGAGCATAGCACCACACACTCCGCGACATGCGCACTTAAGTGGTCGCACCCCAGCCGAGGCCCGGACCTGCTTGAACAGGTTCGACGTGGTGTTGAGCATGACCTGGACCTCCGCGATTTCGCCAGCTTCCAGCCATTTTACCTGGCGGGCAGGCCGGGATAGGGCGGGACAAGGCAGAGAGGTTCGGGTACAAGCAAGGTGACCTTAGGAACCGGAGTGGAAGTCAGGGGCAGGGTGGATGGCAGGGTGGGGGGCAGGGGTGAGGGCGGGGGCGTGACTGAGGTCTTTCCAGTCAACACCACCTTTCGCCCCTGGCAGGCCCAACCTTCTCCCACTGCTACTACACTACTACGTTCGTCACAGGCAGGCAGGCAGGGTAGACAGGCCAGGGGGTGAGTGGGCAGGCAGGATAGCAGATGGCCCTAGCCGGTGCTTGGCTGAGCCAGGCGCCACGCATAGGCATCTGTCGCGTTGTAAGCATACGTTGTGGCCTGGTGCTTAGCACCTCAACGTTATACTCCAGCTACAACAGTAAAAGCTTTGCTGGGCAGTTGCTATCACGCATTATATCAGGTGACGCATTGTGTTGTGACACATCGTCTGATCTTCACAGGTATACTCAGATAAACTCAGATATATTAAGTCCAACTTTTCGTGGGTCATACCAAAAACCTCTTCCCCATATTGATCTACCCAACATAGTAGTCCATATCTACTTAAACATTAATAGTAACATTATGATATTTATTTATTACTACTGGGATATTTATTTATTATTACTGGGATACAGCCGCGCACCTCATGCTCCAGGTGCCCCTGCCTGAACCTAGCCCGGGCTATGCCTGAGGCCAGGTTCATGGAAAAGCCCTGCGGCCAATCCTGGCTGGGGGGGTACTCATCCACCAGCCTGCAGGCAGGGAGGGGTGCAGGCGGCAGCTGTGCAGGCGGCAGCTGTGTCCTCAAATTTAGCCCTGTCACGCAGGCGAACGCTTTGCGTAGATTTCTTTCTTTCTTTCTTCTACCAACTCCCTGCCTGCCCAGCTGGCCCAGCTGCTCCAACTGCCGCCACAGCCACAGTGTTGAACGGGGGTGGACAGCGGCTGCAGCAAGGATGGCACAGCATCTGTGCGTGTCTGCCGTCTTCAGGCTGCTGATACACACTACACACTCGTGTATTTTTTCCCGTAACAGCTTGGCCTCTGACATCATACTATACATAACTAGTACACTCTTCACTACTGGCTGCTTGTGAACTGCAAACCTGTAAACCTGCAAACCTGTTGAGGTGCTCTCCAGGTGCTCTCCATCAGGCACTTTGCTGCACTGAGCCACGCTGAGCAGCAGCCCCAGGGGACAGCCTCTGGCCCCGTGTTGTTGTCATGTCAGAACTGTGTGCACCTCACTCTCTTCTGATGCAGCAGCTATCTGTACCAAAGAGAAGTTTGCCAACTGAGGTCGCGACTTCATAACAAAGAAAAGTTTGCAAACTGAGATGAAACTGAGATAAACCTGAGATAAACTGAGATAAACCTGAGTTAAGACTGAGATAAAACTGAGAAAAGTTGCAAAACCCAGCAGCCTTACCAGGCCGGCAGTGACCACTAACAACAAGCACCAGCCCATGTGCCCCCACGCTTCCCACGCTTGCCTTCCCCAGCCCTGCCTGCATGTCAGCTCACGTTGCATGGAGGTCCAGGTCGGGGGCGTCGCAGCTGAGGCGCAGCACCAGGCGTGCGCAGCCCGTGAGCTCCATGTCAGCCTCAAGGGGGGCGGTGGACCAGGACAGCACGCGAGGGTGGCGGCTCAGACGCTGCCCGAACCGCTCCGGGGCACAGCCAAAGAACTCGGGGCGCTCCACCTGCAGCACATGTGATGTAGCAACAGGGGGGCAGCAGTCGGGGTGGGGGCGGGAGGGGGGCCGGGGGGGGGGAGGGGGGGAGGGGTCGCTTGCATCCTGTCCGCCCACCTGGTCAAAGGCCCCTCCTCTCATGATGGGCTCCCCGCTGGTCAGGTTGCCCCCCAAGGTCGGCACCGGCTGCAACGGGTCGTGCAGCAGGCTGACCCAGGCCACCCCCCTCCCCTCCCCCTCCCCCTCCCCCTCCCCCTCCTGCTCCCCCTCCTCCTCCCCCTCCTCCTCCCCCTCCTGCTCCCCCTCCTCCTCCCCCTTGCTGTCCCTCACCTCCAGTCCCACCTGCACAGTGCCTGACTGGCCTTGCCGGCTATTGAGCGGCCTGCCTCCAAAAGTGAGTGACCGACTGATGCCGGTCACACTTTGCTCCTCACTACCCCTCCCCCTCACTCCCCCCTCCCCTCCAGCCTGGGTGTCCTCCCCTTCCAGCAGGCCCCCACCCTGCAGCATAGCAGGGCTGCTGCCCAGCATGCGAGCCCCTGAGCAGCCAGCTGCGCTGTCAGAAGCTGCCAAGAAGGTGGCGGTTGAGGATCTTGGAGAGGGGACAGGGCTACTAGCGGCAGCAGGGGGAGTGGCTGAGACCATGAAGCCAGTGTCGTGAGGGGTGGTTGTGGTGGTTGTGGTGGTAGTTGAGATTGTGGTGGTTACAGTGGGAATGACGGTAGGGAAGTGAGGGGGGAAGGGTGAGTGAGGGTGAGCAGCACCATAGAGTTGTGGGAAGCTGGCCGAGGGTAGTGTTGTCCCTGTCGCAAGGTCAGGGTCAGGGACAGGGCTGTCGTGGGCCTGGAGGGGGCGGGGCGTGAGTGAGGGGGAGGGCGAGGGGAGGCAGAAGGCTGGGCTTGGATAAGGGGGGATCCAAAGCTGCCACAACTGCGGCTCAACAGCTGGCTGAGGCCCCCCTGCAGGGGGCCTTGGGGGCGGGGCAGGGAGATGCGGTCGGGGGCAGCCCCAGGGCAGGCCCTGAGGGGGGAGGGGCTGATGGCAGCAGCAGCAGCAGCAGCAGCAGCAGCAGCAGCAGCAGCCACTGCCTGATCACCCCCAACTTCACCGCAGCTACCGCCTCTGGCCTCTAGCCCCTCTGCCTCTAGGTCCGGGGGTGGGGGCAGCGGGGGGGAGCTCAAGAGGAGGGGCGGAAGCAGGGGCGGGGGCAGAGGGCCTTCCCCCTGCTGGCCAGCAGTGCGGGCTGCAGCTGCTGTGCTGGCAGGGGGGGCCGGGGGGGAGGGTGATGGGGGGGGGCCCCCGGCCACATGCCAGGCCAGAGGCAGCAGCAGGGGGGGCATGCCAGGGGGGGGTGGGCGGGGAGGAGGCCGCCAGG
>JASKMD010000280.1:0-25000 GCA_030144725.1 Haematococcus lacustris | reverse complement strand
AGGCAAGGAAGGGGTGCATGTGTTGCTGTTGGTTTACACCCGCTGGCTGCTGCAGAGCATGTTACATGCTTGCTTGGGTGATCTGTGGCCATGCAGCTGCTCATGACAAGCATGCTGCATGCGCTTGCCAGTGTGCATGGCACCTACCCAGCATCTGGGTCGACGCCCTCCTCTTCCAAGGCCTGTCGGTTGGGGTGGTTGCGCATGTGGCTGCCCACAACAAACTCGGCCAAGCGCTGGTCTTGGACAGGGTCCACTTGGTCCCTCACCACGCACAGGATGTCAAACCTGCAGCAGCCAGCAGCCCAGCCCAGAGGGAAGATGAGGGGTCACGACCAGCAGCCAGCAGCCCAGCCCAGAGGGAAGATGAGGGGTCACGACCAGCAGCCCAGCCCAGAGGGAAGATGAGGGGTCACGACCAGCAGCCAGCAGCGCAGCCCAGAGGGAAAAGGAGGTGTCACGACCAGCAGCCAGAAGCCCAGGAGGGGGAGGGGTGGGGAGGGTGGGAAAGCAATAGGTTGAGGCCAGGAGCTTGCTTAGGTTGGAGGTGGATGGAAGAGAAAGGTCGGGGTCAGGCCAGTGGTGATTGTGAATGTGAGAGTGAGGATCAGCGTTGGCGGTAAGCAGCAGCTGGCCAGCATCCAGCAGCCCAGCCAAGGGTTGAGGAGGGGCGTATAGGGGTAGGTCCAACACCTTGCTAGGTTGCTGTTAGGTTGCTGTTAGCTAGGTTGCTGTTAGGTTAGAGTGGGCAAGGGACTGTAAGGCCAGGGTCAGGGCTGAGAGTCGCAGCCAGCAGTCAGCAGGTCGCTGGTGAGGCAGCTGGTGAGCCACACTCACCACATGACAGCTCGTTAGCATACAGGCACTGTGGTCAGAGAGCAGGTCAAGATGTGGTCAGAGAGCAGGTCAACAAATCCAGGAGGTGCCACATCCAGGAGGTCCCTGTGGTCCTTCACTGCCCCACCCTGCCGCCCCATCCTGGTTTACCTTGCTTATAGCACCTGCTGAGCACAGCTGCTCATGGCTAGTCGAATGTGGCCAGATGCACCCTCGCCTCACCAAGACACCACCTCACCAGCTCTTCAGTCTAGGTCCAGCCCGACCCAGACGCCGTTTGTGGTAGCAACCCTTTCTACCATGCATACCCCTATCCTCTTGGGCCTAGCGAGGGGCAGCCACCAGATGCAGCCATCCGGTGTAGCCCTGCCGGCGGACCTGGAGGAGGCTCCTGAAGGGGTAAACGTCATCCTGTCATGACCAAGCCCAGCTCTGACCTGGCCTGCTGCCCTGACCTGGAGGAGGGCCATGGAGGGTCAGCCAGCAGGTGCGCCCTGCACCTGGCCTCACCGTGACAAGATTGGGTCGCTCAGCTCCACATTCTCAGCAAAGGTGCGTGCCGGGTCATACCGCCCTCCCACTGGGTTGGCTGCTGCAATGACGCTGCAGCGCGCCTGCAGGCTGGTGACGATGCCTGCCTTGCTGATGCTGATGCTCTGCTGCTCCATGGCCTCGTGGATGGAAACACGGTCCTGGTCGTTCATCTTGTCAAACTCGTCAATAAGGCACACGCCCTGCATCAGCACAGGGATCAGGTAGGGTCAGGGTCAGAGTCTGAGTACCAGGTAGGCAGGCAGGCAGGCAGGCAGGCAGGCAGGCAGGCAGGCAGGCGGGCGGGCGGGCAGGCGGGCGGGCGGGCAAGCAGGAGGAAGCAGGCAGGAGGGCAGGCAGGAGGGCAGGCAGAAGCAGGTGCAGCTCAGGGTCAGGGTCAGGGTGCCAGCCAGCCAGCCAGCCAGACAGGCAGGCGAGCGGGCGGGCAGGCGGACATGATCAGGTGCAGCTCACCTTGTCGGCCAGCACCAGCGCCCCACCCTCCAGGGTCCATTCCTTGGTGATGGGGTCCTTGTGCACGGCTGCTGTCAGACCTACTGCGCTAGCACCCTTGCCCGTGGTGTACACGGCCCGCGCGGCTGTCTTCTCAACGTACTTCAGGAACTGCAGCCAGGGGCCAGTCAGGGTGCTGCTAGGACACAGCTGGCCTGCAGGTCAGGGGCGGACTGGGCGAGCGCAAGGGAGTTGAAGCCTGTGGTGGAGGTTCAGGTAGGGTGTTGACACCTGGTCTTAGGTCATGAGGCATGAGGTCATGAGGTCATGGGGCATGAGGGCATGAGACATGGGAGCGCCACGACAAGGGCCAAACCTGAGACTTTGCCACGCCCGGGTCACCCAGCAGCAGCATGTTGATGTCTCCACGCAGCCGGTAAGCTGGAGAGGGGTGCTTCTCCTGCTCAGCCAACCACCAACAGACACCATCAAGGCCTCATCAGGCAACCTCAGGATCTGTAGTCACTGCCCTTGACCTCTGTTCTGTTCCCTGGCTTCTACTGCCAGCAGCCAGCAGTCGGCAGTCAGTAGTGTTTGGAGGCAGGACCTCAGCCCACACAACCACGGCAGCCCACACACCCCAGGCAAGCACAGCCTGAAACAGGTTGCTGTATATCTGGAGTTCTAGCTGTCATCGACCTCAGTAGTGCCCCAGGCAGCCCTTACAGTAATACAAAGCTAGGGTTGAGCTCAGCAACAGAGACGCGCCACACACATCCTTAGGATGCACGAAGGGTTGAGGTTGCACTGTTGCAAGATGGTGGCTCTTGGCCTACAGCTGGGCTCCAGCTCACCATGCCTCCAAACAGTGTCAAGGCCAGGCCGGTCTTGATGAACTCATGGCCGTAGATGGAGGGCGCAATGGACTTGATGATGCGCTGGCCTGGGCACATCACACCCACATCACATTGTGGGACGTCTCCTCGTGTCTCCATAGATGCTCACATTTGTAGCGTGTAATCTGTTGGTGTGATGGTGTGATATGCCATGAGCAGGAGGTGTGAGATGTGTGGCATGGTGGTGGTGATGCGTGATGGCCCAGCCAGGCAGCCCCAGCTCACCAATGCGAGGATCTCTGGACAGGGCCAGGATAGCCTGCTTGTCCTCATCAGTCAGAGCGTAGATGGAGTAGGCATCCTGCAATCAGCGTGTGCCAGATCAAGCAACCCTGGCTCAGCTCGTGCCAAAGCAGGCTACATGCTTGCATGGGAGCTGGGTTGCAGCAGAGGGGAGGGCAGAGGACCAGGGCTGTGGCTCACCTCTCGCTTGGAGATGTAGTTGGCCTCAATGTGCGTGGAGAAAACAGGGAAGGCATTGCGCACATTCAAGCTGGCGTCATAGCCATACACAAAGATGCCTGCAGCGACAAATCAACATCACACTTGTCACGCTGGTCATGCGCCACGTTTTTCACACTTTTCATAACCTTGGCAATGCACTGCGAGTCTTGGTAGGCAGCAGCCAACAGCACACTAGCCTCCTTTTCCATCCACCAAACGCTATGGCATGGAACTTGCATGCATGTAGCCTGCATGTGCATGCTTGGAAGCATGGTCCCATGCAGATCATGCATGAGCACATGGAGCTCACCTGTGACGTCAATCTCCTCCCCTGGCCGTGCACAGTCTATGAGGTCATGTGTGAGGATAACCTCCTTGTGCCGGGGCAGGCGGCCAGCAGGGACTGACCCAGGGCTTTCCTGAAGAGTGACCTTTTGATAGTCACGGTACACAGTCTCACTGCTGTTGATCTGCAGCAGGTCAGGGCAGGCAGGCGTTATCGAGGGGTGTTGGGACAGACCGAGTCAGCAGGGGCAGCAGCGGCGCTCTGCTTGCGCAAGCTAGTGAGCTGTTGATGGGAGCTGGCAGCTAGGCAGATAGACATAGGTTGCTGAGCCATGAATGTCAGGGCGGTAGCATAGCCAAGCCTTGGATGGCTCAGCAATGGAGGTTGGATAGGGAGATGGATAGGAGAGGAGTTTGGAACGGAATGGGAGGTGGAGGGCGAGGGGTGCCTGAGTGCGAAGGGAGGAAGGGTGAAGGCGGAGACTCACTAGGAAGGGTCCTTTGGACGAACAGTTAGGGCAGCCCCCTGGCCGCACTTCAGAGTCGCCTGTCTGCAGACGGGAAGCAGGCAGGGGATGGGGTCAGCTGCTAAGCTGGTAGGCGGCAGGGGCCAGGGATGCAGGGTGAGGTGGTGCAGGCTCAGGTGGCCCCTTAGCCATATCCCTCACACCACGCCAGGTTGGGTTACCCCTTGCCCCTGCGGCCCCTGCCCCTGCTCTGCCGCCCCCCTTGCCCCTGCCCCTACCCCTGCCTGACACCCCCTGGGACCCCTCCCAAAGTGCTCTCTGCTGTTTCCCCTGCCACTCGCCAACCCCTTCCCTGAACTGACCTACCCCTCAGCTACCCTGCTCGCTCCCCAGCTGCCTGCACCCACTTGTGTGAAGGGGCCCAGCAGGTAGCCACACTTTGCGCAGTCATACTTGATGACCTTCATCTGTGGGAACACACCGGTCCTGCGAGTGACCACGCCTTGAACCCTGACCAAGCCGTTCAGGTGATAGTTCCTGCGCAAGCCGGGGCAGCAGGGCAGCGAGCAGCAGGTGAAAAGCAGGTCCTGGCTTGGCGGCCTGTTGTAGGACCAGAAGGGGGAAAAGAAAGGTGAAGGGATAGGCAGATGGCAGAGGCTGGGCAAGAGGCAAGGACTATCACCAAGGACTGTAACAAAAACACATGCTTCAGGATGTGAGGGGAGTGCTTGAGAGAATGTCTGGCCGAACCTTCTTGCATAAGGCCGTCATCAAATGCAGCTGACTGTACAGCAAAGCTACCACACACTTGCCATACATCAGGTCACTCTTGTCTCACCTGAGATCTCGCAGGCGGTCCACCACCGGCAGCTCCACCACCCGCACATGCACCTCAAACTCTGAGCGAGTGAGCAGCTGGTGCATGGTGTCCTCCCCCTCAAACACCTCCAGCACCACCTCCCTGGCAGCCTGCACCCCCATGGTGCCCCACCAGCAGCATTGCACAGAGCAGCAGTAGGAGGGCGGTCTCGGCAACAACAACGGCAAAGGGGTGCAGCAGGTGCAGCAGCAGCAGCAGTAGCAGGGCTTGGTGCAGTGGTGGCAGCATGAACATTGTCAGCCAGGAGCAGAAGCAGCAACCACCTTGGCAGCAATGCCACCAGGGAGGCAAGGCATTGCGGGGCTCAGCCATTCAGGAACCACGTCAACAGAGGACCTTCAATGAAAAGCCCCTGTGAGTGCTCTGGCTGGCAGTGGTGAGAGTGGTGAGGGTGGTGTAGGTGGAAGTGGTTAAGGTTGGTTGGTTGGTTGGCTGATTGCTTGGTTGCGATAGTCATCTGTGGCATGGGTGCTGCTGCCTGTCTTGCCCCTTGCTTGCCGTCCCCACCTGGCAGAACAGGTCCAGCATGAGCTGAGGTGAATCTGCTAGCCACATGGACAGCAGCGGGTGCTGCTTGCTCAAGTGAGCGTAGCGCACCTCCAGGCTGTGCCGCCCTCCTGCACAGCTCACTCACACTATCTCAGTGAGTCAGACCACCTGACAATCCTAATCAAGCAACTCACCCCCATGGCTAAGTTGGCACCAGCAGGATGCACCGCGGCAACACCTCACTGCTAGGGCTACTTTCCGTGGTAGCAGCAGCAGCAGCAGCTTTGCTCAATCCATCGCTACTAAGCACCATTCATACTTAAGAAATAATTGTCTGCAGTCCTGCCCAAACACTCACATCAGGTTGCGCTTGCACGGGCGCATGATGCACACGGTGGTTCCGACTCCACCCTGCTGCTCTGCTCAGCCCCACCCCTGCCCTACCCCTGCGGCTATGCCTCCCCCATGCACATGTACGTGTGCTGGATGGACAAGTGAGCAGGCCTTGCTGCTGGTGGCAGCAGCGGTGGACAGCAGCAGCTGGGCAACAGGTGGATAGAAGGTGGCCTGCTGGAAGCTGGGCAGTGTCTGGCAGCGCACCGCTCATCATGTCACGGATGCGTGTGCCGTAGATGCGCTCCTTGCCCTCGCCCTCCTCGTCCTGGAATGTCTTCAAGAAGTTGCGGAAGCGCCGCTTCACCTCACGGGACACCTGTAGCGGGCCCGGGAGCCACGACCTGCTGCACTGCTGCCTGCTGCCTCAATCAGCCGTTACTTTACCTGGACCTGCTACCTGGAGCTGCTAGCAAAGCCCAGGTATCAAGATCTGGGCGATAGTCGAGAGACACCAATGACTGAGTTCATATTTACTGTTTCCATCGCGGCTCCTGCTCCGGCTATATCCGCCCCACCGCACCCTGCCCCTAACAGACTGCATGCTGTCCCTGGCAAAGGAGGGGTTGGCTGCAGAGCGCTGCTTAGCTCAGGCAGGCCTGCTGAGCAGATGTCGCCGCACACGCGTATGGCTTATGTTCACGCTAATGGCAAAGCAGCTGCCAGCATGCCAGCCTTGCATGCTTGCATACAGGCCGCATGACTGGTCCAGCCCATGAGGTTGACACAGCAGTGCATCAGGGTCAGGGTCAGGGTGGGAGAGTGCGGCACATTAGGGCAACATGGCAAGCTCTAGGGCTGCCTGCTGGGTATCAATCTCACTGCTGCCACTGCTACCATGACTGCCACTGCTGCCACCCCAGCTGCCGCTGCTGCCATGGCTGCCACTCCATAGCTATCCTACCCCAACCTAGCCCACCCTGCTCACCTCATCGGTAGCAATCCACTCGGACAGCCGGCCTTTGTTTTCATCGATGGGGATGTCCAGTTGCTGACCAACACAAGGTAAAGACAGGCACAGCGGGTCAGGGCAGGGGAACCAATCAGCTGGGAAGCTGGCCTCAACCTGTTCAGCCCTGCCCAGCTGTGTGGTCCTGCATGGCTGCTGGGCATGTGATGCTAGATCACATATGAACCGCTGGCAAAGTGCAACCAGACATCACACAACAGGACGAGGAAGCTGCTGCCTAGGGGAGGCGACCTGACAGTCAACTCCCGACATTTGAAGCAAGGTGCGGCCAGGAACGCATGGCTATGTGGTGAGGGCAAGGTAGGAGGTTTGCTTGTCCTGATACATGCTTTTTGACTTAGATACTGACTGGCAATTGCCATGCACCGCAACGTGTGCTGCTGGTGACGATGAACAGCATACTGCTACAGCTGGTGATGCAGCAACATGGTGCTGCTGCTGCAGTTGGTAACAATGCTGCAGGTGCCCAAGAGCCTCACCCCTGGGTCACTGGAGGTGGCTGGCATGTCAAAGTTGCTGTTCCTGTCCCTACGGCGTTTGCGAGCTGCCTGTTCATAGTCGTCATCCTCGCCCTCTGTCTCGTCACCTACAGCCACACAACTGCTGCACCATTGGGAGAATGATGAGGTGAAGGGTCAGCAGCACCTGATGGGCAGCACTGTCGAAGGCAGTGATGGCTGGGCAGCTCTAGCAGGGCTGAGGTGGCCGGTAGTGGTGGTGGGGGTGTGTGTGTGGGGGGGGGGGGTAGCACCCAGGCAGCACGCGGGCAGCACCTAGGCAGCACCTGCGAGAGCGCGTGGCACGGCGCGGCCACCCTGAATTCCGGCTCGCCGGTCCCGACGACTCATTTCTTCCTCGGCTTTTCGCCGTGCTGCAAAGAGCTCGTCCTCCTCCAGCACATCCTCAACCTCTTCATCCAACCCATCAGCCTCGTAATTGTCCAGCGCCGCATTTGGCCGATAGTCTCTGCAAAGGGGCGGGTTTTCAAATGTTTGATTAGACCGGGTCGTCAGCTTGCGTCTGCTGCTGTACCTACTGTTGCATGTTCTCCATAAGGTCTTCGCCCTCCTCTTCCTCTTCATCTCCGACTGCGTCCTCCTCGCGGTCGTCCTCCTCCACCGGCTCCAAGACATCGAGCTCGTTAACTGGGGCATCGTCCGCCTGTTGCCATTGCCGTTGGGCGATATGTTACTACACGGCTTTGCGATGTAGCTGCTTGCAGTGCCAGCACACCATTTTGTCTTTAGTTTCTTGACTGGTGAGGGAGTAGCTCGTGACGCTTGTACTCCGGTCGTAAGCCGCAGCGTCGGGTATGATTTGAATCTTACAAGTTCATCGGAGAATATGCATGGATGGGCACCGAATGCGTAACTGAAATGCGTTTGGTGCGAACACTCTTTACCGCAGTCAGTCCTGTCACAAGACGGATTAAGTAACAGCAGCACATGATCAATCCCAGCCGCACATCTTCTGCCCCAATTGTTACATCCATCTTCAGAACTCATGTCCATGGCAACGGGATCATTTGCACTCTACTGCTACTCCTTGCTCACACGACATGCGCTTAGTCAACATCCCATCCTCCTGCTGTCAAGCTCGAACATCGCTCACTGCAATAGTCTGTCACGTGGAGCCTAGCTCAACTCCTGAGACCCCGCTCGCACTACCTGCCTGCCATAACCGTTGCCACTAATTCTACTACCAGATAGCTGCACACATAGATGCTGACCGCTGCCTAATTCGGAGGGAATGTGGATAACGACCTCTGCCTAGCCCTACCTATTCGAACCAATAGCTCCACAAGGTACTGGCTATAAGCTGCTGTGCTGAGAGCGCCTAGGTTTGCACAAAGACCCATGGTTCCGACACCCTGCCTGGTCCTAGGCCTGGGATGGCTTGCCGCCAGATGTCACGGTGGTGCTTGCAGCTGCTGCAGGATCTGAGAGTGTCACCAGCCTTTCCAAGCCACCTACACAAGCCTTTATGAGCTCCAGGAAAGAAGCTTCCACATGCTCCCGCCGAGCTTTCAGCATCACCATCTGACAGGGTCACACAGCAGCAGCAGCAGTCATACCATCACCCTTTGCAACAAGGCACAAGGGCAGCACCTCCCTCAGCAGCTAACATGTGCCTAAGCCAGGGAAGAAGCAGTAGAGCAGCAGCTGTGGTGCATACCTGCAGTGCTGGCACATCAACAGACGTCTTCCAGGCACCCCATGTGGCATGCATACAGGATGAGGGTGCACCTTCAGCACCACCTACCCTTTCAGTGTTGGGGCTGACTGACAGCGGTGTGCAGACGCTGAGTCCTCGCTCAAGGCTGCTGCAGGGGCGGGGTGTGTGCATGCCGCTGCTGCCTGCCGTCGCAATTGGGGCTGAGGCCTTAGGCACTCTGGGCCACAATGAGGATTGCAGTGCACAGCTCTGCAGCGCAGCACACCAGCAGGGGGTATTGGCTCAGCTCTGTTCAGCTCAAATGCTTTCACACCGTACTCTCCCTTTTATTCGCGTCCGCGAATCGTTTTTTGGCCTCGCGAAGTCGCGAACGAATAAACAATGTAATTCTTTATTGAATCGCGAAGTGGTCAAATAATTAGTTGAGCTGCGAAAATGGCGTTGCAATGGACCGCTTCGTGGTCCGTGACATCAGTGCCGACGACGCAGCCGGAAATCTGCTACGCCAGGTTGACCAACACGGTAAAATGATCCATCAAAGGGCAACTCCAACTGCAGCAACGGCAGATGATCCACCCATGCGGAAACGCGGCAGGCCAATGGGCTCCGAAACAAGCCTAAGCCAGCACCAACAGCACAAGCCACGCCCACTCCCACACGCACGCATGTACGGTTGGTGTGCAACACTAGCAGCAGCGCCAACAACGGCAGTGCCAGCACTAGCAGCGCCAACAACAGCAGCGGCGGCAACAACAACAACGACTTTAGTAGTGCCATCAGCGACGTGTGGGTAGTTGGCATGTTATCAGCCGGGGTGGCTGGCCGCACGAAATCAACTGTTGGGGTGCTTGGCCAGGCTGGGGCAGCAGCCGGGGTGGCTGGCCGCACCGGGTCAGCTGCCGGGGTGGCTGGCCAAGTTGGGGCAGCAGCTCGGGAGCCTGGCCGCACCAAATCAACTACTAGGGTGCTTGCCTTGACCAAGGCTGCGGCATGAGTGACTGCTAGGGCATGCAAGTTTGAGTGTTTAGAAGAGGAGGAAGGAGGAAGAGGTGTACCGGCACTGCAAGCAGCCACAGGAACACCATGGTGACTTGGTGCACAGTTACAGTGCCCTTGCACAGTGGTTGTCACTTGGTGACCGGGTGGCTTGACTGCGTGACCTGTGCAAGAAGTGTGTAAACCATGGCGGATTAACATGTTATGCAAGGGATGGCTGTCTATAATATTTATAAGCACATCCACATTCTCAAATCTGTGTTTTGCTGCAAGTTTTGCATCGGAAAAAAGTAAACAATGTATTTTTTGGGTCGGGAAACGAGTACTTAACTTTATTTTTCGAGGCCTCGCGAATCAAAAGGGAGAGTACGGTAGGCTTGACATGTGCTTAGATTGCACAGCTACTTGCATAGACATGCCGTTCCCTTCGACTGGGAGCATGTTCATGTGAGACAGCATGTGCACAGGTGTCAATGGTGGTGACAAGAACTGCGGCAGTCCCTTTGACTGCATGGCAGGTGTTGCAATGCAAAGTGAGTTCTGTTGGCTGGGTGTGTCATGTAGGTAAGTAAGGTGGTCGAGTGGACGGTGGCAGTAGCAGGGAGGGGCGATGGAAGGGACAGGGCGCACCACGCTCCCAGGGCTGTGGGTGCGTTGCAGGGTCAGCGTGGTGCAGACAGGTGCTGCCGACGCCTCAGCCATTGCGCCACTGAGTCTTCGGGAGTCGAGCATGAGACCCTCCACCTCGCACAGGTCGTCCTGCACGGCAGGGCTGGCTGCAAGCTGAGACCCTGTGGCTCTTGGTGGGCGTGGCTTGTGTGCCCCAACAGCTCAGCCAGTGCTCCACATCCCAGTGATCTGCATCCTTGCATCCGTTGCCTTGCAACCAGCTGAGCTGCTCGCGGTTCCAGTTCATTGAACAGGTGAGCATATTGAAGGCCACACTCTAGGGTGCTACCACACACTGCTGAGCAGGCCAATGCTGCAGCAGCACTGACCTGTAGAGCATCAAGGCCAGAGGCCACTTCGTAGCCCTGCCGCTGGACCGTGGCCAACAGCTCCTTGGCCGTGCTGTGCATGAGCGCCATGCGCTGGGCAGCCTGCAGGGCTCCATAAATCGTATGAATCCTATCAACATATGAACCCTACTAACCCTATGAGCTGGGAAAGCTCCTCTGTGTATTGCCAGCAGCTGGTTGAGAAGCCTGTGGAAGCAGCACGGAACAGGCTAGGACCAGGGCATGCATGCAAGTGCACAACAAACAGAAATTGGTGCCTGCCAGCACCACATAGCCAGCATTGCGCACCTTTGCGTTGAGCTGCTGGATCTCAAGCGTGAGTGCAGACAGCTGCAAGGATTCCGTACATGCCGGCATGTCTACGAATAGAGCCCGCCACGCAACACGACCTTAAGCCAGACAGACTAAAACATTGACAGGGAAGGGCCGGAATAGCGACTGCAGAGCCGTGACTGGTGTCTCTTGGCTATTTGTGCTTGCAATGTTGCTGTTGGTACAACAGACATGTCAAAGCTGCTGCTGTTACCGCCCTGCTGCTCCTGATGCAGGCCTCATAGCTATGCTAGCCTGCTATGTTAGCTTTGCTACAATAGCCAGTCACACTAGCCTCAATGCTAGCCTCACTGCTAGCCAGCCACACAACCTGACCCACCCTGCTTTGGCTGACACCCTGAGTCCTTTGCCACATGGACGGGAGGCTTCCCTGAGGCTTGTACCTGCATGAGTCATAATCACAACTGGAGTCGATGACATAGTAAGGCAGAACCTGCTGCCAGATGCAGACACAACCGATAGCTGGCCCACACTCATGTGCGCTGGGCTTACTGTACTACACGTGAGCTCCTGCTTCTAATGTTGCTTGTTATCTTTTGTGCTGCTGGTTTTCTGCATGGATTAGCAGCGCCTCTTGAGCATGATAGAGCTCCTCACCTTGCTTTCGTTATGCCTGGGGTGGTGTAGCTGCGAATGCTGATCCTTAACATATATGTTGCCATCAGGTGCATCAGCAGATGTGCCGTCTGAATAGCTTGCACCACGCCGTGATGATTCTGCACAGCAGAGGGGGATCAAGGTTGGGAGCTTGCCATGCAGCCTGGTTGAGACGCATCAGACCTGCCTTGTGAACTTCTGCTGCCGTTTGCTGTTGCATGGGGGTGATGCGCTTTGTCAAGGGATGGGCGCAATTTGTCAAAGGATGGACGCGGTGTGGAGACTGGCAGTGGGGGAAAGTGCTCCACCGCAAGGAGGACTTGTGGAGTGATAGCAGGAACCCTCTTGTTCGCGTGCAGCTTCTCTCCCTGGACCACAGAGAGCAGGGTTTCATGAGAGGTATGAAACCTGCATGGGCCACGCTTGCAAAGGACCATTGCTTACCGACGGCCGCCCTGGATCATTCTGGCCGAAGGAAGTGAACCTGGCCACCACGGTGTCTCGTGGCATTGCCACTAAATCCTTTTCTCCCTACGTTGTTCCGCCGTTGTTGATGAGCTGCGAGAACTCTTCACTCTGTGAGGCACAGGCACAGGCGCGTAGCTGCGACTGCCATGTTTTGTGCCGACACGTCCGAGGTCTGAGTGCGAGGTCTGAGTCCAACAGAAAGCGTGAGCGGAGGAATTCAGCGAGAGCAGCCTAGCAGGCGTGGCATCTATGATGTATGATAGACTATAGACAAGGTATTCAAACGTAGCTAAAGTAGTAGCTGACACACAGAAACGACGGATGGAGCTAGTGCAAGGGCTGTAACTGGAACTGACTTTGCGGAAAAGACATGTGCAGTGTATCCCCACGCCAGGAAGCATGACCACGCGGCTTACAGGCGACGCAGCGGGATGCTATTCTCCCGGAACCAGTGGGTGGGCCGCATGTTTCAAGCGCTTTCATGTCTTAACCTGTGCCGCTGGCGGTGACACGCCTGACAAGTCCAACCTGTATGCTGTCCTGGTGTCGGCTTGCAACTGACAGCGTCCGCATGCCAGATCAACACCTGCAGAGCCCCAGATGCTCACCAGCACTGTCCTTGTGCCAGGATGCAATTGCAGAACAACCCACACAAGCGGGGCCCTGTACAGAGTACTGTGCTCTGTGTCACACCAGGCATTTCTTCATAACCGGTGTTACTTTACAGCCGCAATTCACGCAGCCCTTTGCTGCAGCCCAACCCTTTCACCCACCTTGGGTGCACCAAGGCTGATTGGCAATTGTCAGGCGTGCACTTGGGGGTTGTTCAAGCAGTCCCCAGCTGCCCTTCCACATAAGCTCAGCAGCAAGTGCATCATGGCTTGTCTTAACTGAGCTACCCCCCTACATTCCTCAAAGCGCCCAGCCTCACATCCTCTCTCTCACACCAGCCCTGGTGTCATCGCCGCTGCCATCTCTCTAGCTGCCACTCCCTGGCCCAGTCAAAAGTATCCAAGGCCCCTCAGGACTTAGCCTCCACCAACTGGCAGCTTCCTTGTCACTTCACAACTCACTCCATGTTGCCGCGCCCTGGCCCGTCCCGCCGCACCTCACCATCGCTCCCCAGCATACTGGTACTCTGGCGCGATGTGCCATCCCATTCGCAGCCAAGCGCGGCACGCTCAACATGTACGACGGCGCCGCGTCGCTGTTCCAAGCCCTGCCCGACGGCCCCTACGAGGCCCCCGCAGTGGGCGACCAGGGCACCGCGCAGCGCCACTTCGCGGCCAGGGAGATCAAGCTGAAGGACCGGCACGGCCTCGTCATGCCACCTACGTCGTACACGTGAGCAGGGACAGGCAGGCGTGAGGGGGAGGGGTGCCGGGCCTGGGGTGCAGGGACAGGCAGGCGTGAGGGGGAGGGGTGCCGGGCCTGGGGTGAGACAGCCGAGGGCCAGAGGCAGCAGGGCTGGTGCCAAGGCCCTGGGGTGGACCAGGGCTTTATAAGCAGGTGACCCCTAGTGCCCGCAGCCACGCCACTGCCGGGCCGTTGAGCCTACTCACTCGCACAAGGCCACCTCCAGTCGCAGTCCCTGACACCCCGCCTTACCCCACCTTGCCCCAGACCTGCCAGCATACATCAGGCCTTTCAGCACCTTGGCCCTCAACCTAGAGCCTTCATTGCAGTGGAACACAAAGTGTGGACCTCTACAAAACGGTGTTTTTGGCCGTGTGGAGTTCCCATGCACATGGCATACGCATGGCATACACACGGTCATGGTCGCCACCTACACTATTGCCTGACCCCGGAGGGCTATGATGTAGAGTTGGCATGACAAACATGCACTAAGTGTAAGCTGATAACACCTCAAGAGGGGGGGGCACACACTACTGTGCCGCAGCGGGCTGGGTCTTGGGTGGCTTGTCTTGCAGCCGCTTGTACCCCAAGCCTGGGTACTCCTTGCCCTTGGCTGGCAGAGCTCCCTGCCCTGGCCAGTAGCACAGCTCCAGTGGGCGCCACTTGCTCTCCCCAATGCGCTGCATGTTCAGTGCTGCAATGCAGTCCCTGTCCAGCCACCTGCCTGGCTGTGGTGCCGGCTTGGCTTTGGCAGCCTTGCCTTTGGCCTTGGTGGGCTGGGTAGGCTTAGCTGCCTGCTCAGCCTTGGTGCGCTTGCTGCGCTTGGCTGGCGGGGGAGTGCTAGGCCCTGGCTCTGAGGCTGCTGGCTGTGTGGCTGCCTGGCTGCTGCATGCGGCCTGTGGGGGCTTACGGGGCACCACATCAGGCCCCTCACTGGCTGGTCACGCTGCTGGCTCCAAGCTGGGCGCACCAGGGCGCACCAGGGTGGTGTACCACCTGCCCTGCTGGGGGCTTCCAACCTTCAGGCCTGGTGGCCCTGCGTTTGTTCAGCTGCCTCTCACAGGGCTGCTGGCCATGCACTGCTGAGCTGACCCGGGTGGTGCGGTGCTCATCCAGAAGCACCACCCTGCCCCGCCGCTGGTCTGTGCCCCTGGGCCTGCACACACCTTGCAGCAGGCCCGCAGCACCGCATCAGCACCCCAACCTCCCCCAGTGCAATGCCAGCTGCACCAAAGATCACCACCAGCTGCTTGGCACGCCCATGGCGCTCCATGGACACCTCCTCCATGTCCTCCTCCAACTGCAGCCATGCACACAAGGCACACAGGGTGGCTGACATGGTGGCACACGGTTAGGCATGGCACAGTCAACTACTCTTTCACTTCATGCCCAAACCACCACCTCTCGGTCCCTTACCCCACCCACCCACCCACCCACCCTCACCTTCTTGAAGATATGCTCCAGCGCCCGGTTCTCGGCTCCGTACAACCGCAGCCGCTGCTGTGCCCACTTGGGGTCCAGGTGCACCTCCCACGCCGCGTCCCACGTGGCCAGGGTGACGGTGATGTGCCTCAGATGTGACATTAGGGAGGTGCAGGCTGAGCTTGCTGCTGCCAGGTGCTGGATGTGGGGCTTGATCGGTGCTAGCCACCGCTTAGTGTCACGGCGGGAGTTGTTCAGGCCACTGGCGTGCTTCACCTGGCCCTTGGTCAGCTTCCATCGGGCCAGCTGGTCTGCCACCAGCTGGCCTGACCTCACGTCCCAGGCTGCACCGACTGCCTGGGTGACGCCGGGGTCGATGCCCACCCCAGTCTGAGTGGCTGGATCAAACACAAACTCACGCGTCTCAGCAAGGCCCTTGCCAATGCGGGGGAGTCCCACCGCATGGGCCGCTACTGCTCTTTCTTTCTGGTCTGGTTTTTTCCAGCCTTGTAGCACAACGCCTGGATGATCTGCAGCGAAGCATTAGCCTTCGCTGAGCATGTGCCAGCATACAACAGCTTACACAGCGTTGTGCGGTATGCGCACCCGTGCGTACCTGTTGTCGTTGGGTCTCCCATTCCTCCCTTCGCTCCTCGCTTTTATTGCCGGGAGGGGTGCGAGGACCTGCGCCGGCATGAACAGCAGCGATGTGAGCAGCGCGGAGCTCACCGGACTGCACAGTTGCAGTGGACCACACCACGACTACAACGGACCTTGTTTTTGCGGCCTTTCAGTCGGACGCGGCTCTTGGTCCGCGGTACTGGGCCGCTTCCTCGGAGGCATTGCGCCACTAGGCTCATACCAGCTCATACCGGCTCATACCGGCTCATACCCGTGTGTCACTCACTCTCGCTCCACTCTCGCTCTCGCCTCCAGAGGGCACCTCCAAAGGGCACCTTTGAAGGGCTTTTTACAAGGTATGTTTTTAACATGGTTTACACCAATAGAGGCCATCATGGACACAGACAGTCCCCACCAGGCCTTCCAGCATACAGCAACTGGGGCCCTTACTAGCCACAAATTGGTCCAGCAGGGTTCAGGTGCTCTGGTAGCCGGGGAGGCTGGGGGCCTTCCTGAGTCATCAAGTTGGCACGATGGCTAGGCTACGCTGTGGCTGCACACCCCTCCTCTGGCATTGCAGGGACCAGTACCCTCCCAAGGGTCCCTTGCCTGACGAGCCGCTGCCTGACGAGCTGATGGGCCCGGGCCCTGCTACCCGCTTCACCAGCACCACGGAGTACAATGACGAGGTGCGGCCCCTGCTGGAAACCTGCATGGTGCACGCATGCGTGAGTGTCAGTGTGTGCAAGTGTGTCAACACGTGTCTGCTCTGCATGTTTGTGTGGGGTTGAACCCCTGTGCTTTAGGCACACAACAGGTCCATATAGGGCCAGGGAAGGGCAGGGTAGGGGAGGGTAAGGTAAGGGTAGGGGAGGGGAGGGCAGAATCCAGGGCCAGATCTGTGCATGATGCACCCGCACACTGGCACACGTCCTACCCACAACCCCCTGCACCACCATCCCTTCAACCACTGTACTACGCTGAACTACACAAACCAAGGCTGTTCAGACATGCTTAAAAAATGCTAATAAACCACAATAAATTCATAAACGTGCTTGCGCACTGTACGCAATATGATTAGTGCTCGCTACCCCTGTGTGATGTTGGACCATGTGGGTGCTGCGGTGTACCTGGGGCAGGCAGCCTGACCTGCATGGTGCCGCCACCCCTGCCTGGAGCGCCATGCCTTGCCTACAGTTCTTCCGCAAGCCCCGCATGCCTCGGCCTGTAGAGCCCCGCCAGTACTCCCACAAACCCGCACCCTGGCTGCTGGTGAGCCTGCCACACGCCTTCCGACACAATAAAGGAGCACAGCTGCATCCCCTCATCTCCCATCCTGCATGCGCACGGGTGTCACTCTGATGCCCGCATGGGCCTGCATGGATGCTGCTTGGCTGAGCCTGCTGCTGTGCTGCTGCATGGCTGAGCAGCCTGCTGTGCTGCTGCGGCGCTGCAGCACGAGACAACCAACCAGGCCACATACAAGGCACACCCCCTAGGCCCTGGCCCGGAGAGGGAAGCCCGCCCCGCTGCCAGCCCTCCGCCAGCCGTCCCAAACTTCTGGGAGACCACCTACAAGACGCAGTTCGTCCCCAAACAACCTCCACCCAGGCAGCCGCAAGGTGACGGTCTGTGTGATGTTGCAACAGCTCACTTGATCCCGCCCTTGCTCACACTCATTCTGGCTCAGTTTCTTCCCTTTTCCCTGTGCGCTTGTAATTCGCCCCTTCCCCTACTCCTTTGCTTGGGCAAGGTTTGCATGGTGTAGGCGAGCATGGCGGTGGCACCGGCCAGTGCTAGCAGCCATTGTGGCACGGCCGCTCCACTGAAGGGCCTCACACTAGGGGTGCTATGGGTCTCAGTGCCTGAGCTGCTCCCTGACCCCTAGGGAGCCACTGCCCACAGGGTCAGCTGGCTGTGCTATGCATGGGCGCCACTGAATACATTCGTGTACCAGATAACGTTCATAATATGTTCTTGAGTTCCTGAGTCACTAAGGCCCAATCACCAGGCTCACTGAGTTACCAGGCTGCTGCTCATTTGGATACTACGTACCTTGCATAATCAAAGCCTTTTTGTGGACCGTCACCAAGGCCTGTTCCTGAGTCCCTAACTTACTAAGGCCCAATCACCAGGCTCATCGAGTCAACGGCATCCCACACCACCTGGCCACCGCAGCTCTCAGTTAGATTGTGACGGGGCAGGGGCACGCCGTCCTGTCAGCACCCTGTGCATCCTGCACCCCAGCGCGCTGTCTGCCCTGCCCTCGGCCCTCACCTGGCTTGTGCTGCGGCTGCCGCAGGCCAGGCGGAGCCCAAGGCACCGCTGCCCTGGCTGGCCAGTGGGACCACATACATGGACCACTATGTGCCCAAGGTAAACCCGCCTGTCTAGCGATTGACCAACTGGCCAATTGACAGATCAGCCGACTTCGAATTGACTGCGAATCGACTGATCATGGCCACCGAGTTTTGCTGTCGGCGCCTGGTTCGCTGCCTTGCTGAACCAGTCACTGCCTGCCCTCCGTGCCCAGCCCCTTGCACCTTGACCTGGTGTGGCCTGCCTGGTCATGCCTTGGTCATGCCTTGGCGCTGGTGTGGCTCGCCTCTTATTCCAGGCTGAGGTGTGTGGGGTGCGTAACGGTGCTGCATGCTGTTCTTCTTGCCCGGGCTGCGCTGGTGTGGCTCGCCTCTGTAGCCCTTTCCAACCCCAAGGGGTGTATGGTGCGTACTGGTGCTGCAGGACTTGGCACTGCAGCCAGTGTTTGCAGATGCAGACGGGGTGCCATACCCCTTCCTCGGCATCACGGAATACATGGACCAGTACGTGCCCAAGGATGGCTGCCCCTCGCTGCCACCCCTCACGGGTGAGTGGGCTGTGTGGGCTCAATGGGCCCCAGACACGCCCCTGCAGAGCAACAGGAGCATACCTTGTATGCTTACTTCACCTGCTGTACATACTTTGCCTAGTTTACCTAGAGTACCGTGTTTGAGTCGGTTGAGAGGTTGGTGGCGGCTGTCATGCTGCACGCCAGTGAATGCCATGGCACACAGTGCAAAGGTGCCCTAGTCCTCCCACAGCCACCTACTGGGGCTGTTGCGGGCTATGCTGCTGTGCCTGCCTCTCAGCCTCCCATTGCCTTCCACCAGCAGCATGGGCCAAAGCCTAGGCTAACGCGAGGCCTAGGCTGCACACAGGGGTTCACAGCGGTGGGTGCTGGGGCCACCTCACGCGGGCAGGGCCACCTCACACAGTGTCGGGGCCACTTCATGCGGGCCGGTACCACAACACCTTGGCTGTGATCAGGGATGGCCATGGGTGGGTTGTGGGGCGCCTGCCATGCTGCTGCAGGCGTACGTTCCGGCAGGGGCCTTCAGCTGCCACTGCCGCGCCGCTCCCTGGGTGTTGAGTTTTGGCACCGGGGCGCTAGTGACCAGTACTACGTCCTCATCCCACGCGCCTCCTCTGTGCCCTGCACCGCCCGTCAGGTACATCAGCACCCACAGCCCTTCTCACTCCTGCGCACACCACTCCTCACTCCTGGTCAGCCTCACACCTCCTCTTCCACCATCAGCAGGAGCGTTGCTTGGTATTCTCTGTGTGGGTGTCCTTGTCCCTCGACCCTGGCCCTGCCGGGGTCTTTGTGCTAGCTTATGTTGGTGGTGCTTTCACTCTCCCACACAGAACAGCTGAGCAGGCTTGGGTCAGGGGGCTGCAAGGGCTGTCTGGCTGCAGGTGTTCACGACCCTCCATGACAACCAGGACCAGGCTTGCATCTTGGTGCTGTATGGTGAGCTGTGTGGGGTGGAGTAGTAGTAGTAGCAGATGACGAGCAGTGTCCTGAGGCATGCGACAGGTAAGGTCAATCACACTGCACTGGCATGGCACATTTGAACTGGCTGGTGCGGGAGCAGGAAGTTAAACATGGACTGCCTCAAAGTGGACCCCGTCTGCTTACATTAATGCACCATGCGCTACCTGGCCCACCTGCCCAACGTCCTTGCACGCAGCACACCTGGTTGCACTGCCTATGGTTGCCTAGGCAGACACAGCCAGGAGATGGCAGGCGGGATCTGAGAGTGGCATTGTCCCACACTGGGTAGGGATGTGGGTTAGCAATGGCCAGCTGAGGAGGCTGAGGCGGGGGGTACGGCCCACAGGGCATCCTACCTTCCTGACCTTGTCCCACCAGGTGCTGGGTGGGGGGGTCATCATGATGAGGAGGGAGGCCAGTGGGTGCTGAGCAAACTAGGCGGGCCTTGGCCCAGTTCAGTCTCCCCCTAGGCTAGGGAGGCAGCGACAGCCACCCCTCATGGTCTCATGGCCTGCCTGCTCGCCCTCACCTCACCCTGCCCTCACAGTGGCAGTTATGGGCAGCCTGACAGCCCTCAGCTTCATGCCTGCCTCTCAGCCTAGCCTAGCCTCTCAGCACCCCAGGATAAGCAGCAGCGCCCCACTAGGTTTCCTTCAGGGTGGCCATCATGGCAGTAGGTGGCTATCATGGCTCATGGTGTGGTGTCACACTAGGTGACGTTCACCTAGGCACCTTCCAAGGGCACCCCCAAAGGTGGCTGTCACACTAGGTGGCTGTCACAGTGTGCACAGTCACAGTGTGCTCATAACATTACTCCCCTACCAGCACTTCAAAGGCCTTTCAGAACATTACTCCCCTACTACGGCGTAGAGGGATGTGTTATCTGTTCTCCGACATGTTTGCATGCAGCAAGCATCCGGCACCAATACCTGATTCACTACCCCAACCCGCTTGCGAAGGCCGGGAAATCTATGTTGGCATGAAACCCATGCTCTGGCCACACAAGGCCTTTAAGCACACATCAACTGGGGCCCTTACAAGATGCAAATGTAGCCAGGAGGTTGGTTCCCTATCCTCAGCCCAGCCTTCCATCACACTGCTCCGCCACCAGCCTGAGTGCACCCTACAGGTGACGACCCCGTGGCAAGCAACAACGTCCTCCTGGGCCAGTTTGACATTGTCAACATCCCGCCCGCACCCAAAGATATGCCTCGCATTGAAGTGCGCTTTCATCTGGGTGAGGTTTGCTGCCCACATGGCCAGGCTGGGCCGGGTCAACTCACGCATGAGTGACAGCTTGCATGAAGTCGCTGCCAGTCACTCAGCTGGTGTCAGAGGCTCATGACCCGACCTGGCCTGACCTGGGCTGGCCTGACCTGACCTGGGCTGATGGCTGCAGACAAGGCCTGCTACCTGACAGTGGAAGCCAAGGACCTAGACTCGGAGCGGCACAAGCTGTGGATGCAGCGGGGCGAGGTAGTGGTACTCAGGGAGTGACACCCACACGACATGCTGCACCAGCCTCACCTCGACCATGACAGCACATGCCAAGGTGTCCAGATGATGGTATCCAAATGTGGCTCTCACTGAGTACCTTCTGCCCAGGGTCTCAGCAGCAGCTGCAGCTTCACAATCTTCTCCAGTGCAGCTTGGGTGTGGACCAGCACAGCAGCTGGTCAGACTGTTACACTTCCCAGCAACACCGCACCGTAGCCTCCTCCTGTAGTATGTGTTGGGACTGTCGTAAGTGATATGGTGGTGGTGATGGTGTTTGTGTGGGATGAGGGCATGAGGGTGGTGGAGCTGTTGTAGGTGGCAGAGGGGGAGGGAGGCAGGGGTGTGAAGCAAGGGGCACACCAGCCTCTCAGGGCTGCTGAGGGACGGAGCTGGAGCAGCGGGAGTAGGCAGTGGCTGGGACATGGGAGAGGGGAGTCAGCAGCTCAGTGATGTATGTCCTCCCGCATGCTGGGTGGCGAGTTGCCTCACATGGCAGTAGGCAGGGGTGGGCAGGCAGGCACAATTCCGCCATGCGTATGTGTGATGCACAGCTGACAACGCTACCACCAGCAAGACAGCTTGCTTGACAAGTGCTCCCATCCCTGCATCATGGCCAGATAAGGGATCTGACACCAGAATGGCTTTCCCACACTGCATAAATGGGTCCGCTGGTCTGTGAGCCTGAGTCTGTGTCTGGCCACCATATGGGGTCTCAAGGGGGGTCTACAGGGTTGCTGTCATGTCAGGCATGCTCCAATATAACCCCAGTCCCAATGTAACCCCACGCGTCGTTATCTGACTGCAAACAGTCGTGATGAGTAGCCCAGTGGTTAGGGAACAGAACATGCCACCGGGGATGTGATTTGTAATCATCAAGGGTGCCCCACTGGATCTTAGCATGATGGAATTGTGTCGAAGTAGAGGAACCTGTCTGATGTAACCCTCACAGAGACTCGATGTTGCTTATCCTTACAGATTGCTGCTCCTGCCGCTATTGTGTAGCAAACCTTCTTCAGGCGTAGAAGCTGCATACATTGCAGGGCAGCGCTGCAGCCTATCTTCACATGCCAGTCATACGGCACTGTGATTAATGGAAGGTTCGAGTACGAAGCCAGAGGCTGCCAAGTGCAACACCCACCCAACTGTCCACCCTGCCCACACATGCATTTGTTCACTGATGGAGCAGCCGCCTTCGAGCACTGAAGCGTGTGGCTGCTTCCATCACAGCCTCATCATCTTCACTATTACTCTCGCCCTCACCGCTTCAGAGGCTGATAGGATAGGATAGGCTGGGGATGGCGTTAGGGGGCTGGGAACGAATGCCTGGCTTGGTCTACATTTACACTGGTGTTTGGGTTGTTTATGAGGGCACTGGAAGCTTACGGTAGACTGTTAAAGAGTCGGTAGACTGTTATGGCTGAAGCAAACAAACAAAACCGATAATTCATAGTATTTGTGATGGCTTGACGATGTTGTTTTCTATGGCTAAGATGAAAAGACGAACCGTGCCTAGGCCAGTGCCGGAGGACCCGGACAGTGACATTGAGGACCCCGACGAGGCACTACAGCCGGACCTCACCGAGGCGCAGCAAAATAGAAAGGTTTCGGGAGAGGCCCGCGCTGCCCGCGATAGGGATAACACATACCACGGCAGGAAGTGTAAGATAGCCCACCTCATCGACCACCTCCCGCAAGAGCAAGACCTCCCGACGCTGTGCAGCCACGAGTGGAGGCCATCAGCGAGCGTGGGGTGCTCGCCAGCCTGCTGTTGGGCTTACTCGTGCGCGGCTTGTTTACCATTCGCGTAGCCGACCCGCTGGGCCTGCACGACCAGCCCGTGTACACAGACATCCCAGTCTCCCAGGCAGCCATCCCGGACCTCAGCTGCAAGAACCTGTTCCTACAGCTGGTCCGCGGCTTGCCCGGAAACGGCGCGAACACTCGGCCAAGCGCAGCAGTGGCTGCCGTGCTGGCAGAGCACCCTGACCTTCGCGCCCGCCTCGCAGCAATCCCCCGCCACCTGTCTGACACCAGCATGGTGGACCACGTCGGCAAGCAGCTGGAGACAGCTTTCAGCAACATCCTCACTCTCCTCTTCGCTGGCAGGCTCAAGAAGTCTGTGTCCCTGGCTGGGGCAAAGGTCCTACTGGGCACTGAGGAACACCGGCGCAGATTTGGATTCTGGGGGGTGGGTGGTGGGCACCTGCCAGCCTGGTCAAAGCGGGAGTGCACCTATGTGCGCCGCATGGTGTGCAGGCTGGACGTCAGCTGGCTGCTGGAGCAGGGTGGGGTGGTGCCGACTCCAGCCATGCAGGCTGAGGTGGCTTTGCAACGGGGCCTGCTGGGGCTTGAGGAGGGGGAGAGGGTGGATGACGACTGGGTGGAGGATCCAGTCAACCGGGGCCGGCTGCTGCGCCATGCGGTGCACACTACCAGAGAGATGGAGGCAGCCATGGCAGCCTGGCAGCTGGATATGGTGCCTTGGCAGCAGGCTGAGCTCACCAACCCAGGGCTGCTGCCAAGGCCCCCCCGCCCACACCCTATGCCCTCACCCCCACCAGCAAGTGCCAGGCTCGGCATGTCTTCATAGACACCAAGGGCCTATACGGCATGATGCATGACGCCGGCATGCTGGGGGTGCTGACGGGGGGTCACCTCCTTGAAGAAGGGGGTCACCTCCTTGAAGAAGTTCAGGAACGGTGCCCTACCTGACCCAGCGGTGCCGGGCAACTTCATTGCAGGGCCCAAAGACAGCCACGTGAGTGCTCCTTGCAGTCAGGTGCTAGCCAGTCCTCTGGTGCTCCGTCAGCTGCCATGTGTGCTGTCACATGCCTTGTGAGCCTGCAGTCAGCTGCCTTGTGCCTGCCTTGTGAGCCCACACAAGCTAATGAAGTGCCTTGGTATGTGCATATGGTGGCTACAGGTGGCCAACCGATGGGATGCATTGCTGCCTGACCCTCGCCGCCAGAAGCTCGCTAGCCCCAAGCACAACTTCGCGCAAATCGTGCACACCGATGGAGTCGCCATCAGCGTGATGTTCCTGCGGCCCAAGCCTGCAGCTCCACCCGCAGAGCTGCCGCGGATGGGCAGGGGCTTGGACGCAGTCAACCCACTGGCCCATCTTCACGCGGAGTGGCTTGGCGTGGACCCTGGCAAAACCAATATGGCCACTGTAGCGCACGAGGAACGCAGCACTGCCGGCACAGTGGTGTCCGTGCGGCACTGGAAGCTTACAGCCGGTCAGTACTACCGGGACAGCGGCATTACGCGGCAGGCCCAGGCGACCAAGACGTGGCTGGCCAAGGTGAAGCCGCAGCTCACAGCCCTGTCGCGGGTCAGCAGCAAGCCCAGCTCGCTGGCCTCGTACCGGCGGTTCGCCAACACAGTCCTGGCGACGTACGACGCCATGTGGGCCGAGGTCTCAAAGAAGCGTTGGGCCAACGCCAAGTTCAGGCTGTACTGTGGCAAGATGCGCGTGGTGGCTTCGTTCTGGGCCAAGGTAAGGCCCAGTAGCAGCTAGCCACGAGCTAGGCAGCAGCCAACCACAGTCAGCTCACCTGGCCAGCTGCTGTTGCTCCTGTTGCTGCCTCTGTTGCTGCTGGTATACCCGACCTTACACATGTGTGCCACTGTGTGCTGTACCATGTGTGGATGCAGGTCAAGAGGCAGGCACAGAAGCGGTGGCCGGACCGCATCCTGGCCCTGGCCTATGGGGCAGCTAGCTTCAGCGGCAGCGGCAGCATTGGCTGCAGGGGTGTCCCAGTCAGCCAGATGCGGAAAGAGGCAGTGAAGCAATTCGGGGCAGGGCGTGTGGTGCTGGTGGATGAGTTCCGCACAAGCCGGGTCAGCTCAGCCTACAGCCACCCCAGTGAGGCCTTGCCTGGGCAGCCGCCTGAGTCCTTCAGGTGAGAGGGTCAGTGGGGGAGGGCCAGGGTAGTGCTTGGAGGTGGTGGAGTGAAGGCGGCTTGGTAGGGTCAAGATTGGGAAGGTAAGGAAAAACCTTACAAATGTGCATTGCCCCATGTGTCCATGCAGGTGGCTGCGGCCAGTGTACAGC
>JASKMD010000278.1:0-100000 GCA_030144725.1 Haematococcus lacustris | reverse complement strand
CTAGTGCAGGGCAGCAGCAAAGCCTAGTGCAGGGCAGCAGCAAAGCCTAGTGCAGGGCAGCAGCAAGGCCTAGTGCAGGGCAGCAGCAAAGCCTAGTGCAGGGCAGCAGCAAAGCCTAGTGCAGGGCAGCAGCAAAGCCTAGTGCAGGGCAGCAGCAAGGCCTAGTGCAGGGCAGCAGCAAAGCCTAGTGCAGGGCAGCAGCAAAGCCTAGTGCAGGGCAGCAGCAAAGCCTAGTGCAGGGCAGCAGCAAGGCCTAGTGCAGGGCAGCAGCAAAGCCTAGTGCAGGGCAGCAGCAAGGCCTAGTGCAGGGCAGCAGCAAGGCCTAGTGCAGGGCAGCAGCAAAGCCTAGTGCAGGGCAGCAGCAAAGCCTAGTGCAGGGCAGCAGACCTGTGCGGAGTACAGCTCATGCCAAGCCCGGCGCCGCACGCATTCCACCAGAAGGCCGCGGTAGGCTGCTGGCAACTTCACGACGCTGCGCAGTTCTGATAGGGCGGCGTCTTGCTTAGCTAGCAGCTGCAAGCAGGCAGGGGGGCATGGAAGGCAGGTGGACAGGCAGCAGCAGGAGGGCAGTGGGGTGGCAGGTGGGTGGGTAGGCAGCTGCAAACAGGCAGGGGGGGTTGCAGGTGGAAGGGCAGACAGGCAGAGGTCCAGGGCAGCTGCAGGAAGGCAAGAGGGCAAGCAGGCAAGCAGGCAGGCGGGCAGTGCTGACCTCTTCATAGCCCTTCAGCCGCGCCTTGAGGTCACGTATCTTGCTCTGAGGCCAGAGGCAGGGGTTCAAGTCATGCAGGCGGGTGAGTGGAAAGGCAGGGCAGCAGCACACTTCAGCCTTGCCATCGCTGCCATGCAGCATGCTGACTGGATGTTGTGAGTGTCTAGGGCATAAATTGGGGCTAGGATGTAGGTCAAGTCAGGGCTTCTGTACACATGGCTGTGTTGAACAATTGCGTCATGCTGATGTGTGAGCACGTCATTGTGGGCATTGATGCTTGGTCTTAGGTAAAGATAGGGTTGAGGTACACATGGCTGATTCGCACATACACAGCCGCAGTCGCATCAGCATCTGCATCACCACACACCGCATTGCAGCTGCTCAGCTTCCGGCCTCACCTGCTGGGCAGAGATCTGCTGCAGCTGTGCCACCACATCCGCCGTCATTGCTTGCTTGGCTGCCTGGCACTGCTGCTCGAGGTCAGCTGCCTGGCGCTCCAGCTGCAAGGCCCTGCTGGTGTGCTGCTGAGGAGGGGTGCTGGCTGCCAGGGCCTGGTCCAAGGCTTGAAGCAGAGCTGTGGAAAGGTGGAAGTGGAGGTGGTACGACAGGCAGGGTGAGCAAGGGAGGGACTTGATAAACTGGGTGAGGGAGGGGTCGGGAGGGGGAGGGGGAGGGGGAGGGGGCTCCGTCAGGGTCAGGGTCAGGGTCAGGGTCAGGGTCAGGGTCAGGGTCAGGGTCAGGGTCAGGGTCAGGGTCAGGGTCAGGGTCAGGGTCAGGGTCAGGGTCAGGGTCAGGGTCAGGGTCAGGGTCAGGGTCAGGGTCAGGGTCAGGGTCAGGGTCAGGGTCAGGGTCAGGGCCAGGGTCAGGGTCAGGGTCAGGGTCAGGGTCAGGGTCAGGGTCAGGGTCAGGGTCAGGGTCAGGGTCAGGGTCAGGGTCAGGGTCAGGGCCAGGGTCAGGGTCAGGGTCAGGGTCAGGGTCAGGGTCAGGGTCAGGGTCAGGGTCAGGGTCAGGGTCAGGGTCAGGGTCAGGGTCAGGGTCAGGGTCAGGGTCAGGGTCAGGGTCAAGGTCAGGGTCAGGGTCAGGGTCAGGGTCAGGGTCAGGGTCAGGGTCAGGGTCAGGGTCAGGGTCAGGGTCAGGGTCAGGGTCAGGGTCAGGGGCATATGACTAGACTCATGTGCATATCCAAAACCTTATTGACATCTCCTCCCCAACCTTAGCAGCAATTGTGATTGTCATCACACTAGTCAGAATCCAGAGGTCACACCTTGTGGCAGTGTGACATCATGATGACCGGGGAGCTGCTTGGTGGCAATGGCGGCCGAGGCGTCTGCTGCAAGCAGCTGTGCTGCGGCTAGGTCTGACTGGATGACCTATAGAGAGCAGGGAACGGGAACCACCAGGCAGGAGGAGGAGGAGGAGGAGGAGGAGGAGAACGAGAAGGGGAGGAGAATATGAAGAGGAGAGGGTGGGGAGGAGAATGAGAAGAGGGAAGGTGGGGAAGAGGGAAGAGGGAGGGAGGGACGGACAGTGTGGAGGAGGGGTGGAGGAGGGGTGGAGGAGGGGTGGAGGAGGGGTGGAGGAGGGGTGGAGGAGGGGTGGAGGAGGGGTGGAGGAGGGGTGGAGGAGGGGTGGAGGAGGGGTGGAGGAGGGGTGGAGGAGGGGTGGAGGAGGGGTGGAGGAGGGGTGGAGGAGGGGTGGAGGAGGGGTGGAGGAGGGGTGGAGGAGGGGTGGAGGAGGGGTGGAGGAGGGGTGGAGGAGGGGTGGAGGAGGGGTGGAGGAGGGGTGGAGGAGGGGTGGAGGAGGGGTGGAGGAGGGGTGGAGGAGGGGTGGAGGAGGGGTGGAGGAGGGGTGGAGGAGGGGTGGAGGAGGGGTGGAGGAGGGGTGGAGGAGGGGTGGAGGAGGGGTGGAGGAGGGGTGGATCACGGACCTGCACAGCGGCCTCTAATCCCTCCAGCAACGTGCTGCCTTGCTGCCTCACCAGGCTGCTCAGGCCGTCCAGGTCTACTTGAGGTGCCTGCGAGTGTGCTGCCAGGAACGTTTATTTGGTGATAGGGAAGGCAGAGGGTGGGGAGAGGGGTAGGGGTAGGGTGAGGGATAGGGGGAGGGGAGAAGGAGAGGAGGGAGCCCCAACTACCTGCATGAACATGTTGTCCACGTCAGAGCGCAAGGACTGGAAGAACACTTCCAACTCCTTCACCTGGCAAATGCATGACCCAACCACGATAGCATGGCAGTGGCAGCCACAGCTTAAACCAGTGTCAGTGTCAGGGTCAGGGCCAGGGCCAGGGTCAGGGTCAGGGTCAGGGTCAGGGCCAGGGTCAGGGTCAGGGTTAGGGTCAGGGTCAGGGTCAGGGCCAGGGTCAGGGTCAGGGCCAGGGCCAGGGCCAGGGTCAGGGTCAGGGCCAGGGCCAGGGCCAGGGTCAGGGCCAGGGCCAGGGTCAGGGTCAGGGTCAGGGTCAGGGTCAGGGTCAGGGTCAGGGTCAGGGTCAGGGTCAGGGTCAGGGTCAGGGTCAGGGTCAGGGTCAGGGTCAGGGTCAGGGTCAGGGTCAGGGTCAGGGTCAGGGTCAGGGTCAGGGTCAGGGTCAGGGTCAGGGTCAGGGTCAGGGTCAGGGTCAGGGTCAGGGTCAGGGTCAGGGTCAGGGTCAGGGTCAGGGTCAGGGTCAGGGTCAGGGTCAGGGTCAGGGTCAGGGTCAGGGTCAGGGTCAGGGTCAGGGTCAGGGTCAGGGTCAGGGTCAGGGTCAGGGTCAGGGTCAGGGTCAGGGTCAGGGTCAGGGTCAGGGTCAGGGTCAGGGTCAGGGTCAGGGTCAGGGTCAGGGTCAGGGTCAGGGTCAGGGTCAGGGTCAGGGTCAGGGTCAGGGTCAGGGTCAGGGTCAGGGTCAGGGTCAGGGTCAGGGTCAGGGTCAGGGTCAGGGTCAGGGTCAGGGTCAGGGTCAGGGTCAGGGTCAGGGTCAGGGTCAGGGTCAGGGTCAGGGTCAGGGTCAGGGTCAGGGTCAGGGTCAGGGTCAGGGTCAGGGGCCAACCTTGCCAGCCAGGTGGCCATGGGTCTTGCGGCAGGCCTCAGCCAGCTCCCTAGCTCGAGCTGCGCCAGACAAGTCGGACAGCCGCCTCACTCGCTCCGTCTGCAGCCAGGCCAGTGTGTGTGGGTTCAGCACAGCACAGCCCTGCCACAAGGCAAAGTGGTCCCCTGTCCTCGCCATCTTAACCCACCTGACCCACCTGCTGTGACTGACCGCATGTGGCACTGGTAGGGTTCCCTGTTAACTTTATGTCTGCAATGCTGCTGTTTCAAGACCAATTGCCGCAAGCACTGCACAAAGGACTGGGTACTGATTTGGTTCAGCCAAGCCCAGCTGAGCCGAGCCTGGCCCTGATCAACCTGATTCCGCAAGCAAGAGTTAAGGAGCCCAGCCGATCCAGCAGGCTGCTGCCCTAGCCATGCATCTGGCTGCATGAGCAGCAATCGCACCCCACCTGGATGCTTGCATGGATAGTGGTGCCCTCCAGCACCGCCATGTTGGTGTGGAAGGTGGCCAGAAGCTGGGCATGTGCAGCGTGCTGTGCAGAGTACCTGGCACAGGAGGGCAGACAGGTGACCGGCGGTTTGTTTCTTTGGTTGGGCCATCGGTTGGGTAGTTCCAAGGAAGGAACAAAGGAGTAGGCCGGTGTAGCCAATGGGCTAGAGAGCTCAAGACATGACTCAATAAGCGAAGTCAGAGGGAGCTGCCACAGCAGGCAGCTGCCGCCACCAGGAAAGCACCCTTTCTACACCCTGGTAGCAGCAGCAGCCACCAGCAGCAGCCACAGCCACAACAGCCGCCGCTGCCGCCGCAGCCAGCTGTAGCCAGCAGCAGCAGCAGTCACAGCCACAGCCGCCGTCGCTGCCTCCAAAGCCAGCAGCAGCAGCAGCAGCAGCAGCCACAGCTTCCGCCGCCAAAGCCAGCAGCAGCTAGCAGCAGCAGCAGCAGCTACTTGTTTGTCTTTCTTTCATTCTTTCACCACCACTCCCAAAAGCAGCAGCTACTTTTTGCTTGGTGAGACAGCCCAGCACCTGGCTCCACCTTTCCATGAAGGACGAGAAGGCAGTGACGCTGTAGGAGTAGTGCGCCTCCACATTGCCCCGGCCAGCATCAGCAGCCCGTGCCTGGACTTGCAGGCAGCCCTGCAGCTCTTCACACCTGGAGCAGCAGGCAGTGGCCAGGGCCAGGGCCAGGGCCAGGGCGGGTCAGGGTCAGGGTCAGGGTCAGGGTCAGGGTCAGGGTCAGGGTCAGGGTCAGGGTCAGGGTCAGGGTCAGGGTCAGGGTCAGGGTCAGGGTCAGGGTCAGGGTCAGGGTCAGGGTCAGGGTCAGGGTCAGGGTCAGGGTCAGGGTCAGGGTCAGGGTCAGGGTCAGGGTCAGGGTCAGGGTCAGGGTCAGGGTCAGGGTCAGGGTCAGGGTCAGGGTCAGGGTCAGGGTCAGGGTCAGGGTCAGGGTCAGGGCAGCCACCTACCGCCGTATGCGAGCCTGGGCTGCATTCCTGTATGCAAGGGTTGTAGCGCTTGCCAGCAGCAGACCACGCAGCAGGAGCCCCAGCGCCCTTGTCTATAAGTCAGGTAAGAGGGGCAGGCATGCAAGCAGGGTCACCCTCACTCAGCTCCTCACTCCACGTACACAGGTGCATCCACCCCATGCTCGCAGGAGGGCACCATTCCCATGACATGGTGCTGCACCAGCTGGGCATGACATGGTATGGCATTGCACCAAGGCAGGGGTGCTACTGCAAAGAAGTGTAAAACTTAAACTGGGCGGTAGGTTTTAGACATGCGCAGATGCATGGGATAGCAGCCTTGCGCCCGCTGATGAAAGGTGGAAGACAGTATGGGTTCTGTGCATCCATGCTCTGTCAAAAACACAGACGCACACAAACACGCAATCACATAGCTGCCCCTGACTTTGCACACCACTCGCGAACTAGTGAAATGTTAGAGAGTAAGTGTGGTTTAAGACAAAGAATGTAGGAGAGTGATAGCAGGAGTAAGTGTGTCTTACCTGAGGGTGGTGACTCAGCAGCAGCATGCCAGCGTTCATCCCACTGTCCACCTCCGTCTCATCAGGCACTGCGGTCACACCCCAGCTGTCAAAGGTCACACTTAAACGCCACGCTCACATCCACAAGCCAAAGCCTATTCGCCCCTTTGTGAGCCTGGTCCTGGACCTGGTCCTGGTGTCACCCCTGCACCCACTGCCGCCCCTCTGCCCCTGCCCACCCTCCACCAACTCACATGCCGGGATGATGGGCGTAGGTGCCTCAGAGGCAGGCAGCGGTGCGCCTGGCCGCAACAGAGCCTTGCTGTACAGGAACAGCGGCTCATCCTCCAGGTCAGCTGCGCCTCCCTCCTGCATGTAGCAGTTGTAAGGCGCATGCAAGTGTGATGCAGGCCAAGCGTCACCCTGAAGCCTGTAATGGGAATAGTGGGTTCACAGCTTTACGTTTCACCGGCTGGGGGCTCAAGGTTCTTGGCATCTAGGCTAGATCAGATCAGATCAGATCAGATCCGGTCAGATCATTAGGCTAGGCCCAAACTTGGAGGTGCGTGGGAGATTACATGGACCAGCGCATAACACTGCAGCCCCTCACTGTCAGCTGAGCTGGACAGGGGCCACGCCACCCCAGAGGTCACACCAGAGGTCACACCACACCCTGCTGAGAGTCAGCAGCCCCAAACCCGCCTTGGCAATCAACCCTCCCAGACTATCTGAGATAGCGGACTTGTCCTTGCTTCTCAGGGGCAGCAGCAACGAGCCCAGCCGAACCTAACCATCCCTTCACCCCTTATCTCTGTCTATGAAGCCAGGCATGTGTAGGTCTAGGTCTTCTGACAACAGGCAACACCCACTTGCCCCTGCCCCTGCCCCTGCCCCTGCCCCTGCCCCTGCCCCTGCCCCTGCCCCTGCCCCTGCCCCTGCCCCTGCCCCTGCCCCTGCCCCTGCCCTGCCCCTGCCCCTGCCCCTGCGCGCACAGGGTTTCTCTGCCGTACACATGACCTTCACTGTGGTCAGCTGACTGGCTGGTGGTCAGGCTGGATGGCAACTGCCATGCTGCTGAGTGAGAAGAGGCCAGTGTGCTTGCTGCTCGACACCCCAGAGATATTTCACCAGAACATGCATGAAGCAGGGACCCCAAACTACACCCTCTCCATGCAGCCTTTTGATCCTGTGTCATTTCAACATCCACTACTGTGTCAGCCACCGCATATGCTGTCTCTGCCCATGGCCATGCGGACATAGCTCCCTTGCTACCCCGCTGCCTGCCCAACCTGTGGCAGCTTGTAGGTTGCCAGCAGGCGAAGACCATCTAGCTTGACCCCCTTATGCATCAGGATCTGGTCATTGCAGGCCAGTCCGGCTAGGTTGGCTAACGCAAGCTGCAAGTCCGCAACCCTGGACATGGCACATGGAGTTGAAAGGAGCGAGAGCTGTAAAACAGTGCTCAGAGTGCCAGCAAGCGACGAAGACGCTGACGTTCACGACGCGCAGTTTCTAGGCACCTTGTGCTGGGCGTCGCGCTCAACCGAATTGCAGCACCGGTGTGCGCCACGCACACTAGTAGGCTCCCCATGACTGACCCAATTCACATCACATCGCATCCTAGGGTTTCGGACATGAAAATACTGGGTTGGCAAAAGCGGCCCCCAGCCATAAGCTGACGTCGCTATCTGGCCCTGCGCGGATTCTGAAACTCATGTGATGGCAACCTGCCAGGTCTGCATGGCCACGTGTTTGCATTTGGCACGTAACCGTGTCTTGCACCCGTGCCTGCAAGCATACCTGCTGCAGTAATTGACATTTGTCTTCACAGGTTAAAAACCCCTATCCCATCTCCCTATCACCGCTCCCTGCTTCCCGCTCCCCGCTCCCCGGCTGGCGGATAGAGTGTAGCCTACTGTAGCCTACTGTAGCCTACACTGTAGGGGAATATCAAGAAGGTGATGTGACACTGATGGAGCGCGGTTATCCAGGTGTAATACAGCGCTTATTCGCCTGTAGGGGAAGCAACGACCTGGTTCATGAGCATGTACAAGCAGGAGAAAATGCCATGCATAAGGCGTTCGACGAAAAGAGCTTGAGCTGCATGTATGACGCCCCTGCCTTGGCTGCCAGACCTCAGCCCCTACCCTCCGTTAGGGCCTAACCCTAGTCAGGACCCATGCAGCCAGCGACTGACCAGCGAAGCGACACCGCATAGTTGGGCCGCTAGCATCCTTGGATGACAATGGATGTCAATGGTCGTTGGATGACAATGGACAATTGACGACAATGGACAATTGATGTCAATGGTAGGGACCTGCCCACTTGCAATGCCAGGCCCACCAACATCAAAAGACAACCGACCCAAGGTGGCCAATGTATATTGTCAAGGCGCAACACAAGGGCCAGCACATATCAACGAAGCATCGCCATGGATGTTGTGGCTCGTCATCAGCAGCCCGTGCGCGTAAGAGGCACGAACCTGCGAGTCCCATGAGTCGTAGTTTTCATGTCGCGCGCTGTTGCCGTGTGCGTTGGGCAGTGCGTGACGTGCGGCATGAGCGTTTCCGGATAGCGGGCGCAGACGTGGGGCGGGAGTGCGGCTAATGCAGCATGGGCGTCAGGTGCAGTGCCGGGTTCAAGTGTGAGAGCGACCGGCAAGAATGGGGCGTTGGTACTGCACCGCACAGAACCAAACAAAAAGGGACCCAGTGCAGTGCAACTTCACATCGCCCCTCCTCGCAGCGGCATTCAGCTGCATCTGGAACCCAGCATCGAGCTATGATTCCCAGGATGCGGGAACGCTTGCCTTGCGCCAGCAAGGTTTACGCCGTGCTGTTCATGCTGCTTGCGGCGCACGGGCAGCAAGTCAGCGCGCAGATTGCCCAGGCCACCGCGCCCGGTGCAAGCTCAATTGCTGTCGCTTCATCCACGCCACCATCTTCCAGCCCCGCCACTGAGAAGGTATGCGCGGTACCTCGCAGCCCGTCGTGCTGGTCAAGCGTGAAAGTTCGCAATTTTGCGACCCGCAGGCCATTGCCACGATGCTGGCAGCAGCTTTCAACAACGCCGCAAGCCAGGTCGCAGGCGCTGCCAAAGTTATTGAGTTAAGCCAAGCGCAGTCAGCGGGCTCCACACCCGCCTCCGCCATGCCAACCATCGACGCGGCAAAGTACCCGGAGCTGGCCACCCTGTTGGCCAACAACACCAAAGGATCCGACCCACTTGGTGTGTGCAACTACAACCAGCAGCAGCAGCAGCAGCAGCAGCAGCAGCAGCAGCAGCCAACGCCGTGGCCAGCATCCACCCCTTGCAACCCTCTGCCCATTGCTCCCAAGACCTGCTGCACAGCCCCAACCTTCACCTATGCGCCCTTAGGCCTACAACTGCCTCAGCATCTGACCCAGGGCTGTGTGCGTGCCCTGCCCTGACACAGGTCTGCGCACAGCCGTGTCCACCGCCCTGTCCCAGCAGCAGGGCGCAGGGGACATCTACGCCGCCCAGCTTGAGGTGGGGCATGCACTACCATGCACACACTGACAGCTGGCCACCAATGCTGGTCATCAGGCTGCCAGATTCAGTGTGGTGGCCTGGCCCTGGCAATGTGAACTGTGCATCACCTGCATGCCCATCCTGCCGCTGTGCCCACCTCCCCTCCCCCTGCCATCCTGTGTGCGCAGCAAGCTGCTGGGATCATCAACGGCTTCACCAGCACACCCCTCCAGTTCGGCACCCTGGGCAGCGTGCGCAACTACATCACCCGGGTAGTCCAGGTCAACACGCTGCTGGGCGCCATTCAGAGGCAAGTCAGGGAGGCCAGGGTCAGCCCCATGCAGCCAACTGCACTGTTTGTGAATGTCGGCTTAGTGAGGATCGTGGCATGCTAAGGTGGAGTGGTCATAGCTCCGCTGTGTGCTCATAGCCAGCACTTGTCCTGCACTCACCTGCTGCTGCAGTACCTGAGGGGTGGGTGCACTGGCCACCTCCCTGCATGCCCTGCACAGCTGGATGCTCGTGCAACAGGGTCACTTCTGCTGACCTGCCTGCTGTGTTGTCTGGCCCCTAGAATTAGCCCAAGGCTTCACAACAGACAAGGGTCACTGGACTGTGTAGTAGGCCACCCGAGTACAGCACACCGCCCTCCACCCACCACACTGCGCAGCGCACACTCACTAGAGCATATCGCATCAATCCGCTACGCCTGCCAGGGTTGTCAGGTTGTCAGCCCGGGGACTTGAGCCCAGCCCCCGCCCCTGGCAATCCAGCCTACCCTTCTCCCCCTTACCTTCCCCTACTCCACCTCCAAACCTCATCTGCCTCTCCCCTGGCAGTAATCCCCGCTACCATTAATTTGGAACTTCATTGTCCGGGTGGCCCAATGTCTTGGGGTATCAGCGTTGACCTGGATGCCCAGAGAACTGCTCTGCCTGTTCACCGCCTCTTTTCCACACACCCTTGTCCGCTGAGCAGCCAGTATCAGTGAGAGTTATCAGCACACAGACTTGCATGCTGTCGCGGTTGCCAATGTACTCGCAGGTACCTGACGCCTACCTCCCAGCTGGAGGCACAGAGGCTCCTGTTTGGTGGCACCAGGCTGGCTATCAACTTCATCACGGTGATCATCACAGGATAGCCAGCTGGCTGGAAAAGATCCTCACACTCCACCGCATGCAGCACAACCACTCTGTCTGCCTGCCTCCGGACCATGGCTTTTACTTAATTGACCCTGCTGCTGCTGCTGCTGCTCCTGCTGCTGCTGCTGCTTGCAGACGTTCCCAGTAGCGTTCCTGGTGTACCTGTCTCGTATCTTCGTCGCGGCCCGCGACCTTGTCCAGGTCCCTCGTGACAGCATCAACGTGGCCATTGCAAGCCTGAACCTCGTCATCCTTATCAGCACTAACCCTATCAACTGTGAGCTTCTGGCCATCAAGGCATATGCTTATGAACAGCTCAACAGCTCCTGCTAGCACATGCACATGCTAGCACAAAGCCTGCTGACACCCCCGCCTAACCTCCCCTGCCCAACCCTCACTCTGCCTGCCCACTGTCCACCAACCGTGTTGACCAACCTGTCCAACCGTGTTAGCCCCTACCACCTTACCTAGCCACACCTCCCTACCTACCTGCCTGCCTGCCTGCCCACATGCTTACCAGCGATGTCAACTCTTACTCTCACTCGCGACTGTTGCCATCCTGCCCTGGCCCCTGCAGTCGCTGGCCTCAACGCCGGTGAAGGACCTGGAGGAATCTTTGCCCCAGGCGCCGTCCGTATTGGGACAGGTGGCGGAATTGGGCCAGGTGGAGGCATCTTTGGCCCCGCCGCAGGCGTTGGCACCGGCATTGGCGCAGCAGGTCAGCCTCTCCCACCCATGAATGAACCCTGGCTAGTGGTGTGCCTGTCGGTGGCATGGACAGCGGCCATCTGTCCATCACTCCTGTGCATCACTGTGCTCCTGCACCTGCCCGGCTTGGAATACCCCAGCCCAGGGGCAAGGCCATGTCGCCATACAAGCCAAACTGTCACCGTGAAGACCCCCACACCCTGCCTCTGCCCCCTCCCTCCTCTCCCACCCACCCCAATTTTCACCCACCCACCCACCCACCCACCCACCCCACGCGCAACGCAGGCAAGAGGCTGCTGGGGGTGAATGAGCAGTTCCAGGAGCTGATGTCACAGCTGGAGGCGGCCGGCATCAGCACAAGGGAGCTGCTTGACACCAGCTCAGCACCCACCATCACCACCACCGGTGCTGTCGTGGCGGAGGGACCCACCTCCCCCCTGGCCCGTGTTTTCCAGCTAAGGTGCATGCCGCTGGGCTACTAGTGCAGGTGCAGGTGCAGGGCAGGTGCATGCTGGGCTACTAGTGAGCACGCAGGTCCAGCAGGGCCGGGCGGCAGGGGTGGGAGGGGGTGTTGAGGAGGTAGGGAGGGGTTCCACCTGGTGATCCTCTTGGTGCCCCCTTAGTGCCGGGTGGTCCCTTTGTTGGGTGCAAGGCCGGGATTGTGGAGGTGGGGAGGTGGCAGGGTGCTCCCTCATTCCCCTGCCTGCGCCACCTGCGTCACCTACGTCACCTGCCTGCGCCACCTGCCTGTGCCAACTCATGCCCCTGCCTGCTCGCTCTGGACGCCTGCAGTGAGCAGCTGGACGGAATGCTGAGCGCTGTCCAGGATGTGGCCGGAACCATCATTCCACAGCTGGAGACGGTGCTGTCCATTGATGACGTGTACAACTTCCGACAAAACCTCTTTGGCGGTGGGGTCCAGTCTTGACCCCACCCCCACACAACCCCACACCACACCACACCACCTTTTTACTTGCTTCGTGTTCCTGACCTACCTCCGTAGTACCTTCCGCTGCTGTCCACAGCCTGCTCAGGTTTCCCAGCACCTTCGCCTTTTAGCTGGACAGCAAAAGAAAACATGCTCACCTGCCTGCTTCTACCATTATCCTGTGCCCCCACCCATACACATAGCTTCATGGCAAACACATGGCACCTCTCACGCTCGCTTCCACCTCCGCATTCACCCTGCTCCCTCTTCCGCGCTCCCCTGCCCACGCAGGCGACCCGCTGGCCGCCGTGTCCGAGTCCCTCCGAAACATCAGCTCCCAGGTCAGCGACACGGCCAAGGCCTTGGTGGCAGAGGTGCTCGCGTCGTCCGGCGTCAACACCGTCCTCAACTCCGCGCTGGGCAACGCCAACGTCGACTCCCCGGATGGCGTCTGCATCCTGCCCCCCATCACCAACGTCAGCGCCATCAACATCGGGAACGGGACGAACGGTCTGCCACCGGGTGTGATCGGCCTACCTGCGGTGAAGGAGCTGGGATTGCCAGCGGTGCCCTTCCCTGGCGGCTTCCCCGCCACCCCGCCCGCCTTCAACGCGGCCGTGCTGAACCTGATCCGCACCATCAACTCCGCGCTGTCGCTGACGTTCGCGATCCTGAATCTGTAAGTTCGTGACAGCCCTTCGGAAGACATGGCATGTCAGGCTAGGTGCAGCCCTGGGTGTCCAGTACACGACTGTGTGATTGTCTTCAGCATATGAATATGTCCATGCTGCTTTCTCCATGCTGCTGGCAAGTTGCAGCAATGGAGGACTGGCTAGGGTGGCTAGTACTTGTACAGTAAAGGAACCTCTGTCCCCTCTGCCCAACCAACAGCGTTGTCTTGAGCATCTGAATATGTCCATGCTGCTTTCTCCATGCTGTCAATGGAGGGCACCTACCTCACACTGGCTGGGCTGTTGCTTGCATGCTTGGCCACAGGATTCAGTCCATCTTGGAGTTAATTGCAGATGTCCTGGCTGTGCCCCCTGCTGAGATTGCCCTGGTAACTGGGCCCATCTTGTTCGGGGTTGCATCCGTGGAGTACTACAATGCCCTGGTGGCCGCCTTCCCAGTGAGTGGGGTAGGGTGTCCCCAGCCACCGCTGCCCTGGGCTTCGTCTTGCCCACCCTAGACTCAGACCTAGACTACAGTGCACTGAATTAGCACAACAAGCACATACTCAGATCATGACATGGCATGCAGTCTGTGAGCATTGCACGAGTATGAGTGTGTATGGATAGTGCAGCGAGATGGTGATGGTGTCTGGTGGTGATGGTGATGCCCATTGCACCTGGTTCCAGGCTGTACCCAACGGCTACCTCAACGACCTGAACACTGCCCTGGGCGGCCTGGGCTCTGGCCTGACTGGCAACGTGTTCCTGGGCAGCAGCGGGGGCCCCCTGCGGACCGCCCTGGGCAGCCTGAGGACCAGCCTGGGCACACTGGGCACGGCGCAGGGCACGCTGCGTGGCCTTACCGGAGGCGTGGCCTCACGCGCTTGAGGGCAGACAAACCTGCTGCGACTGTGACCAAGGGTGGGTGCCTGCATGCTGGGCGGCTGGTGGTGGGACAGGTGACATGGTAGGCAGGCCGGCAGGCAACGGGGGTTGTTGCCGGCGTCCTGAGCATTAGGCATTCTTTTGACACAGCGTTGGTATGGCTGGTGCACCTTGTGAAAACTATGTGCTGCCCTCCTGTTTGCAGCTGGCCCTGGCTTGCAAATGATCTGAAGCTTGCAAATGCTGCTGCTCCCCGCAGGCACAGCTGCGCTGCCAGGCAGACTGCCAGGGAGGTGCAGGAGCTGCTCGACTGTGACTACATGAATATTACCACTGAGCGGAGGTGCCCTCACGGATGCTCCTTGGATGCTCCCTGGCCTAGCCTGGCCTTGCATGGATGGAACTTTTCTGTTAAGTAGATTACGAGTGACTGACTTGCACATAAGGACGTGGTTCTGGCCCACAGCATGGCGCAGTATGTGAGTTGATGTTGGGTGATGTGTTGCCAACGATGACGATGGTGGCTTCTGGACTACTAGACCCGTACGGTACATATAAGACCCTACTAGAAAACGGTTGTAAGGCCTGCCGGAATCGGATGCTCCCGGCCGCCGTGCCAGTGCATGTGTGACCACGTAAACACTGCGAACCAATCTTCAAACCACTGTGGCTCATGCTTGATCGGGCTGCTTGTCTGATGATGATGTGGCTTACACCGCTTAAGCCGTCAGCCGTTAGGCTGCTAGGCCGCCCTCCCCCTCTAGGGGTTCGGGACTTTCTGTAACGCATTTCATAGCAAGGTGCACAAACAAAGGTGCACACGGGCTCAACATGAAGTCATGCAAGTTCTCATTATTGTTCTGTAAAGTCATGGCAAACTCCGGCTGCTCCCTGATGGAACTCGTGGCAGTGCACTCAAAGATGAAATGCATGGCGTCATCCACTACCCCCTCTGTGCATCTGGTGCATGTGCGATCAATGAAAGTTACCCCCTCAAACCGAGCCTTCTCCACCCCCAGACCGCTGTTGCCTAACCTGAACCTAGTCAAGCTCGTGCGAACTTCTGTAGAGAGCTGTCTGTTCAGTAGGTGTGGTGCCATGTGATTGATGCCAATGCCGTCCCCATGCTTGAACCATGCAGCATACGAGCATCTCTCCCGATGCACCGTCTCAGGCAGTCTAGGGTCTCCCTCAAACCCAACCCAACGCCTCCCCCACCTCTCGAGCCACTTGACTTCCATAGCCTTGGTGCCTAGGACCATGTCCGGGCTCAGGGTAAACTCATCCCCCATCAGCTCTCTGGCGGCCAGCTGGAACTGAGCACTCCAGCTGGCCTGGCAACTCCTCCCTAATTCCACATCTGCCTTAATGACCCTCATTAACAGGTCACTGTGGGATAGTTTGGCAGTGTTCCAGAACTTGCATGCAGCCCTAAACCAGTAAAGCTGGAGGGGCAGCTGCCCCAACTCATGCAGCACCATCAGCCCTGACACTGAGCTACGAACCCTGGCAGCAAACCTGAGAAAGCTGAGCATGCGTGTTTGCACTGGGTTGGAGAGTTGTACACCATGCCCAAGGAATGCAGTGCCCCTGCACCATGTGAGGGACTTGAGCTGGGTGACCTCTAAACCCTGCACACCGTGCTGCTTGTCTGACAGCTGCCTATCGCCTCCTATGTCATGACGGCTGGCGATAGTTTGGAGCCATGGTTCACATGGCAAGAAAGAGGCACCGGCTTCTCCATACCCCACCCTTGCCAACCCCCCAAACTGCTGCCCCTGCCCCTGCCCCTGCCCCTGCCCCTGCCCCTGCCCCTGCCCCTGCCCCTGCCCCTGCCCCTGCCCCTGCCCCTGCCCCTGCCCCTGCCCCTGCCCCTGCCCCTGCCCCTGCCCCTGCCCCTGCCCCTGCCCCTGCCCCTGCCCCTGCCCCTGCCCCTGCCCCTGCCCCTGCCCCTGCCCCTGCCCCTGCCCCTGCCCCTGCCCCTGCCCCTGCCCCTGCCCCTGCCCCTGCCCCTGCCCCTGCCCCTGCCCCTGCCCCTGCCCCTGCCCCTGCCCCTGCCCCTGCCCCTGCCCCTGCCCCTGCCCCTGCCCCTGCCCCTGCCCCTGCCCCTGCCCCTGCCCCTGCCCCTGCCCCTGCCCCTGCCCCTGCCCCTGCCCCTGCCCCTGCCCCTGCCCCTGCCCCTGCCCCTGCCCCTGCCCCTGCCCCTGCCCCTGCCCCTGCCCCTGCCCCTGCCCCTGCCCCTGCCCCTGCCCCTGCCCCTGCCCCTGCCCCTGCCCCTGCCCCTGCCCCTGCCCCTGCCCCTGCCCCTGCCCCTGCCCCTGCCCCTGCCCCTGCCCCTGCCCCTGCCCCTGCCCCTGCCCCTGCCCCTGCCCCTGCCCCTGCCCCTGCCCCTGCCCCTGCCCCTGCCCCTGCCCCTGCCCCTGCCCCTGCCCCTGCCCCTGCCCCTGCCCCTGGGTTAGCTCAATTGTGAGCGGCCCCTATCCCTTGACCACAGCAAGCCCACCAGGCCTGAAGGTTGGAAGGCCAGGTCAGGTGCGGTCAGCTCGAAGCCAACGCTTCGAGGCGCCACGATGGGGCCTCATGTGGTGCCCCCGGCTGAATCATGCCACCGAGGCGAATGGGTGGACAGGGACTGCAACCTCCAGCGGGCAGGGGAGGCCCCATGGCGCCCATCGAGGCTGTGCTGGTGGCCTCACCGAGCAGCGGCACCAGCCCTTTGCAAAATGTACTCGGGCCTGGGCCTCAAGAAACTGCTAGATTGAGCACCCAAGGCCCAGGCCCAGCAGTCAGCCGGTCCCAACATGGGGTTGGTAATTTAGGGGCGGGGCGGGGCGGGGCGGGGCGGGGCGGGGCGGGGCGGGGCGGGGCGGGGCGGGGCGGGGCGGGGCGGGGCGGGGCGGGGCGGGGCGGGGCGGGGCGGGGCGGGGCGGGGCGGGGCGGGGCGGGGCGGGGCGGGGCGGGGCGGGGCGGGGCGGGGCGGGGCGGGGCGGGGCGGGGCGGGGCGGGGCGGGGCGGGGCGGGGCGGGGCGGGGCGGGGCGGGGCGGGGCGGGGCGGGGCGGGGCGGGGCGGGGCGGGGCGGGGCGGGGCGGGGCGGGGCGGGGCGGGGCGGGGCGGGGCGGGGCGGGGCGGGGCGGGGCGGGGCGGGGCGGGGCGGGGCGGGGCGGGGCGGGGCGGGGCGGGGCGGGGCGGGGCGGGGCGGGGCGGGGCGGGGCGGGGCGGGGCGGGGCGGGGCGGGGCGGGGCGGGGCGGGGCGGGGCGGGGCGGGGCGGGGCGGGGCGGGGCGGGGCGGGGCGGGGCGGGGCGGGGCGGGGCGGGGCGGGGCGGGGCGGGGCGGGGCGGGGCGGGGCGGGGCGGGGCGGGGCGGGGCGGGGCGGGGCGGGGCGGGGCGGGGCGGGGCGGGGCGGGGCGGGGCGGGGCGGGGCGGGGCGGGGCGGGGCGGGGCGGGGCGGGGCGGGGCGGGGCGGGGCGGGGCGGGGCGGGGCGGGGCGGGGCGGGGCGGGGCGGGGCGGGGCGGGGCGGGGCGGGGCGGGGCGGGGCGGGGCGGGGCGGGGCGGGGCGGGGCGGGGCGGGGCGGGGCGGGGCGGGGCGGGGCGGGGCGGGGCGGGGGCGGGGCGGGGCGGGGCGGGGCGGGGGCGGGGCGGGGCGGGGCGGGGCGGGGCGGGGCGGGGCGGGGCGGGGCGGGGCGGGGCGGGGCGGGGCGGGGCGGGGCGGGGCGGGGCGGGGCGGGGCGGGGCGGGGCGGGGCGGGGCGGGGCGGATTTAATCATCTTTCAGCATGGACATATCCTCTGCCTTGTGGGCCGCCCTTGGCAGATATGGCCGTGGCTTAGTGATCCATACATAGCTAGGGGTCTCCGCTAGCCTACTCTCCGCTCGCTAAGTCTCAACTCTTCTCCACCGCCCTACAAACGGTGAAAATCATATTTCGGTCGCGCCCCATTGACCAGCAGCCTATAGCACAGCTCTTGCTTGCACTATAGCATCTGTTTCATGCCAACGTCTATCACCCCAGCTGTGAAAGGGGTGGGGACAGGGAATCAGGTAGTTGTGGCGACAAAAGATCTCTCCGAGGTACCCCAACCTCCCTTCCTGCACGGCCGCCAACCTAGGCATGGTCTTGCTTACTTTTGCATCTTACTTCGGCCCTCTTGGCATGCCTACTATGACCAGCCTTCGTGACAACGCTTGTGCCATGTGCATGGGAACATAACTGGGCAATAAACCGGATGTTTTGCACGGGGTGTGACCCCCCACCGAGATGGTTTGCACGGACTTTTTGCACGGCCGCGGTGCAAAACATCTTTTAACCAAAAGCCGGGGGGGGTTGTTTTCTGGGTTCTCCGATGGGCGGGCCAGGCAGTGGTGGTCAGCGCAAAGACAAGAGGCCCGCTGGCTCTACTAGCAAGAAAGCGTTCTGTCACGACCCAACCTGATAGCGATGTCGACGACGAAGTAGTGGAGCCAGTGCAGTTGGCGAGACAGCCCGCTGGGTGGTTGGAAGCACTGGCAATGGCAATGCACTATGCACTATGCACTATGCACGAAGTTAACTTTGTCGCGCGATGCTGCACAGGAGCACTAGAGGAACACTCTCATCTTGAGTAGCTCACCCATTACAGGCGTCATGAAGCCAAACACAATGACTTGCGACAGCAACCTCTGGGACTAGAGCTGTTGGACTACGCCAAGGCTGGCAAGATGGTGCATGCATGATGCAGTTACCCCCTATTGACAGCTGATTCAGGGGATGCAAGCTGTGAGCAGCCACCAGCCCAGCCAGTTGCCTAACACAACCCAGCCTAGTGTAGGGGCCCCCTTCCTGCCCAGCCCCAGGGCCCCCCTGCTGCCCAGCTCCCGGACAGCGCTGCTAGACAGCCCTGCATCCCAGCCCTGCTGCCCAGCCCTGCTGCTCAGCCCTGCCGGACAGCCCTGCTGGACAGCCCTGCTGCCCAGCCCTGGGGCAGCCCTGCTGCCCAGCCCTGCTGCCCAGGTCTGCTGCCCAGCCCTGGGGCAGCCCTGCTGCCCAGCCCTGCTGCCCAGCCCTGCTGCCCAGCCCTGGGGCAGCCCTGCTGGACAGCCCTGCTGGACAACCCTGCTGCCCAGCCCTGGCGCAGCCCTGCTGCCCAGCCCTGGCGCAGCCCTGCTGCCCAGCCCTTCTGCCCAGCCCTGCTGCCCAGCCCTGGGCCAGCCCTGCCCTGGGGCAGCCCTGCTGCCCAGCCCTGCTGCCCAGCCCTGCTGCCCAGCCCTGCTGCCCAGCCCTGCTGCTCAGTCCTGCTGCCCAGCCCTGCTGCTCAGTCCTGCTGCCCAGCCCTGGGGCAGCCCTGCTGCCCAGCCCTGCTGCCCAGCCCTGGGGCAGCCCTGCTGCCCAGCCCTGCTGCCCAGCCCTGGGGCAGCCCTGCTGCCCAGCCCTGCTGCCCAGCCCTGGGGCAGCCCTGCTGCCCAGCCCTGCTGCCCAGCCCTGGGGCAGCCCTGCTGCCCAGCCCTGCTGCCCAGCCCTGCTGCCCAGCCCTGCTGCCCAGCCCTGCTGCCCTCCCCTCCCCTCCCCTCCCCTCCCCTCCCCTCCCCTCCCCTCCCCTCCCCTCCCCTCCCCTCCCCTCCCCTCCCCTCCCCTCCCCTCCCCTCCCCTCCCCTCCCCTCCCCTCCCCTCCCCTCCCCTCCCCTCCCCTCCCCTCCCCTCCCCTCCCCTCCCCTCCCCTCCCCTCCCCTCCCCTCCCCTCCCCTCCCCTCCCCTCCCTTCCCTCGCAGCCTCAGCCAACCTGCTTGTGACTGAGATGGTCAAGAAGGCGCTTGCCCAAGCCCTGCAGCTTCCTGTGAATGGTGATGCAGCTGGTAATGAAGTTGTGGCATCAAGCGGGCATTCTTTGGCAGTCATGCCCTCTCAGGTGCCTGGCAAGGCGCAGCTCGAGATGTGTATGCAGCATTATTGAACAACTTGGAGCAGAAACTAGGCTGCTAACAGCAGGCACGTACAGCATAGGCAGGTGAGGCTGTACAACTGACTTCAGTGGTTGCAAATTTACCTGCCCTGCTCTTATTCACTTACGTTGCATACAATGTAAGAGAGACGGGATTTCAACTTGTGCCAAGCCTGCCCTGCCAAGTGTCCCCAGGCAGCACCACCCTACCCACAAGCTGGAGGGGTGCTGGCAACAACATGAGCATAGTAGGCAGCAACACCACCCTACTTACTAGCTGTAGGGGTGTTGGCACCACCAGGAGCACAGCTGGCAGCAACACCACCCTACCCACCAGCTGTAGGGGTGCTGGCAACAACATGAGCATAGTAGGCAGCAACACCACCCTACCCACTAGCTGTAGGGGTGCTGGCAACAACTTGAGCATAGTAGGCAGCAACACCACCCTACCCACTAGCTGCAGGGGTGATGGCACCACCAGGAGCCTAGCTGGCAGCAGCACCACCCTACCCACTAGCTGTAGGGGTGCTGGCACCACCAGGAGCACAGCTGGCAGCAGCACCACCCTACACACTAGCACCACCCTACACACTGTAGGGGTGCTGGCAACAACAGGAGCATAGCAGGCAGCAGGATGGAGCTGATGTGTAGGCATCTTGACCATATGACTTGTATGTATAAGTCCTATCTGGAGGCTGCGCGTGTGCGCACGCTCTTTAGCATATCAATCTCAACATACTCATGAATAGATCTGCGTTGAGGCTGGGGCCTGGCAGTGACACGGGAACAAGGCCTGGCAGTCACAGTGACATTGCACATGGAACTCGAGTGTTCTTGCCCAGGGAGACTGGTATTCTGTGTGTGGCAATGGCATGTGTGTGGCAAACGCAGCGACATCAGTGGACAGTGCGAGTTGTTTGGCCCGGACTGCGGGCTGCGGACCCTTGCGGACCACTTCGACCGAAACATAGCATCTTACATAGCAGTTTACATAGCTGGTGATGGACTGGCTTGTTTCCTAGCAGGTCTCATAGGCTCGGGTCACACCCTGCAAAGCTACTTCAACGTGAGTTGCGACGCCCATAATGATCAGCGCAAAGCGCTGACAGCCGCTGCGAGAAGAACGGCCGTCGGTGCGTCGGGGCGCAAACCTCCTCACTCCCCTCACACTGGCCGTCGCAAACCTCCAGTATAACTACACACAGCCAAACACCGACCTGAGTGGTCCCTAAAGAGGTCCTCGTGAGGGACGAGGGGCTGGTCGCTGACCTACAAGGCCTGGGCCGCCTGTATTCATGCATGCCCATGTTGCTTTTGATTAAGGATCAACATATGTACGTATACGCACGTACATTTGCATATTTCTCGGTCGACTTTTACACGGTGTGCTACATACGCCGACTCGAGTACGCCTGGCCTTGTTACACCTGGTCTGATTTGACTGACAACGTCAACTCGGTCGTGACATGCCTCGGCGCTTACAGGTATGTACATCGCTCAACGTTTGCAAGTTTGTGTACGGCCAGCAATTTGAAGTGCCAGCAAGCGAACATGACGTAGTGCTGCAATGTCCTATTCACACACATGGTCTTATGCTGATTCTGAACTGCCATGTGCCAGTGGGCACATGAACAACCACCTGTACCGATAACAACGAAGCCATCACCTTATGAGCGATTATGTGCAGTGACTACTGAATGCTAGCAACAGTTGCCAACCCTCGTACCACCTCGCCCTTCGCCATGATGTGCGAGCGTGGCGGATGTGATCTTAACCGCTGGCCGCTGCCAGGGCGGCACGGGTTGTGCCCAGAGTCGCTGAAGCGCCGGTCAACGCGGACAAGGCGCCGCCCAGCGCGCCGGTGGTGCCGGCGCCCAGGAACACGTTGCCGCCCGTCAGCACGGAACCGAGGCCGCCCAGCGCGATGTTGAGGTCGCCCAGGTAGCCGTTGGGCACAGCCTGCCAAGAGGGTGGACGGTGATCAGGCAACAGCAGACAAGCAGGTAAGCCGCAGGCATGTGAAGGGGGAAAGCATGTGCAGGGGAGAGCGTGGGGAGAGGGAAAGTATGAGGAGGGGCAGGGCAAGGGGAGGTAATGGCAGCACACACACCAACAGCCCACCAGTGCCAAAATGCAAGCCCCCAAAGAGCTGTGGTTGGGGAGAGTACCTTGGACGCTGCCCCGACTCACCGGGAAGGAGGCCACTAGGTTGTTGTAGTAGTCCAAGGATGAGATGGCGAACAGGATAGGGCCGGTGACCAGCGCGATGGCGGTAGGGATCACCGCAATGAGGTCAGCAATGGTCTCCAATACGGTTTGGATCCTGCAGGGCAGGGTTGAAGCAATCACACCATCAGCAGCCGCAGCATAGGCTTGTCAAGTGCTCCGACAGCAACACAGACTCATTGGGGTAGGCTCAATAGTCAGATGGATCAGCAGGCGAGCAGGTCACACTCACACGTTCAAGATGTTGTTGGCCACCACGAGTGAGGCAGCAACGGTACGCAGCAGGTTCAGCACGGCGGCGTTCAAGGGCGGGGGGACCGGGGGGAAGCCGCCTGGGAAGGGGATGCCGGGCAGGCCCAGCGCAGGGACCGCAGGCAGGCCGATGACGCCGGCGGGCAGGCCGTTTGCGCCCGTTCCGATGTTCTGAGGGGGGACGGTTGTCACAGGGGGCAGGCCGAAGATGGTCTGACGGAAGCGCCCAGTAGCCGCGGCCACGGCGTCCGCGCTGCTCCGCAGAAGCCTTCCGGCGTTGAACACCGCATCAGCTGCAGCGCAAGGCGCAATGGGGTGCTTGTGCATATTCAAGGGCATTGAGTCTGTGCTAGCCAGGCAAGTGGGCCAGGCAAGTTGAATGTGTCGGTTGACAGTTGGCCGCAATTAGTTCGGGAGTGCACAGCAGACAAACCCAAAGGGAGGCTTGGGGAGGCTGAGGCGGGGTAAGGATGCTGAGTGGAGCGCTGAGCCACTGTGGAGCGCTCACAGCTGGCCTGAGGCCAAGCAGGCCATGCCTTAAGCCAACAAGTGTGCAAGGCACAATCATGAGCAAGCCAACAAATGTGTGCTAGCAAACAAAGGTGTGCTAGCCAACCCGTGTGTGCAAGCCATAATTTGCGGCGTCCCCATCCCCATCCCTACCCTCATTCCAACCCTTGCCAGAACACAACACCTCGCCCTGACGCTGCTGGCCATGCGACATGCTTGTGCAGAGTGTGTGGCAGTGTGTCTCACCGTTGTTGGGCTTCTGGAAATCGATCTCAGCCACAGCGGAGTCATTGGTCAGGAGAGTGAGGCGGGGCACCAGGCTGTCGACCAGGCCCTGAACGTTGCCCAGCATGTCATTAACTTTGTCGCTGCAGGCACGGGGCGTTGCAACAGGGGCAGGGACAGATGTGTAAGAACCTGTAGCCACAGGCTGGGGCAGTTGGGGCTGAAGGCAAGGGACTTGGCACAAGCAGGCTAAACAGCACAGAAGACAACAACGTATGCCACCGCCCCACCTGCCTGTCATATGACGACCCATATGCAGTGGCTGAAAGACAGGTTAAGGAAAGGAAGGCGCCAAAGATGACACCACACACTCCACCCTTCCCCTGTCCCTTTCCCCGCCTCTCGCATTCCTCCTCACTCCCTCCCTTCCAGCCCCCACCCCGCCTCACCTCAAGTCATACACCTGGGCCACCACAGCTTCCTCCGTGGCGACCGGGGCACTGGCAGCAGCGTCTGTCATGCTAGGGGCGGCACTGCTCTCTGTGCTCACACCCAGCAGGTCACGGGTGGTCATGCCTGCAGCGGCCAGGTGGGCCACCAGATCCTGGAAGTTGTCCGCACCCTCCAACATCTGCTGGGTGGCTGCCATGCCAGCGCTCTCGTCACTGGCTTGAAGGAGGCGCTTGCCTGCGGGCATGGGGCAAGATGTGCACATGAAGGGACACTGGAAAAAAATCAATAAATATAACAAGGAAATTTGTGGTGTCAACTAGGCCATCAAGGAATTCCTGTGGTTCTAGGCTGCCAGGTGTGCCAGTTAGGCAAGGCAGCGGACAAAGGTTAAGGCAAAGAGAAAGCTGTTCAGCTGGACTCACCGAAGCCGAAGGCCGTGGTGGCGCCAGGGAAGGAGGCGAAGAGACCACCGGGGCCCACACCAGCATTGATGGCGGAGACTGCGGGCAGTTTGCAAAACATGTTGCACCGGTGCAGAACGTGATGGAAGGTCATGGAGGAACTGCTCAGGTGTGTGGCTTGCCAGGCGGAATGGCTGCAGCAAAGAGTAGCCCCATTTGGGCCTACTCACAGTTGACGGGGTTGGTGCTGACCAGAATGACCAAGTTGATGATCTGGGTCGCGAGTCCCAGCGAGTCACGAGGGATGCGGACAGCGTCACGCAAAGCGACATCTGCACGACATGGTATCGCACAACAACGCATTAGTCGTTGCAATGTCAGGACTGTGACTGCGGCGGATGCAAGGCGCACAGCACTTACAGATACGAGACTCGTAGACCAAGTAAGCCACGGGGAAGGTCTGCACATGGCGTATCAATAGCAAAAGCTGGGAAACATGGTAGAGCTCAGACATGTGACCAGAGCATGTACCAGCAGGAGGAGCATGATGTGTACGATTTGTGACAGCACTTGTTCACATGGCGTAAGTGGATTGGGAAGCCTCCCAGTGCTAAGGCAAGGGATGCACTGCTAGTATGGAATGCAGTGCATGCAACCGTGCAGACGGTCAGAGGTAGGTTTGCTTACCGTGACGAAGTTGATCGCCAACCTAATGCCGTCAGTAATGAGCCTCTGGAGTGCCAGCTGGGAGGTGGGCTGCAGGTACCTGCACAAGAAGTACCAGCAGCAGCAGCAGCAGCAGCAGGACCCTAAGGTGTGGTGACAGCAGGAGCAGCAGGAACACAAGGAGTGGTGACAGCTGCAGGAGCAGCAGGAGCAGCAGGAGCAGCAGGAGCACAGCAAATGGTGAAGGGAGCAGCAGGGGCAGCAGCATAGGCAGGGATGAAAGCAGCAGGAATAGGCACAGGTGCCGCAGCAGTGGTGAAAGGCGTGAGGGGTCTACAGCAACACACTGGACACCCTTCAGACACATTGCAGCAACCACGAGGTTTGCAGCTTGTGTACTTAGCAAGGGTGAGCTTAAAATGCATGAAACAGCTGCTACGCAACAGCAGGCTGGAGGCTTTCGCATGTGTGGCAGCCTAGAAGTGCTCACCTCTGGATTGCGCCCAGCAGCGTGTTGATCTGAATGACGCGGGTGATGTAGTTGCGCACGCTGCCCAGGGTGCCAAATGTGACAGGGGTGGTAAAGCCGTTGATGACACCAGCGGCTTGCTGCAATCAAGGGATGGCGGGCATGCAAGCTTACAGCAAGATTGCAAGTGGCAAGACACTGCTCTGCTCTGCACTGCTGACAGACGCGCTGTGCGAAGGGTGCATTGCTGATGACACAGCACATAGGGTATGGTGCTGACGGTAGCAAAAAGCAAGGCGGCCAGCCAACAGTGATGAGTGACAAGCTTTGTGCCCACACTCATGCCACAAAGGGTGTGAGGGGCAAACAACCTAAGGACAACATGAAAAGTGGAGGGAGCTGACCAAAACAAGCATGCATGGTACATGGGGTGCACAGCATGGAGGGCGGTGAGCATGCAAGTGGAGTGCAGTTCACACCGCCAGGGCCAGGCCACCACAGTGTACTGGGCAGTGTGAAGGCCGTGGTGACCAGCTGTCTGTGTGGACATGGTGCAGCCCCCACCTCAAGCTGGGCGGCGTAGGTGTCCCCCGCGCCTTGCTGCTGGGACAGGGCGGTGGCCACAGCTGTGCGCAGACCTGTGTCAGGGCAGGGCACGCACACAGCCCTGGGTCAGGTGCAGGGGCTGCTGCAGGAGCTGGTGCTATACTGTGCCTGAGGGTGCAGGGTACAGGTGGAGGCTTAGCAGCGAGTCTGGGGAGCAGTGAACAGAGATTGCAAGTAGCATTACAGGCTCAACAGCAGGCCGCGTGTAATCCAAGCCCTAAAACATGAGCATGCGTGCCTCGCGCTATAACGAACTAACTCGGGCGTCGATGCTATAACAAACGTGTACCCACCTAGCGGGTCGGACCCGTTGGTCTTGGTAGCTAGGAGGGTGGCCAACTCCGGGTACTTGGCCGCGTCAATGGCGGGCATCGGCGCAACAGCGGCAGCGGGTGTAGAGCCCGCGGACTGCCCTTGGCCTGACTCCAGGATTTTGCCAGCGCCTGAAACCTGGCCGGCGGCGTTGCCGAACGCCGCTGCCAGCATTGTGGCGATGGCCTGCATCATCGTGGGTGATACGTCATTCGAAGAGAATGCACGCGTCTAGGTCTGGCGGACGGGAACCTAGGCGGGCCCTTGGCATACCTGCTGGGTCAGAGGGCTGGGAGATGGTGCTGACACGGTCGCGGACACCGCTGCGGTGCTGGCTCCCGGCACGGTGGGCACGGCCTGGGCCACCTGCGCGCTGATTTGCTGGGCCTGGGCCGCGAGTAGCATGAAAAGGAAGCCATACACCTTGCCCACTGGCGGAGAACGCTGGCGAGTCATGGCGTGCGGGCCGGGGGGCTTCTGCTGTGGGGCTGTGCCGGACTGGGTTCCGGATACCGGACTGCCGGGGTAGTGTGTTAGTTCTGTGCCGGTGTGCGGTGCTGTACGGCTCAGAGTGCTTTGTGCGATGCTTTGAAGGGATGAAGTATATGCAAAAGTCTCGGACTCGCCCAAACTCCATGCATGCGCCCGGCTACCCTGGACATCGCACGCCAGCATGCGCACGGGAGTCGCGGAGCCCCTTGCACTGCTGTCGTCATTTGACTGAGCTAGCACGTCACGGAATGCAAAATGCACAATCTCTGAGATTTTGCACTGTCAAACACTCCCGTAGAAGCCAGGTGAATTACAAGGTAGAAATGAAGCAGGCTTCTGGTGGGGCGCACAGGAAGGTCTGCACAGTGACATGACGAAGCAGTGACATGGTGAGGTGGTGACAAGCCCAGGAAGCAGCCTGCTCAGGAACCAACACTCCCTTTTGACATCTCCTGCAAGGGTGTTGGCCAGTGGTACTCTCCCTCGCACTTCAACCACTGCATCACGGCACCCTTGACAGCTACACATCAAATGGAGGCACATTGCATTCCTATTGACAACTGCGCTCCTTGTCTACCTAACAAATAGCTGAGTTGTTAGGGGCTTGGTTGCAGGCCCGGGCATCATCCGACACTCCTGCTGACTAGGGACAGCCTGTCTATGACCAGCTTGAAGCCCTGCTGGTTCTTCTTGCTAGCCCTTCTGGCAATACATGTTTAGAGGCGCTGTACACTCCCCGAATGTGCTAGAAGTTCAGGCAGGGGTTGCTGTCCTGGCTCGGCCACCTGCCCAATAGGGTAGCTTGGGGTGGTGGCAATGGGGCAGGTGGGGCTGGGGAGTGTGGGGCCTGGGCAGCTGGGTGGCTGGGAGATGTGGAGCCTGGGCCTGGGGAGGTGGACCCTGGGCAGGGCGAGGTGGGTGAGGGGATACCTCATGGCACCACATCAGGCCCCGCACCGGCTTGCCATGCTGCAGGCTCCAAGCCCAGCGCAGCAGCTGTTGACTCACCTACAATCCTCCCAGAGGGAACCCAGTTGGCTGATGGCATGTGCAGAGCAGCCCAGCGAGTCAGCCGCACTGCTTGAGCTCAGGGCTCCTGTGCACCAGCCAGTCTGCCGCCTTGCACGCCCCTGGCAGTGTGGCACAGCCAAGTCTTGTCAGTGGTAGTGAGCATCAGACCTATGCATGCATGCACCTTAGCCTCTCCTCTCCCGTTTCTGCACACCTTGCCACAGCCATGAGAGTGTACTACAGTAAGCATAAGGCCAGTGCATGCATCGTGCGTGGAGTCAAGGTGTCACGGTCCCCCGACCCTAAGCCGCCAGCAGCAGAGGCCCAAGCAGCACGAACTGACGTACTTCTGGCCCATTGTTGGTGTGAGGGAGCATGCATGCACCTAGCAGCTTGCACCAATGCCAGGGCAGACACAAGCAACCAGGCAGGCAAGAGCAGTCGGAGTACCTGGCCTTCACCACACCCACCATCACTGACCTGACTGACCTACCCCACCAGCAGCTTGCACCAAGGCATCGTGGTGATCACTCCAGGTCACTAAAGATGGGCAATGTTGACCTGGACAACCCGGGTGATGTAGTTGCACACACTGCCCAGGGTGCCGAACTGGAGGGGGGTGCTGGTGAAGCCGTTGATGACGCCAGCAGCTTCCTCTGCGCACAGGATGGCGGGGGGAGGGAGGTGGGCACGGCGGCAGGATGGGCATGCAAGTGATGCACAGTTCACATTGATAGGGCCAGGCCATCACGCTGAACCTGGCAGCCCTGTGAAGGCCAGTGGTGACCAGCCGTCGGTGTGTGCATGGTGGTGCAGGCCCCACCTCAAGCTGGGCGGCGTAGATGTCCCCTGTGCCTTGCTGCTGGGACAGGGCGGTGGCCACTGCTGAGCGCAGACCTGTGTCAGGGCAGGGCACGCACACAGCCCTGGGTCAGGGGCAGGGCCTGCAGTGTGCCTGAGGGCGCAGAGGTGCAGGTGGAGGCTGTGCAGCAAGCCTTGGGAGCAATGGACAGACGGTTGCAAGGGGTAAGGTATGACGAGGTGCCATTGCACAGTTATATTGGCTTCTTTTTCGGCTGCTGCTGCTGCTGCACACATCCAGTAGTCGAATCTGTTCTTTGCCGACAGGGCAGCCAGCTCTGCGTACTTGGCCAGCATTGACGCCATACTAGGGGGCGCGGACCTCACGGTTGTGTCGACCAGCGTGATTGTTCTCTTTTCGTCGGACCCGCCGCATCATTCAACGCTGATATAAGGATCGTAGCCATGGCCTGCGTGGGCAACGTTACTACGCTCGGCCAGCACGACGGGCTGCGGGCATACTGCGCACCATACCTGTCGTGTCGCTGGAAGATGGTTGCTTGGATAAGGCACCAGCTGTCGAGCTTGGTGAGCTGTTGAGGGCTGTAGCGTCGAGAAGTTGACGAGCTTGCACCGGTGGGAGCTGCCTGGGTAGTTTGCGCACTTCCTTGCTGCCCGTGCGCCGCAAGAAGCACACGCATGGCATTGTACACGTTGCTTGGGCAGGGCAAGCGCTCGTGCATCCTAGGAATCATGGCTCGTCGCTGGGTCGCGGAGGCAGCTGGATGTCGCCATTGGGATTGCTGTCATGACGCACGCATGTTGTCACGTGTTGCCCCGCCAGTGCCGATGTGCGGTGCAGTCACAACGCCCCGATTCTTGCCGGTCGCTCTCACACTTGAACCCGGTGCTGCACCTGACGCCCATGCTGCATTAGCCGCTCTCCCGCCCACGCCTGCGGGCGCTGGCCCCAAACCTCATGCTGCTCGTTGCGCAGTGCTTAATGCACACGGCAAGAGCGCGCGACATGGAGGCTACGAGTCGTGGTATACGCTGGCCTGTGCCTGCGGCGTGCACAGCTGTCATCCACGACAGTGCTTCACATGTGCAAACTACTGACATCGCGGCTTGCAATTGACAGTGGAATGCAAGTCGCACGCAGATTTGATTTAGGCACTGTGAAGCGGTTGCAATCTGCCACTAGGCACGTCGTGGCTGGGCAGGCCTGTGTCATGCAGGCCTGTTGGGGGGGTGCCCTTATGAACTGATGAGGTAGCCTCAGTATGTGAAATGGACATCAACTAGAGATGCACTGTGTCTTGTGCCGTGCAGCTGGTGCTGAGGCTAACGGCCTGTTTGAGCAGCGAAACCAGGGCCGGGTGAGTGGGCAGCGAGCATTGGTATGCCAGTGGGTCGTGAGAAGGTGTTGTGTCACGAGAACGTAAGGCTGGTGCTCAAATGTAGAGGAGTTCTGTACGAGTTCTGTACCAGCCGGGTCAGCTTTAGTGTACACTGTGCACTGCCCCCCATTATGAGTATTTGCATGAAGATTACCAACCTCATGTTGAGACCGGCTGCTAGCATCCCTGCTGCACCTACATCACCGTCGGAAGGCTTCTACTACCTCACAGGGGGAGGGCGGTCAAGTAATCTGGCGGCTGCCGGCTTGAGTGGTGTGACCCATCATCACCACCTTCCTGTTGCTCTGCTACTGGTATTGATCGACTTTGTACATTGGTCAGATGGACTAGTCAGGCGCGGGCGCATTGTCGAACATGCCACGCCTAAAGTCCATTTTGACCATGACAACAATCAAAATGGGGTCCACAAGTTGACAGATGGTTCATGATAACCAATCATTGCTCACAGAGAAGCTGACAGTGCACTTACATCCAATCAAGCAATACTTCAACTCATCAAAAGTACTGGCAAAAGTACAAACGTACAGCAGACACCCTAAGAAGCGCATCAGGAGTACAGCCTCAGCCTCACCCTCACAGCAGCACTTCATGCTCTCGTAATGCTGAGGCAGGACTAGACACTAACACCAGCACTGCAATCTACGACCCAAGGGAGTCAAGCGGAGATGAGCATCTACAGCTATACATGCACAAGCAATCATGCTAGGGAAGCTAGGCAAGGCGCCTCAACTCAGGGTCTTTAGCACAATGTTTTCCCAGACCTATAATGAACATCCTGGATGCACATCCTAAAGGAGCAATATGCTACTAGAGCTATATCCAAGCCTATAGAGGGGCGGGGCAGCCAAGCAGCTGAATGGGCTGCCGGTTTCAGCGGTGTGAGCCATCTCCTGTCTATACCCACACTCTTTGCTGTGTGTGTGGTTGCCATCTCTACATATCATCACACTTGCCGCACCTCCATCGCATAAGTGATTCACGCATGCTTGACACTATTAATTACTAGGGGTGCACGCACCTACAGCACTGGTGTGCATGTCCATGTGCACATACATGCAGATAGACACTATACCCATGTACACACATAACCATATACCACCACAAAAACGCGCTTAGGCATGCACCTGTGCAACTACCATAGTGGTTCATAGCAGGCCTGGAGTGCTGTCGCTGGGCTCAGCAAGGGTGCCACAGCCATGAGGGGCGATTGTGCAAAGTGCGTGATGCTGGGGTTGCTATACTAGGGCTGCCATGCTCCACCCTCCACCCCACACCGCACTGCCACCCTCCACCCCACACCGCACTGCCACCCTCCACCCCACACCGCACTGCCACCCTCCACCCCACACCGTACTGCCAATGACCTCATGGGCTGAAGAGCTAACGAGCTGTGACCAATGAGCTGCTGCGGATAATCCACAAGACCTAATGAGCTGTCAGGTTACGGAGCAGGTGTGTAACGAGGGGTGATCAGGGGGTGTGTGTCCAGCATCAGCACAACGAGATAATGCTAATGAGCAAGTAACCTACCTCACTTGCAGGGGTGCATCCGGGTGCCATCTCGTCAGCAGCACCAGGGGAGGGCTGCCATGCTAGGGCTGCCATGCTGCACCCTCGGCGCCCTCGGCAGCGTACAGCTACACTCTACCAGGTGAGCCCCGCATGTGCAGCCGTTGTGTCCGCCCCAGCCGCATGCACCGTCCACCCACACCCTGAGTTGCCACACAGCTGGGCAGAAGTGAACGGCATGCTGCTGCTGCTGCTGCTGGTGTGGCTACGGTGGTTGTTGCTGCTGCTGCTGCTGCTGCTGCTGCTGCTGGTGAGGGTAGGATTGTTGCTGCTGCTGCTGATGTGGGTATGATTGTTGCTGCTGCTGCTGCTGCTGTGGGTAGATTGTTGCTGCTGCTGTGGGTAGGATTGTTGCTGCCGCTGCTGCTGCTGATGATGATGATGGCAATGATGATAGCTGAGCAGGAGGGGCCTCCAGCCCACCACCTGAGCCAGCTGCCCAGTATGGCCTGGGCATGCAGTAACTGTCTACCTGCTGTCTACCTGCACACATTGCTCACATGCTGCGCTGGATGCCTTTACATTGGTACTGGTTAGCCGCTGGGCTGGCGAGCTTAGCCTAGGCTGGCTGATGGTCGCCAAGCTGCCTGTCGGGGTGCTCACACGCGCTGCTCATAATCTGGCCCAGTGCCCTTGGCTGGCGGCACACCCTAAGATGCACCCGTGTCTTTGTCAACCATACCTGCACAACACCCAGCAGGCCTACTGCCCCTGGCTGCCGGCGCACCCTGGCGAGCACACACATCTTTGTCCTCCACACACCTGGCTGCTGACAGGGGAGGTGTACACCGGTTTCATGAACACCTGCCGTTCGTCAACACTTTGAATGCTGTCCAACACGGTGGTCGCGGGCTAGTGTGGGAAGTGATGTGGAGCAGGGTTGGCTGGCTGGCTGGCTGGCTGCTGACAGTGGAGGTGTACTGAGGGTGGTGCTGCTGCTGCTGCTGCTGCTGGCCAGGTAGCCAGGGGCTGGCCAGCCCTGAAGGGGCAGGCCATTTCCTTAATCTGTTGACAGGCAGCACGAGGGCAAGGCTACGGCCTTGGCTGCTGAAGCTGTAGTGAGGACTGCACCTGCACCCTGCGTTATAGTGCTGCTGCTGCTGCTGATGATGATGAGCCACGGGGGGGGTGAGCAGTGTGGTAGGGTTGGGGTTAAGGGCCTGGGCCGCCCCCGCTGCATCCAGAGTTATGGCCGGCCAGCCTGTGGCACAGCAGCACCGGATGTCATGGCCGCTACAACATCACTCATGCACCTGTGGGAAGCAGCAGCAGCAGCAGCAGCAGCTCAGCGTCGTCATCCCTATCATCCCTATCATCACTCATCGCCAATGGCAGTATTTTATTTTTTTATTTACTTCTTTTACTGATATTTATTTCTTGCTATTATTTCATTTATATTCTAGGGTGAGACCCTTTCAGCGAGCTCCACATTGCCTATGTGTGTCGCCTGCCATCCGCATGGGGGAGTAACCCTGGGGTGTAGTTAATGTGTGAGGGGTGCTTGCAGCAGTGTGCACAAGCGTGTTGAGGTGCGTGACTCACAGTGGGCAGCAGCGGTGCTTTCTCAGCCACTGATCGATGCAGGTCACATGGAACGCATGGCCACAGGGCAGCTGGCGCAGCATGCAGGCCAGCTCATACTCCATGAGGCAGATAGCGCACATGGGAGTGGGGGAGGATGCGGCTGAGGATGCGGCTGAGCTGGGGAGAAGGCGCTGTGGCCGTGCGGGGGTCAGGGGTTCAGGAGCAGGTTGGAGCTCTAGGCCCAGGGCAGGTGGACCTCGGTGCTGGGGAGCTGGGAAGCTGGGGAGAAGCTGGGGGTGGGTGCCGTGGGCAGCTGACAAGAAGGTGGGGTTGAGTGATGGGGGCAGGTGCTGGGGGTGGTATGTCTGCTTGGACGAGCACGCCTTGGTTGGGCCAGGCAAGCCAACACCGGTTGCGCTGTGCGTTGTGGCCCAGTGGTTTGGCAGCCTGGGGTGGACTGCGCTGGGCTGCAGCTGCACGTCTAGGCCACTGCCGGCAATGCCTGCTGCAGTGGCAGTGGCAGTGACAGTGGCACAGGGCGTGGGCAGCTGGCTTTGGTCTGGTGGTGTCGGCTGGCCTGCTTTGAGGGATGTGGCTCCTTGGCTGGCCCCAGGGGTTGCCACCAACCCCTGGGGTACCCGCTGCCCTGCAGAGCTACTGCCTGCTGCTGCTGCTGCTGGTGCCACTGCTTCCCCTGGTGCTGTTGGTGTTGTGGGTGAAGGGGGCTGCTCCTGCTGCTCCTCCTGCTGCCGCCCAGGCCTCAGCAACCTCCCTGCCTGACTAGGGCTGCACAGCCTCATGGGGCTTATGTGCATGCTGTGTGTCAGCGCCAGCGATGGGGTGTACTCGGTGGTTCCCGAGTCAACATGGACTTGACTGTTTTGAGGTGAGACTATCTTTAGGCTGGGCAGCAGCCAGGGCAGCGCACCCGCTTGTCCAGCTGGCTGGGGGGATGCGGGGGGGCAGTCTGTCGTCCAACCAGGGGTTAAGGCAAACAAGGGCATTGCTGGAACAAAGGGAGGGGCTGAGGCTGGGGCTTGGGTGGGGTGGGATGCAGATGGAGCTTTGGGGTGCAGTTTGCCGGCAGTAGCAGGTGGCTGCGGAGCCGTCTGGGTGACGGCATGCTGTGCTGGTGGTGGAGGATGGGCAGCAGCAGCAGTGGCAGCAGCAGCTCCAGCTCCAGCTGGTTTTGGAGGATGGGTTTCAGCAACAGCCCCAGCGGCTTGGTCTGAGCCCTGCAGGTAGTCAGATAAAGTGGGGCAACCTGGTTTGCCACAACAACTGTAACTGCCAGCCTGCTAGTGGGCAGGGTGATGAGAGGAAGACCTGCACTGCATGGTTTCAGAGGTTTCTTAACAATCGTGTGCAGGGTGCTGAACTAACCACGTAATGCGGGTGCCTTCCTACAACACGAGATGACCATCACAGCTGCAAAGAGAAGGAGTGCAGTTTAGCAGTACTTTTGCATGGCGTTGTGTAGGAGCTGATGCACCGGACATCTGACATGTCGGTTGCCTGCCTAAACCAGCGCCATGCTCTATCTGCAGAGATATGCTCTGTGTGCCGACAGTAGCTGACTAGTACATGTCATGGCAAAGCTGGCCATGCAGCGCCACGACTGCAGCTCTTAGTCCGCGAACTATCACCGTGGGTCCATGAGCATAGCCAATTGACCCACCGCTTTTTGCGCATGCCTTCTGTCTGCTCTCGCAGATTGCGCATAGGTAAAAACAGGAAGCTGCCGAACCAGACGGTGTGGTACGCGGTTAGGGTGCCTGCGCTGCCCTGCTCGGATGCCAACATCTCGGATGCTCGTAACTGCTCGCAACTGCCGCTCGTCAACATCTCGGATGCTGTCAAAGGCGGTGGTCTCGGCAGTGCTGCAACAATGCCGTAATAGTGCAAGAATCGATGTTAGCATCTTAGCCATGTATCGACGTCGGCATTGTTTCCGCGCTGCTCCCGCTGCTCCCGCTTCAAGCTAAGGCAGTGGCCCCATTTGGCAATCGCTTATTTTGAGGCCTGATGGATAGGCAGGCCGGCCTTGCCTATGCCTTGTGGGCTTTGTGAGCCTAGACAAGCAAGATAAAAACTTATCATTCTTTGAACTGAAAACGCTAGCTTCGGTTCAGGGGGACAGGCATATGGTGATCGGCCGGTCCGCGACCCCGACCTGCAGGTCACCCCCGCCATTGGCCCCGCATTTCACTTTTTGGCACCGTCTTTAATCCGCTGCGTGTAATTCTTCTTGGGCTCTACATTTCACAACGGTGTCGTTAGCAGGTTAGGCTCTCGTTTGTCGATTGTACTGCATTGTGTCTGCACGGTGCTAACACATGCAACCAAATCTGCTGACATGCACAGGTGCTTGGCTATTTTGAGGATCAACACCAGGATAAACAAGTACTTGGATACGCAGGTTCACGACGCAAGAATTGCGCGCCTCGACGCACGCTAGCTTCGGTTCAGGGGGACAGGCATATGGTGATCGGCCGGTCCGCGACCCCGACCAGCACACAACGTCAGAAGAAGAAGAAGAACATACCTCTTGTTATGCGCCTTAGGGGGGTGGCGTTGTGCTGCCGCGGCAATATTTTGGTGCCTCCTGGGTATTGAGCACTGTGTACCCCTCCGCCCCGCCCCGCCCCGCCCCGCCCCACCCCGCCCCGCCCCGCCCCGCCCCGCCCCGCCCCGCCCCGCCCCGCCCCGCCCCGCCCCGCCCCGCCCCGCCCCGCCCCGCCCCGCCCCGCCCCGCCCCGCCCCGCCCCGCCCCGCCCCGCCCCGCCCCGCCCCGCCCCGCCCCGCCCCGCCCCGCCCCGCCCCGCCCCGCCCCGCCCCGCCCCGCCCCGCCCCGCCCCGCCCCGCCCCGCCCCGCCCCGCCCCGCCCCGCCCCGCCCCGCCCCGCCCCGCCCCGCCCCGCCCCGCCCCGCCCCGCCCCGCCCCGCCCCGCCCCGCCCCGCCCCGCCCCGCCCCGCCCCGCCCCGCCCCGCCCCGCCCCGCCCCGCCCCGCCCCGCCCCGCCCCGCCCCGCCCCGCCCCGCCCCGCCCCGCCCCGCCCCGCCCCGCCCCGCCCCGCCCCGCCCCGCCCCGCCCCGCCCCGCCCCGCCCCGCCCCGCCCCGCCCCGCCCCGCCCCGCCCCGCCCCGCCCCGCCCCGCCCCGCCCCGCCCCGCCCCGCCCCGCCCCGCCCCGCCCCGCCCCGCCCCGCCCCGCCCCGCCCCGCCCCGCCCCGCCCCGCCCCGCCCCGCCCCGCCCCGCCCCGCCCCGCCCCGCCCCGCCCCGCCCCGCCCCGCCCCGCCCCGCCCCGCCCCGCCCCGCCCCGCCCCGCCCCGCCCCGCCCCGCCCCGCCCCGCCCCGCCCCGCCCCGCCCCGCCCGCAGGGCTCACGAGGGTGTCACGTGATAGGATGTTCCTAAACATGATAGTGCGCTGCAGAGGATAAGGAATTGCGAGGAAGTGCGCTGCAGAGGATAAGGAAATGTGGAATAGCAAACGGAATGAGTAAGGACGCCTCGACTAGCAGCAAGCAAGGCAAAGCTGATACCCGTCACCAGGAGGGTGTAAGCCTTCATATGCCGATGGCAGTGAGCTGAGAATACCTCCAGACTTGAGTGCCCGTGATTACATCGGACAGCTGGTAAGGTCTTCTAAGCTGCCGCCGCAGCATCCCAATCCACTACAAATACCCAATCCCCATGCAACCATGTCAGAACTGTTATGCAAGTCGCATGATACACACACAAATCCATCCACAGTGACCAGGTCACATCAACTATCATCCACCAACCACCATCTACCGTGACACAACCACCTATCATGCTTGCATGGCTAGTCCATGTCACGCATTCCGCGCAGTCACGCTCATGGTTGTGACAAGGGAGACAGCGGATGTGTTCACCGCAGAGCCAGCCCGTAGCCAGCATTGGGACAGGTGGTTCAGCACGGGGAAGCTGACCAACCAGGGGTTTCAGTTCGAGAGGACGGTAGAGACAGATGGCGTCAGTGTGTGTGTGCACTACACCCGCCCCCTCCCCGCTCTACCCTCAGCAGCAGGCACCTCCAGCAGCAACAGCAGCCCACTTGCAGCCCCAGGTGCAGCAGCAGTAGCGGCCCATGTGCTGGGACTGCCCCGCATTTGCAAGGCCCTAGCCCAATTGCGTCAATTTGTGTTTGACCAGGCTAGCCAGATTGGGCTAAGCATTGACCCTGGCGTCACCCAGGCAGTCAGTGCAGCCTCAGGCAGACCCGCTGCGCCGGTGGAAGCTGACCAAGGGCCGGGTCAAGCATGCCAGCGGGCTGAACAATGCCCGCCGTGCCATTGAGCGGTGGCTCGCACCGATCAAGCCCCACCTCCAGCACCTGGCAGCAGCAAGCTCAGCTGGCACTTCCCTGGAGGCCAACCTGAAGCACAGGTGAGGGTGGGTGGAAAAGAGAGAGGGTAAGGGACTGGGAGGTGGTGGGTTAGGGTAATAGTAGTGGACTGTGCCATGCCTAACCTGGTGCCACCATGTCAGCCACTACGTGTGCGCCTTGTGTGCATGGCTGCAGCTGGAGGAGGACATGGCGGAGGTGTCCATGGAGCGCCAATGGCGTGCCAAGCAGCTGGTGGTGTTCTTTGGCGCAGCGGGCATTGGCACAAGGGGTGGGTGGGGTGCTGATGCGGTGCTGCGTGCCTGCTGCAAGGTGGTGTGCAGGCCCAGGGGCACAGACCAGTTGAGGGGCAGGGTGGTGCTCGTGGATGAGCACCGCACCAGCTGGGTCAGCTCAGCAGTGAATGGCAAGCAGCCGTGTGAGGTGGAACTGGACCATGAGCAGCCCACCAGGCGTGCAGACTAGAAGCCCCCAGCAGGGCAGGTGGATCTGCGCCTGCTGCGCCCCAGCCTGGAGCCAGCAGCATGACCTGCCAGTGCGGGGCCTGATGTGGTGCCCAGTGGTGGCTCCCCCCGCAAGCCCCCACAGGCCCCATGCAGCAGCCAGGCAGCCACAACGGCAGCAGCCTCAGAGCCAGGACTCAGCACTCCCCCTCCAGCCAAGCGCACCGAGGCTGAGCAGGCAGCTGAGCCCACAAAGGGCAAGGGCAAGGCTGCCAAAGCCAAGCCAGCACCACAGCCAGGCAGGTGGCTGGACAGGGACTGCAACACAGCGCTCAACATGCAGCGCATTGGGGAGAGCAGGTGGCGGCAGCTGGAGCTGTGCTACTGGCCAGAGCAGGGAGCGCTGCCAGCCAATGGCAAGGAGTACCCAGGCTTGGGGTACAAGCGGGTGCGAGACAAGCCAACCAAGGCCCATCCCGCTGAGGCACAGTAGTTTGTGTCCCCCTTTGTTGAGCTGTCATCAGCTTACACTTAGTGCATGTTTTCCATGCCAACTCTACATCATAGCCCTCGCGGTCAGGCAATAGTGTAGGTGGTAGGTATAAGCCATGTGCATGCCATCTGATGGGAACGACACACAGACAAAACACCGTTTTGTAGTGGTCCACAGTTAGTGTGCGACTGCAATGAAGGCTCAAGGTTGAGAGCCAAGGTGTTCGACAGCCTTTGTGTTTCTGTGAGTGGCGTTGTAGTGCAGTGTACTTACATCGTCACAACATCAAGGATAAAACCATCAGGGACAGAGTTGTCATTCCAAGTTATCAGCTTAGGAAACGCATAACCCCCATCTCACAAGATCTTGCATAGAAAAAGACATAGAAAAAGTCACAGCCTCCTAGTTATCATAGCTCCATTCCCCAACTATTGCAACACCCCGGCAGGACAAGACACCAAGCCAATGCATTAAGTACCAAGAGAGCTCCCTCTCCTCATTCTTCTGCAATGTGTAGCTGGCCCTGACTATAGAGGCAAAGCACTCGCATCAGGCAGGCCATAGCCACTGCAATGACCATTGAGCAGGCAGGCATTCCAGGCAACAAGGGTTTCAAATCAAGTGCATGAACAAACACACAATGCTTGTCTCATTATCTAGAGACAAAGAATTATTCTGTTTCCAGCAATGTGTATTTGGCTGCTTGCACGCATTGTCAGTGGTTATGTATGCTTTGCGCTCCTCTGTGTCAGCTTGGCTTTCCTCTCCCGCTTGTGCACACAGTGCCTCAGCCATGGAAATGTACTACAGTGAGCATAAGGCCAGTGCATGCATGCATGCTGCGTGCGGTCAAGGTGTCACAGTGCCACAAGGCTCATGGCCCCCGACTCAAAGTCGCCAGCAGCAGAGGCCCATGCAGCAGCAACTGACCTACCTCTGGCCCGTTGTTAGTGTGACTGAGTGTGCATGCAGCCAGCAGCTTGCACCGATGCCAGTACAGACACGAGCGAGCAGGCAGGCACGGGAGCCGGGGCACCTGGACCACACCACACCCACCATCATTTACCTGCCTGTCATACCCCGCCATCACACTCAAGTGCTGACGGAGGCTCTGGGCCTTGTGGAGGAGGGCAGCAGCTGGGTGCGCAGGTCCCTCAGCTGTGTGGCAGCGCCCCTGAGGGAGGTCAGGGCGCTCCGCAGGCTGCTGCTGCCGCCAGTGCCGCTACCACTGCCCAAGAACACGTTGCCAGGGGTGGTTAGGCCAGAGCCAATGGCGCCCAGCGCATCGTTGAAGTCGGTGAGGTAGCCGTTGGGCATGTCCTGTAGCTAAGATAGGCAATGGCCGGGTAAGGCAATGGCCAGGTTAGGCAATGTCCAAGGTAGGCAATGGCCATGTGGTGCATCGGACGCTTGTTGCAGCGGCAACAGGCAACATGAGGCATGAGAACAGGCTACAATTGACCAGGTGCAGGCTGGAAGCTGGCAACTAGGCGATCTTGCCAATGGCCTTACAAGCACTGATCCAATGTCACTGGCCTAACAGCACAAGCCAGGCGGCTGGCTGACCTGCCAGGTGCACTCCTCACTTTTCCGTCATGGTGTCATGGAGCCATACGAGTGGAGGTGGGGCTTAAACACCAGTAGCCAACTAACCTAGTGCCTTGTCGACACGCTCATGATGCCCCTTCCAACATAATAAAGCCAGGCATACCCTCACCAACCCACGCCCAACTCACTGGGAAGGCGGCCACCAGGGTGTTGTAGTAGTCCACGGACGCCAGCTGAAATAAGATGGGACCCGTGACCAAGGTAGTAGAGACAATGATCACAGCAATGATGTCGCCCACTGCTAAAAGGGTAGTCGAGATTCTGCAGGCGCGCAGGTGAGGCATCATACCATCATCACTAGCATGGTCCATCATGGTCATCGCCATCACCATCACCATTCCCATCACCATCACCATCATTTCTGCAACATGCGTCTGTTGGCACCTCTGCATTAACACATCGCATACCAATACTGCTAGATTCCAACTGTCAGCGTGCTTGCTCATGAGGCAAGGCAAATGTTCGTCTCCCCATGCCTTCATTCCTCCATACCTTGCTGAAGCCCTATAGATTCTCGTCAACCCCCTTGCCATGCCCACAATGCCCAGAGTCTTCTCAAATCCTCAATCCACCCTAGGCTGGAATCCTATAACACGGCCTGCACTCCAGCCTGCCATCCCACCCCAACCCACCTGACCTGCCCTCTCAAACACCGTCTGCCCAGCTGATTCCCTGTCACAAACCAGCCCACCTGGCTCGCAATCTGGTCAACATGGCTTACATGGCTGCCCTAGTGCACAACTCAACCACGACCTGCCCTGCCCTACACAACCACATGACCAACCACCATCGACTAGCAGCACGACTCAGTCGCAGCTGAGCTGCGCAGATTAAGGGATAAGGGGTGCCACTCACAAGTTCAGGATGGTTGCAAAGACGGCAAGGGCCCCTGCTGTCGTCCTCAAGGCGCGCAGCACATCTTCATTTAGAGCTGGAAGTGGTGATGGAAAGCCAGTGGGGAAGGGCACTGCTGGCAGGCCCAGCTGGGGCACTGCTGGCAGGCCTATCACGCCTGCTGGCAGGCCGTTGGTGCAGTTGCCAGTGTTTGCGGCGCTGACGTTGGTAATGGGATCCTGGATCAAAGATGTAACGGGGAGAAGCCACAGGAATCCGGGAGAACGGTGACACGCACTTGCGTCTTACACGGAATGTCCATAAACAACTGTTCTGTGCTTATAACAGGGTAGCTCACACCGTCTCACATATCTAGAAGGTTCCATGCAGAAAACAGATGATATCTAACCGTGCATGACATGTAAAAATACCACCGCTGCCGGGCTGCATGGACAAGCATGCATGCAAACCGTTGCATTCACCCCCTCCCTGAAATGTTGCGCCCCGAAACATTTAACCGTCGTGACCTCCGCACACTGTTCCGCCTGCACTCATGACATAGCCATGCTCCTTTAGGAACACTACGTAAAGGTGGAGTGAGGCAGGTGATGTGATAACCTTGGTCACACTTGTCGCAAAGTAGCATGGGAGGGTGGCTAGCGCGGCTCGCGCAAATCTGGCATGCAGGGTCGTCGTCTACCGGCTTGTCTGGAGGTACGTGGTGGCGAGCCGTGTAGTCTCTGATCATCGCAGCCACGTCCTCTTGTTCGGCCAATGCTGGGCCCCATTCCCACGAGTTGAACGAGTCGTCGTAGCCCTTCCACTTCACAAGGTATTGAAAAGCATGCTGGGAGTCATTCCAGCGTCGTCCCAAGATGGCTTCAATGGTGAAGTACTCCTCACCGTCCTCCAGTTGGGGTAGTGGTTGCAGGTCAACATGGCGGTCAGGGAAGGAGCTGGTGGTAAGGTACGGCCGCAGCTTGGAGATGTGGAAGGTGGGTGTGATTCTCATCGTGGTGGGTAGGTCCAGCTTGTAAGCCACAGGTGATATCTTGGTCAGAACCTTGAAGGGGCCAACATAGCGGGGTTGTAGTTTGGCGCTGTTGCTGGGCGTCTTGAGGTTAAGGGTGGCAGTAGAGAGGAGCACCTTATCGCCCACATTGAACTCAAGATGACGGCGGTGCTTATCCGCCTGTTGCTTTTGCTTGTCAACCGCACGCTGCAGGGCTGCCTTGGCTGTGTCGATGTTGGAGCGCATGGTGGTGACAAAGGCGTCAGCAGCGGGGCTGGGAACAAGAGTGGAGGGGGGCTGCAACAAAGCCTCAGGTGTGCGGGGGTGGTGGCCGTAATTGAGGTAGAAAGGGGAGAAGCCTGTGCCAACATGGGTAGAGCTGTTGTATGCAAACTCCACAGCGGCTAGATGCTGGTCCCAATCTGTCTTGTGGTGGTTGATGTATGGTCGTAGCATATCCTCCACTGTCCGGTTGGCGCGCTCTGATTGCCCGTCTGTTTGGGGATGGTAGGCAGAGGACATGAGTAGGCGAGTGCCGGTGAGGTGAAAGAGGGATGTCCAGAAGTCCGAAGTAAACTTTGGATCTCTGTCAGAGACAATTGCCTCAGGTAGCCCATGGTGCTTGAAAACATGGTCGAAGAAAAGCTTGGCGATGTCAGGGGCGGTGGCAGTGGCAGTGGTAGGGATGAGGTGTAACATCTTGCTTAACTTGTCCACAACTGTAACGATCATGTCGTAGCCGTGCGAAGTAGGAGGAAGGGGGCCGATGAAATCCATACTGACATGTTGCCAGTTGCGGTTGGGAATGGGAAGAGGTTGAAGCAGCCCAGGAGGAACTTGGTTGGTGGCCTTGTTCCGTTGGCACTGGTCGCAGGTCCTCACATATTCGCGCACTGTCTGCTCCATTTGGGGCCAATAGAAGTGTCGCTGCAAGCGTTCCAGGGTTTTGGCACGGCCTAGATGAGCCGAGGTGACTGCATCATGCGCCTCATGGAGCAACTGGGAGCGGAGAGGTGAGGCTGGGACGTAGAGGCGGGGGGGCTCAGAAGCTGTATATAAGCGCCCATCTATGACTCGTAGGTGCCAAGAGGAGGGGCCAGAGGGGTTGTGGGAAAGAGTATGAGAAAAAGCTGCTTGGTAGGCGGCGTCTTGTGAGGCATGGTGGTCATAGGTAGCGAAGAAGGCAGAGTCCGGGGTGGCAACGGAGAGGGCTGATAACTGGTAGTCAGGCCGTCGGGAGAGCGCATCTGGCACAATGTGTGTCTTGCCAGCCTTGTGCACCAGGGTAAAGGAGTAAGGGGCCAGCAGTTGGGTCCAACGAAGTTGTCGAGCGCTGAGATGCGGTTGGGTCATGATGTGAGTGATCGGGCAGTTGTCCGTCTCAATGGTGAAAGGCCGACCCAGAAGGTAGTGACGCCAAAGAGTAAGGGCATGCACCACAGCGAGCAGCTCGCGATCGTGGGTAGGGTAGTTGATCTCCGCGGGCTGAAGCTTGCGTGACTCATATGCCACGACGTACTCAGCGCCATTGTCGTCCCGTTGTGATAGCACTGCTCCAATGGCATACAACGACGCATCCGTCTTCACGGTGAAAGGCCGGGAGAAGTTTGGGGGGCGCACCACGGGGTTGCTAGCTAGGGCAGCTTTGACACGCTCAAAAGCCTCTTGTTGTTCTGGGCCCCATGACCATGGTGTCTCGGCCTTGAGGAGGTTGGTGAGGGGAAGGATGAGGTGGGCATGGTGGTGGATGTGGCGACGATAGTAATTGGCACTGCCGAGGAAAGAGCGGAGGTCGTTGAGATTGCGGGGTACCGGCCATTCAACCATGGCACGAATCTTAGCTGGGTCAGGATGGATGCCCGCAGCCGAGATGATGTGACCCAGGAAGTCCATAGAGGGAAGGAAGAAGGCGCACTTGGAGAGGTTGGCATATAGCTGGTGTTGGCGAAGGAGGCCTAGAACGGTGCGGAGGTGCTCCAGGTGCTCAGCCTCAGACCGGGAGTAAATGAGAATGTCGTCCAGGTAGACTAGTACAAACTGATCCAAGTGTGGGCGGAAGATGTCGTTCATGAGGCGTTGAAAGGTGGCGGGAGCGTTGCACAGGCCAAATGGCATGACGGTGTATTCATAGTGGCCGTAGCGGGTACGGAATGCTGTCTTGTGGATGTCAGCCTCGGCCACTCGGATCTGATGGTACCCAGACTTGAGGTCAATCTTGGAAAAGACTCTAGCACCAGCCAGCTGGTCCAGGAGGTCGTCAATGCGGGGAAGGGGATAGCGATTCTTGATGGTCAGCTGGTTTAGGGCCCGGTAGTCTACGCACAAGCGCAGGCTCCCGTCTTTCTTGCGCACAAAGAGGACTGCAGAGCCAAAAGGTGACGTGGATGGCCTGATGTAGCCCTTGACTAGGAGTTCGTCCAGTTGCCGCTTGAGCTCGTCTAGCTCCTCTTGAGACATGCGATAGACAGGGCGGTTGGGAGGGGTGCCGGATTCCAGCTGGATCACATGATCAACAGAGCGATGTGGTAGATCATGCACGGATGGAAGCTCCTTGGGAAAGACCTCGATGTGCTCAGATAGTAGGGCGGTAGCGCTTGGGGGAAGAGAAGGGGGCCACTGTGGTTGAGCAGGTGGCGGGGAGGTTGAGGTTGAAGTGTGGGAGGAGGGCACAGCTGGAGAGGGTGAAAGGGGAGGACTTGAGTCCGTGAGAACTGCCACGAATACGGCGTCCTTGCGGGCGGCTTTGCGGAAGCGCGCAGGTGACAACAGCTGGGAGGCTGAGGGGTTGGGGGCAGGAGAAGGTGGAGCAGCTAGGGTGTGTACGGCCCCGGCATGGCGGAGAGTGATGCGCTCGAGAGGCCAGTCAATATCAGGGTTCTTCGCTGTGAGCCATGGCTTGCCCAACACCACATCGTAGTCGGCGTTGCTGATATCAGCCATAACGAAAGGCACCCGATCATGGTAGGTAGAGAGGTGTACCGTGCAGTGGGAAAGCTCGTAGGTGGGAAGGTAGGAAGGGGAGGGCCCAGGAAGGAGCAGACGGCCAGGAGCAGCTTTGCCCGCCATGCGCAGGCCGGCTTGCTGCAAGAAGCGGCTGCTGACAATGTTGCCCGTGGCACCACTGCCCAGCAGGAAACGAGCACGGTGTCCAGAGAAGGTTCCATGGAGGATGAAAGGCTTGGAGTCCACGGAGAGCGACGACATGACTAGGGGCTCTGGCAGGCTAGGCGACGAGGAGTGACACGGAGTACCACTGCCCACAGGTGCGGATGGGCATGGGGAGGACTCTACAGCCAGAGTAGGCTGTCCCGGAGACTTGGAGCTGCCCATGGGCTGAGCTGACTGCTGAGGAAGGGGGCTGCGTGGAGGGCACTTAGCACCGCGGGCCTGGCAGGGCGCAGTAAGGCAGAAGAGCGGGGCACGGAAACGTGGAGAGGGAAGAGAGGGTTGTGGTGTAGGAGGAAGAGGGAGTGTGGGTAGCCAGTAGGGGGCACGGAGAAGAGGCCGAAGAGGAGGGGGAAGAGGCCGGGGAGAAGGAGCCCGAGGAAGAGGAGGTGGAGGAGGACGAAGGGGAGGAGGCCGAGGAAGAGGAGCGGGGAGTTGAGGTAGGTGGTAGGGAACACGAGGAGCCAGCTCAAAGCGAGGAGTTAAGGAAGAGGGTGGCAGAAGGGATGGTGGGCTCAGCGGCGGACCTGCAGGGCATCAAGCTCCATGGCAGCCACCGGTTCAGATTCCGGGAGCTTGAGGAGGTGTGGGCGGCTGCCAAAGGTGATAGCATCAACGCGGTCAGCCATGGCGGCAGCCTCCTCAAAAGAGGTAGGCTCCCTCAGCTCCAGCTCCCGCCTCACAGCCGGCTTGAGACCTCTAAGGAAACGATCCAGTTTCTCAGCAGGAGACAAGTCAGAGATGAGGAGGCAATGATTGCTGAACTCCATGATGTATTGCCGGGCTGATGTGATCTGATGGCAGGCTGCCAGCTGATCCCTTGCATGCCGCTGCTGGTTCACAGGAGTAAACTGGCGCGTGAAACTGGCTTTGAAACTGTCCCAAGAGCTGAGGGCCTGGCTGGACAGCAGGCTGCGGTACCAGGTGAGGGCAGCGCCGTCGAGGTAGGAAGCAACAGCCAACAGCCGTTGTTGGGCAGGCATGGCGAAAAGGTCGAAATGGTTGTCGATGCGCCACAGCCATTGACCCGCATCCGCGTTGGGGGTCCCACAGAAGGACGGTGGTGGAGGGGGCCGAAAAGGTAGCGGAACGGAGGTGGCTGCGGGAGGGGCGGGAGGGGCGGACTGTCCAGAAAGTTCTAGAGGTGTTGAAGCGGGGGTAGCAACGGGCTGCGTTGTGACGAAGTGCTCGAATTGCTGCCGCAGGCTGCCGGTCAAAAGAGTGAGCTCGCCGACTTGGCGCATGAGCTCGGAGACTTGATACGCAATGGGCGATAGTTCCTCCATCAAGTCTCTAGTCTCCGTAGTTAAGGCGGTTTGTCCCGATTGAGGGCACCAAAATGTAACGGGGAGAAGCCACAGGAATCCGGGAGAACGGTGACACGCACTTGCGTCTTACACGGAATGTCCATAAACAACTGTTCTGTGCTTATAACAGGGTAGCTCACACCGTCTCACATATCTAGAAGGTTCCATGCAGAAAACAGATGATATCTAACCGTGCATGACATGTAAAAATACCACCGCTGCCGGGCTGCATGGACAAGCATGCATGCAAACCGTTGCAAAAGAGCCCACCATCAGGGCGCCCAGCTGTAGCATAGTCTTCTCCACCTGGGCACTTGTGTTGCGCAACATACTAGTGGCCTTGGTGACGAAGTTGTCTGTAGGCGGCATGGAACACACACATGGTGCATGGAGGTCGCTGCTGTCTTTTTCTTGTGAGTGGCTGGGACAGGAAAGCTGGAGGCCGCTGCTGTGTTATGGTGATACATGGAGGGCGCTGCTGTCTTCTTGTGTGTCTATTGTGTGGAGGGGACGTTAAAGAGCAAGGTCCAAGGCAAGAGGACCATGCTATGTGGGTGTTGCCCTCCTGCCTAGCCAAGCACCCCAGTCTTGTCTCCAGTGCTGCAAGCCCACCTGCAAGCCCTGCTGCCTGGCAGATGTCAAGGCTGGCAGATGTCAAGGCAGGTGTCAAGGCTGGTCAGGGAGGAGACCCTGGGGATGAGACTCTGCAGCAGCAGCTCCTCCACGCTGCCGACGGCGTCAGACAGGGCGTTCCTGCCAGTGTGCGTCAAGGGCAGCAGGGTGTAGGGGTGTGGATGCTCATGGTGTCAGCCAGCCAACTGACGGCTGGACTGTGTGAGAGGGGCAAGGGGGCAGAGAGGCAGCAGGTTGTCTCAGCTCCATGTGTGTGGGGTAGCTGTTGGGGTCAGCAGGTCATCTCATCTAGGTGACAGAACCACTGGGTCAGGGGTGCATGGGGTCAAAGGGCGAAAGGGAGAGAATGACTGAGTCAGGGGTGCATGGGTTCATAGGGGGAATGGATGCAAAGGTGCAGGGGGATGAGGGAGAGGGGTGTGTGGAGCCGGGTATGGGGGCAGAGAGGCTGAGGGGGGAGTGGGGTGTCACAGTGCCTCATCCCCCACTCAGGCCTTTGACCACGCTCATGGGGTCGCTGCTCACGGCTGGTGATGCCCCCCGCTGCCAGCTGTGCTGCCAGCTGCCAAAGTGGGTTGCTAGGCTTGGAAAGGGACCCAGTGACACCACTGTTGACATCTGTCACGTCCATCAGTTGCCTGGGGGGCAGCACAGAGGAAGGTGAAGATGACCTCGACTGCTCAGAAAGGTGAGCAGCAGCTCCTAGGTGAAAGCAAGAATGAAAGAAGGAGTAAAAGAAAGAAAGAAAGAAAGAAAGAAGGAGTAAAAGAAAGAAAGAAAGAAGGAGTAAAAGAAAGAAAGAAAGGAAGAAAGAAAGAAAGAAAGAAAGAAAGACCATGCCCTCGTCATCAGGCGTGCAGGAAGGGCGGAGAGTAGCCTCGGGGCAAGGCCTTGCCACCCTCCCCCATATGGATAGGGGGGGGGGAGGGTTGCCCGGGTACTGGGCGCAGCCAAGGACCATGTCAACATCCACCACCCCCAGCTTCAAGATGTAAGGGGTCGGGGGAGGTGAATCTCAGCTGTGTGTGGGAAGGAGGGGGCAAGACCAGAGATAGCAGCCACGAGGCTGATATGGGCACAGTCCTGCAGTGCGTGAGGGTGGAGAGCAGCGGCAAGGAGGAACAGGGGGTTCACCTCGCAGGCTGACCATCTTGGGCTCCCACCTTGGACGCGTGGTGGTGGAGGGGAGGGAGGAGGGACGCATGCCGGCAGGGGACCAGGGCCAGTGTAGCAGCCACGAGAGCCATTGGTTGGGAAGGAGGCAAACAGGCCACCAGGGCCAGTGCCGGCATTGATGGCAGTGACTGCAGGTGGGGTGGGTGGGCAAGGGGTGGGTGGTCGGTTGGTCGGTCGGTTGGTCGGGCGGGTGGGCGGGCAGGAGTGACTCTTTTTCATTCCATTTACAATCTACTGGCTCTTCGCTGACTTGTACGATCATGTCCACGATTGCGATGGCAACGCCGACTGAGTCGCGAGCTATTCCCACGCTGTCGCCAGCAGCGACAAAGATGCGGGACTGGTACACTAGGTATGCGACAGGGAAGGTCTGCAAGCACCAGCTCAACGCGGACTGAGCGGTGAACGGCCTTCTGCCCCGGAAACTCCGGGTTCTCTGCCCATGCACCCGAGGCACAAGCACAGGCAAACCTGGCATGTTTCACACCTTGCAAACCTGTCACTAATGCTGTCATTGCTGTTGCTGCTGCTACGTCGACTGGTCCTTCTCCTTGGCTTGATGTCTTGCCGCCCTTGCTCTGCCTGGCCTGAACGCCTGGAGTGTGTTTCCTTCAGTGGGCCTGCTGCTGTCACAGCTGCTGTCAAACCTGGCATGTTTCAAACCTCCTCTTATGTAACCTGGCATGTTACAAACCTGGCACGTTTGGCACAGGCAAACCTGGCATGTCGTGGCGTGCTGCTATCAGGGCGTGGGTGGGTGGGTGGGTCGCAGCACCCGAGCCTATCAGGGGCATGGGCAGATATGTAATGGGAACAGGGAGGGCCTGCACTTTATGCCACGCATGGTGCGTGCACTTTTTGCCGCCCATGGTGGGCAAGTAGACATCCAATGAGGTGGAGTTGGTGAGAATGGAGTTGCGCCAGACAAGGTGGGGGTCCATGTGCGTGGTGGCGGTGCTGGTGCATGGGTACAGAGGGGGGAAAGAATGGTGATCTGTCATTGCGGTCTATTGGGGTAGGTGGCAGCAGCTTGGGGTAGCGCAAGGCAGGCGGCAGAAGCCTGGGGCCGGAAGGGCAGCCGGGGTCAGCGCAACGCAATGCATTTTCTCTACCCACCGTGACAAACTCGATGCTGAGTCTGATGCCGTTGAACAGTAGCCTCTGTGCGGCAAGCTGGGATGTAGGTGTTAAGTAGCTGCAGGCAAAGTCACCATTGCCACAGCCAGGTTGCTCTTCTTCTGCCATCTTCCAGCTGCCAGGCTAGTGTCATGCAATGCAGGCAGTAAGAGACCGAGCATCTTCATCTCGTTTGGTACAGCAGCAGGCGTGACCCTGCTGCATAGCCAGCCAGCTGTGCAGGCGTAGCAGGTAGAGCAGTGCCTTAGCCAGGCAAGGCATGCAGGGAGGTGGCCAGTGCTCCCACCCCTCAGGTGTTGCAGCAGCAGGTGAGTGCAGGGCAAGTGCTGGCTAGGGGCACACAGCGGAGGGCCACTCCACCTTAGCATGCCACGCTCCTCACTAAGCCGATAATCACAAACAGTGCAGTCGGCTGCATGGGGCTGACTTGTCCTCCCTGACTTGCCTGCGAATGGCGCCCAGCAGCGTGTTGACCTGGACGACCCGGGTGATGTAGTTGCGCACGCTGCCCAGGGTGCGCAACTGGAGGGGGGTGCTGGTGAAGCCGTTGATGACGCCAGCAGCTTCCTGCCCACACAGGATGGCAGGGGGAGGGGAGGTGGGCACGGTGGCAGGATGGGCAGGCAAGTGATGCACATTTCACATTGCCAGGGCCCGGCCTCCACACTGAACCTGGCAGCCTGGTGAAGGCAATGGTGGCCAGCTGTCAGTGTGTGCATGGTGGTTCAGCCCCCACCTCAAGCTGGGCGTCAGAGGTGTCCCCCGCGCCTTGCTGCTGGGACAGGGCGGTGGCCACAGCTGAGCGCAGACCTGTGTCAGAGCAGGGCATGCACACAGCCCTCGGTCAAGGGCAGGGCCTGCAATGTGCCTGAGGGCGCAGAGGTGCAGGTGGAGGCTTTGCAGCAGGCCTTGGGAGCAATGGACAGAGGATTACAGAGAAATTTGGTGGCCCTACCCTACTCTGTGGCACACTTACACTGGCTGCTGCTGCTGCCGGCTGCAGCGGCACACACCAAGTGGGTCGGATCCTTTGGTGTTGTTGGCCAACAGGGTGGCCAGCTCCGGGTACTTGGCCGCGTCGATGGCCGGCATCGGCGCGATGGCGGAGGGCGGGGTGCCCGCGACCGAGTCAACAAGCACCATTGACTTGGTCCTCGCCAATGGGTTCGCGGCGTTGTTCAACGCGGCCACCAGCATCGTAGCCACGGCCTGCTAGTTGTGAACAGAAAACAGGCGAAGACATGACGCTCGGCCAGCAAGATTCTGCTACTAGGCAGCAGTAGCAAGAGGCCTAAAGTGTTGAGAGGCTGGTCACTAAGAAATGGGTGTAGTTCGCACGTACTCTGTCTATCGGTGTTTTGGATGAGGCGACAGCTGTTGCTGCTGCTCCAGGTACGGTGGGCGTTGCCTGAGCTATTTGGGCGCTGACTTGCTGCCCGTGCTTTTTTTTTTTTTTTTTTTTTTTTGAGAGAGCGAGAATTACAGGCAAACTAGAAAAAGAACCAAAGAGGAGGAAACTTATGCTGGTGCGCCGCAACCAGCATAAGTAAGATAGCGTACACCTTGCCGGCGCGCGGTAGGGGTTGTCGCATCGCAGGAATCATATTTCGATGCTGGGCTGCTAGCGCAGCCTAGTGCACCTAGGAGGCGGGCCGGTGAACGCTTGTACAAGTCTGGACCCCAAGAAGTCGCCATCGCATGCGTGCGCTGCATTCACAACGTTGCCCAATCGTTGCCGGTTGCTCACACTCTTGACCGGCATTCTCGACCGGCAGAAAACGCATGCCGCCCCATGCAGAAAACGGCGAATCACATTCACGCTTGCTTCAGATAGCAGGCTTGCACATGCCACCCGTCGCGAAGAGCAACCCGGGTGCAGTGCCTTATGCATACCAACACAGGAACCGCGCAGACAAGCAGATCCTTCATGAGCCCCCCCGCCAGCCAAGCCTGTGAGGAGGAGCATCCACCCCGGGCAGCATGGCCACCCACCGCTGCCTAACTTCCAGCCCCTGGCGCAACACTTGACCCAGCTGCACCTTGATGCCACACATGCAGGTGGTGACAAACCCCTGAGCTTCTTCAAGGAGTGCTTGCAGCCTCTGGCTCAGCTGCAGGTGCTGACTACGTCCCAACTTTACAGGCCAACAAAACTTATTCAACAAGGAACAACATGTCGGCCTGTGGGTAATCTCACTCCGCTGCACTAGTGTTATTGAAGCATCCTCGGTCGCACCCTTGATGACTGCCAACCCCACGAAGATGGCACTTTCCCGGGACAGACCACTGGGCTCCCCACCAAAACTAACAGCTTAATTGCTTACAGGCTAACAGCCTGGCGACACAAACCAACCCTACCCAGCCCTAGAGGTCGCCAGGGTCTCTTGGGCTGGGCTTTGAGAGCACTGACGCGCTCTGAGGACACGGGAATTTATTTAATCGCCCCCAGCCGGCGATACCTGCGGGCACAAAGGGCACGGGGACATTAGGGTGGAGTGCGGGAGTGTGGGCTATATGCTACGTGCGGGGCAACCAGGGCAACTTGAGCTATGCGGGCTATGTGCGGGACTTGCTTACCTGTGTGCGTTGTGCGCTGTGTGCTATGTGCGGGACAATGGCATATGCGGGGCAACAAGGGCAAGGTGTGCGGGCTATATGCGGGGCAACAAGGGCAAGGTGTGCGGGCTATATGCGGGGCAACAAGGGCAAGGTGCTTACCTTTCAGAGAGGTGCCGTGTGTATGTGCCGTGTGTCAGGATTCGTGTGTGACAGCCCCCCAGCGCCACTGCACAAAGGGAGAGCACAGCTGAGTCTGCGGAGGAGGGCAGAGTCAACCTGCAGGGCATGCAGTGCATGGGGCAGCAGCGCACCCTCCTGGCCACCCCTGGGGAGCGAGGGGCAGCAGGCATGAGGTCACCAGGTGCTGCACCCAACAGGCAAGTTGGGGTAAGACACATGGTTACCCAGCCCAGCCCAGCCCAGCCCAGCTGCTGGCTGCATCGCCACTGAGATCCTGGCCGCTGTCCCAACTTTACAGACTAGATGGCCTGACAGAGGTGCTGCAGGCACTACCACAGCTCCACACCCTGCAGCTGCCAGAGCTCACAGTCCTAGGCCGGCAGGATCTCAACACACTCCTGGCAGCCACCCAGATCACAAGCCTCCAGTTGCGGACAATTGTTCCATTTAGCACCTCATATGCTGATGCGCCTTGCAGCTGGCAGCGGCTGGAGCTGACTGGGAAGGTTGGACCTGACTGCTGCTCTGCCACCCGGCTGCCTGGTTGCACTGCACTACAACACAGTGGCTGTGGGAAGATGGTGAGACCAACACCGTGACTCCGAGGCGAACAATGTGGAGTCAGCAGTCAGGCTATGGCATGGAAGAGGAGTCCTATGGCCAGCTGTTAAGCTGTTCAGCATTGGCGACCTCTAGGGCTGGGTAGGGTTAGTTTGTGTCGCCAGGCTGTTAGCCTTTAAGCAATTACGCTGTTAGTTTTGATGGGGTGCCCAGTGGTCTGTCCCGGGAAAGTGCCAGCTACGTGGGGGCTGCAGTCATCAAGGGTGCGACCGAGGATGCTACAACGTGGTTGGAGTAGCTGAGTGAGATTACCCACAGCCCAACATGTTATTCCGTGTTGAATAAGTTTTGTTGAGCTGTGAGGAGGAGCATTGCACATTGGTGCCACCATTTTCACATGTTGTTGCTAAAACTGAAGTTATAAGTGTTGAGGCCGATGTGCTACTGGCTGGGAGGTTGCATGGGAAGAACCCAAGACCACATTTTCACATTGGTGCCACCATGGTTAAATGTCAAGCGAGGGGAAATGCACGAGATGCACAATAAACAGCACAAGGGCAGGCTGATGTGCTCATTCTCATCTTTGGTTGCCGAATTGGGCTGTCACAAAACGTCGTATGCCTACGAAAAGACGACGTAGGCTGTCTTGTCTGTCTCTTCGTCTCAACTAGGGCGGTTCCCCCCCCAAAGCTAATACTAATGTTATAAGTGACAGCCGGCCAACCAGCCGGCCGCCTCCTGGACACATGCTTGCACGCATGCATGCACCTGCCTCGTCTCCCGCTTGACGTCTTCCCTTCGCTGAGACACCGGGAGGTAGAAAACAACGCTCCAGGGTTTCACTCCGGTGGGTGGGGGGGGGGGGGGGGCTGGAAAACGTTGCATGGGAAGAACCCTAGGCGCACCTCCCTCGGATTCGTGCGAAGCTAACGTGGTTCTGCTCGGCGATCTACCTCGCCCAGCTGGACTTGTGCGTAAGCTTAAGCCAACGCCAAAGTCCAAGCCGAAGCGCGTAAGCCGAAACTAATATCGTGCCGCTCGTAAGTGATCGGAAGCGCCTGTGGAAATGGCGATTCGTGGCTGTCGCCGCTACAACCTGTGCAATTGGCCATTTGTGCTCATGCCGCTATGGTCTGCTGGAGTATGTCCCCTAACATCGCTTATGTCCCAGGTCCACGCTGCTGCTCTCTATTTGCTCCGCAGGCTTCTCTGAAGGCATCGCCGCCAGAAGCGAGCTGAGAGCAGCCAGGAGCAGCCAGGTGTGTACTCACACCCATCCAATCATACGCTGCTGCTGCTGCTGCTACTGGCGCCCCTCACACCCTGACAGCCTTGTTGCTCCACCCACTCTGCAGGTCAACAGGCAGTCCCAGCTACGAGCAAGCTTGACATGCAACATCAAGCCGCAGTGGATGGCGGTGCCTCAGCAGCAGACGGGTACAGCCCAGCCGGCGAGACGTCCCCTCCTGCCACTAGGCTGTTGGACCTCCCGCCAGCGCTGCTGGATGACATCGCTTGCCGAGTCATGCAGCTAGGGGCCAGGAGCCAGCTGCCCCTGACCTGCCACGCCTTCTCCCAGGCCCGCCTGCTGCATGCCCCAGCCTTGCGCATCCAGCTGGGCAGGCAGTGCTGCGACCAGCTGCTCACGCCGCGAGTTGTCACAGCGCTGCAAGCGAGGACAAGCAAGCTGGCACTGACCTTGGATCAGCCAGAGACAAAGGACAGCATATATCACACTGAACAGTTGGCTCCCACCTTGGAGCTACCGCAGACAGAGTACACCCAACATTACACCGACCTGCTGGCCTATGCTCTGGCAAAGCTGGGCAACTGTGCAGCAGTGGAGGTCTGCAAGTTGGTCAGCAGTGGAACATACGACCCTGACAAGCGCAGACATCTACGTTGCCCACCTGGCCTTGCCCAGCACCTGCTGGACAGCTTCCCCAGCCTGACTGCCCTTACCCTGCAAGGGCTCTGTGTCTCAAGCAATGCGCTATCCAGCCTGCTCTCCCACCCGCCGCTGGCCCTGCAGCTGCAGCAGCTACACCTCACTGATACCAACGTCCCAGACATTGAAGAGCCTGGTGCAGTGGGCCCTGTGTTCCAGGGTCTGCAGTTGAAGCAGCCCAGCATCGCTTCCATACACCCCGGGCAGCATGGCCACCCACCGCTGCCTAACTTCCAGCCCCTGGCGCAACACTTGACCCAGCTGCACCTTGATGCCACACATGCAGGTGGTGACAAACCCCTGAGCTTCTTCAAGGAGTGCTTGCAACCTCTGGCTCAGCTGCAGGTGCTGACTACGTCCCAACTTTACAGGCCAACAAAACTTATTCAACAAGGAACAACATGTCGGCCTGTGGGTAATCTCACTCCGCTGCACTAGTGTTATTGAAGCATCCTCGGTCGCACCCTTGATGACTGCCAACCCCACGAAGATGGCACTTTCCCGGGACAGACCACTGGGCTCCCCACCAAAACTAACAGCTTAATTGCTTACAGGCTAACAGCCTGGCGACACAAACCAACCCTACCCAGCCCTAGAGGTCGCCAGGGTCTCTTGGGCTGGGCTTTGAGAGCACTGACGCGCTCTGAGGACACGGGAATTTATTTAATCGCCCCCAGCCGGCGATACCTGCGGGCACAAAGGGCACGGGGACATTAGGGTGGAGTGCGGGAGTGTGGGCTATATGCTACGTGCGGGGCAACCAGGGCAACTTGAGCTATGCGGGCTATGTGCGGGACTTGCTTACCTGTGTGCGTTGTGCGCTGTGTGCTATGTGCGGGACAATGGCATATGCGGGGCAACAAGGGCAAGGTGTGCGGGCTATATGCGGGGCAACAAGGGCAAGGTGTGCGGGCTATATGCGGGGCAACAAGGGCAAGGTGCTTACCTTTCAGAGAGGTGCCGTGTGTATGTGCCGTGTGTCAGGATTCATGCGCTGTCACGGCTTGGCGCGTCGATCTGCGGACACAAGCACAAGCATAGGGCAATAGTTAGTGAGTACGTGGCTACGGGGCTGCTTTGTTGCGGGGCTGCTGGACTGCGGTGCTAGTGCTGGTGCGGTGCTGGTGTTGCTGGTGCTGTGTCGGAGCTCACCTTCAATGGGCTCCTTCCGCACCGCATAGCGATGGTTCCAGCGTGGCCCACACCGGGGCTGACAGCTTAGGGTCCGCGCGGTAATCGGAGCAGGCAGCCACGCCTGCTCCAAGTAAGATGGCAATCTGTGGCAAACGGAGCCTTTTCATAGTGTCCGCTGTCACACTGTGCGCGTGTCCGTCCTTTGACAGCCGTTGCATTTGAGGACACGTCTTTAGCTGCTAGTTAGCTGCTGACAGTTGGGACCTGCAGCGGAGACCTCAGCGGAGACATCAGCGGAGACAGCTTACAGTGCGGCGTAGCGGAGCAAATGGACCTCCCCAACTCAGCGACCTGACAGCCCCCCAGCGCCACTGCACAAAGGGAGAGCACAGCTGAGTCTGCGGAGGAGGGCAGAGTCAACCTGCAGGGCATGCAGTGCATGGGGCAGCAGCGCACCCTCCTGGCCACCCCTGGGGAGCGAGGGGCAGCAGGCATGAGGTCACCAGGTGCTGCACCCAACAGGCAAGTTGGGGTAAGACACATGGTTACCCAGCCCAGCCCAGCCCAGCCCAGCTGCTGGCTGCATCGCCACTGAGATCCTGGCCGCTGTCCCAACTTTACAGACTAGATGGCCTGACAGAGGTGCTGCAGGCACTACCACAGCTCCACACCCTGCAGCTGCCAGAGCTCGTAGTCCTGGGCCGGCAGGCTCTCAGCACACTCCTGGCAGCCACCCAGATCACAAGCCTCCAGTTGCGGACAATTGTTCCATTTAGCACCTCGTATGCTGATGCGCCTTGCAGCTGGCAGCGGCTGGAGCTGACTGGGAAGGTTGGGAAGGCAATCACGTACCTGCCCCTGCACTCCCTCACCCAGCCTCTGGTGTTGGGAACACTTGACATCTGTGCGAAGGATATCCTAGACCCTGAGGTGCCAGCGGCACTCTACTTCCTGGCAGAAGCGATCAAGGTGCCTGTGAAGATCAACGATCTGCACCTGCGCATGTTCAGTTCGGAGCAGCCGCAGCTGGAGGTCATCACTCCAACACTCCTACAGGAGCAGAGGGAGGACCTCACGCGGCTAATCTCTCTGCTGCAACCGCTGCAAGGCTGCTTCGTGGGCAGGGTGGAGGTCAGTCACCTGCATGAAGTCGTAGCCGCTGATTTCCTAGCACTGGCTCCATTGTGCCGGGACTGCACCCACTTTGAGCTGGAGTTTGGCAGCGTGGAGCCCTCACTGGAGTTCTGGCGCCAGCTGGTGCAGCTTATGCCGGCTATGCAGAAGGTCGAGTTTTACCATGTAGAGGGAAGTGATTCTGCAGCCATGCATGAGTCGCTGCAGCTCATGGCTGAGCAGCCCTGGGCACGGTGGTTGGATGTCAAAATGATAGACCAAAACACTGCCCCTCATCCGCCCGCATGTTGGCAGGCTGGCAGCTGGGTAAAGGCTGGCAACTACAAAGTGACCATGTTCCGTTATCAATATGTCAACTGAGAGTGGATGTCACGGCCTTGATGCTGTGTGGTGTATCATGCATGCCACAGTAGTGACTGCTGCCATGCTAGAAGACCGAGGAGCAATGACACCAACAAGATATGCGTGGCTGGACCAGCTTCAACGCTTGCATCATCCTTGATGACATCAGCTTTGTCACCACACACATTGAGCCATGCGTTGCGGTATTGGCCAGGCAAGGTCGGTGTTGTTGCTAAAACTGAAGTTTCAAGTGTTGAGGCCGATGTGCCACTGGCTGGGAGGTTGCATGGGAAGAATCCAAGACAACATGCGAAACGCCTTGTGAAGGCACATGGCCCCATGACTAGCTCGGCCACAGCGCATGCAACGCCACAGCCTGCTGCTGATGCTAGGGAGCCATGGTTGTCATGATAGTCTGCTGGGCGGTGGAAAGGAGGTAAACGAGGGGTGGGACCACTGTTAAGTTGCTCTTCATTCCGTTTCACAGCTTGTGACCAGCCAGCACTGCTATGGTTAGGGTAAGGCCAGTACAGCTACTCTGCTAGTACAATGCTATCACACAAGAATCCCAATCCCTATGATGGCAAGGCCTGGTCTTGAAGTACACAACCACAACACCCATCTCCCAATCTGCGCAGCGCAGCCTCATCACCTTCACATTGGCATGGCCTAAGCTGGTGCAGCCTGATGCAGGGCCCCACCTGCCTGCCGCACAAGTTGCTGCCCGGCCACACCTCTCCACTGTGGGCGTGCTGCTGGGAGGTGCCTTGTCTACTTTGCAAGGTGCCTGGTGTGCTCTGTGCCTCGTGCAGGCCATGCCTGGAGCAGCAGGGTGGGGGTAGGGGGTGTGGCAGGGGCTTGCACGGCAGCCTGCCCACCTGCACCCTTCCAGCCCTACGCCCTGGACCCAGTCCTGCTCCTGATCATGGCTTGCTTAGCCTGCAGGACAACCCACTGTGGGCTATTACAAAACTCATTCCACACCAGCCCTTTGATTCGTACCGCCCTGCCGCCCTGCTGACCTGCCGACCTGCTACACTGCTGCTCTGTCGACCTGCCGACCTGCTGCCCTGCTACCCTGCTGACCTGCTGCCTTGCCGCCCTGCTGCCCGCCGTCACTTGCTGGCAGAGGCGCTTGTGGCTGCTGTGTCGTTGCCTGCCTGCAGACGTTGACCGACAGCTCAGAGTCAGAGCAGAGCAGCAGTGCTGGAGGAGGGTGTCCCTGGGTCACTGGAGGAGTACTGGGTCACTGGAGAAGTACTGGAGGAGTACTGGGTCACTGGAGGAGGGTGTCACTGGGTCACTGGGTCACTGGAGGAGGGTGTCACTGGGAGGGTGAACACTGCTGCCAGCAACCAGTCAGTCCTATGGCCAGCTGTCAACTAGAATAGTCACGTCGAGTTGTCAGGTTGTGGGCGTGCATGAGTGTAGTTGGGGGCCGCTGTCAGGTTTGTGCACACGCTGCTGGATGTCCGGGCCATGCTGATCAAGATGAAGTTATCGTCTGTGTCCCAGCGCTCAAAGGCAGCATTGTATTGCCAGCTAGTAGACAGGGTGTGGGAGTAGGGCCACAAGCAGAGCCAGTTGCCCATGGTGTGGCCCTGCATGGCCTGCTGCTGGCGCGATCTGGGGCAAGCCCCATTGTATCCTTATGCAGCAGGGGTCAGCTGGGCCAGGTGGCTGCTGCTGCTACTAGTAGCTACTACTGCTGTTGCTGCTGCTGGGCAGTGCTGCTGTTGCTGCTGACTAGGGCAAGTGCATGCTGCAGCAGGCCCAGGGGCTGAGCCACCTATCACCCACCTACCCTGACCTGACACCCACCAACCCTGCTGCTGCTGCTGCTGCTGCTGCTGTGCCATGGAGCTGAGGGGCTACAGTCATAGCAGAGTGGCCATTTGACGCTTGTCTTGGCCAAGTTTGGCAGCTAGTGTAGGAGTGGTGGGGTGGGTGCGGGCAGTGTGGGTGCCATGAGGTCATGTGGGCGCTGGCCGGCTGCTGCACCCGCTGTGCTGCACCTGGCAGCCTCCACTGCCGCCTCCTGGCAGCCTCAGCCTCCTGTTGGAGCAGGTGGAGCAGCAGCAGCAGCGCTAAGCACGGCAACAGGAGCTGGCAGCAGTGGTTGCGAGAGGTGGTGGTGCTGAGCAGCAGCTGGCAGCCCCTGTGCCACCATTTGCCACTGCAGCTTGCGCTGCAACTCAGTTGACAACAGCCTGCTGCTGGGTGGCAGTCCTGCCGCCCTGCTGCCCGGTTGCACTGCACTACAGCACAGTGGCTGTGGGAAGATGGCGAGACCACCACAGTGACTCAAAGTGATCAAAGTGAGTAGCAGTGGGTGATGTGAGTGGCAGCGGGTGATGGAGAGGTGACACAATCCTGCCGCCCTGCTGCTCTGCACTACAGCATGATGTGAGTGGGAGCGGGTGATGGAGAGGCGGCACGGCAACTTGTCTTGACTACTCACTACTACCAAACCCGGCGACTATGAACAGCACCATGTAATATAAATGTAATGTAATGGACCTCACTTCCGCTCCACTCCGTGTGGCGGCACTCCGGTTAGGTGGCGACCTGATGCACATCCCAACACGGACACTCAGCTTGGATAATGTTATTGATACCTTACCAAAGCCAAGCAGGACACAGCCCGCTGGTCAGCTGCCATTCAGCCACAGCTGCAGCAGCTGGCAGCTGCCACCCCAGCTGGCACCACCCTGGACAGCCTGCAGGCCCACATCCTGGCCCTCAAGGCCACGTGGGACCAGCTGTGGGAGGAGTACCTCAGGCCACGCTGGCGCAGGCAGCGGTTGGGGCTGCACCATTCCCAGGAGCGCGTCATTGAGGCCTTCTGCAAGAAGGTATGACCATATCCCTGACCTGACCTGACCTGACCTGACCTGACCTGACCTGACCTGACCTGATCTGACCTTGACCCTAAACCTGACCTGACCTGACCTGACCTGACCTTGACCCTGAACCTGACCTGACCTGACCCTGACCTGACCTGACCTGACCTGACCTGACCTGACCTGACCTGACCTGACCTGACCTGACCTGACCTGACCTGACCTGACCTGACCTGACCTGACCTGACCTGACCTGACCTGACCTGACCTGACCTGACCTGACCTGACCTGACCTGACCTGACCTGACCTGACCTGACCTGACCTGACCCTGACCCTGACCTGCAGGTGGTGAATGGGATGAAGTGGGTGTCACGCCAGCACTACCACCAGGAGAGGGGAGTGGCTGTGTTTCTGGGAGCGGGCAACTTCAGCCAGGGTGGGTGGAAGGCGGGGGCGGTGCGGGCGGGGTTTCGCAAGGTGGTGGAGCAGCCCAGCAGGCCAGGCACTGATCCCAGGCCTGACAGGCTGGTGATTGTGGATGAGTTCCGCACCAGCCGTGTCAGCTCCTCAGTGCATGCCCGCCAGCCTTGTGAGATGCACCTGCCACCTAACCAGCCCAGGCCTGCAGACTGGGTACCCCCAGCAGGCCAGGTCAACCCGCGGCTGGTGCGCCCAGCCTGGAGCCTGCGGCATGGGAAGTATGTGCGGGGCCTGTCATGGTGCCATCAGGTGCCGCCCAACCCTCCGCCCCCTCCCCCACACCAGGACCCCCTAGCCCCAGCCCAGCCCCCTGCCCAGGACCCCCCCCCAACCCCAGCCCAGGCCCCCCCCCCACCCCCAGCCCAGCCCCCACCCCCACCCCCAGCCCAGAACCCCCCCCCTCCCCCAGCCCAGGCCCCACCCCCTCCCCCAGCCCAGGCCCCTCCCCTCCCTGCAGCACCTGGCCCAGCCCCACCACCCCAGGCCCCCCCAGGGGGCAGGTGGCTGGACCGGGACACCAACGGGTGCCTGAACTTGCAGCGCATTGGGGAGAGCAGGCAGCGCCCCATAGAGCTGTGCAGCTGGACTGACCTGGAGGCCCTGCCCCCCGTTGGCAAGGAGTACCAGCAGCGCTACAAGCGGGTCAATGACCGGCTGCCCAAGGCCAGGCAGTGGTTGCACCGGGCTGCAGAGTACCGGCGGGGCATTGATGGCCGGGCCCGCAAGAATGCATAGGGCCTAGTAGTGTTACACAGGCTGTCAGCCTTACAAAAGCATAATGCTGTTAGTTTTGATGAGGAGCCCAGTGGTCTGTCCCGGGAAAGTGCCATCTACGTGGGGTTTGCAGTCATCAAGGGTGCGACCGAGGATGCTACAACGTGTTTGTAGTAGCTGAGTGAGATTACCCACAGCCCAACATGTTATTCCGTGTTGAATAAGTTTTGTTGTGCTGAATGGAGTGGAGTAGCGAACAATGTGGAGTCAGCAGTCAGGCTACGGCATGGTGGCTGGTAAATGAGAGGAGGCACTCACGGCATAGTGAAGAGGAGTCCTATGGCCAGCTGTTAAGCTGTTCAGCGAGTGTGTCCTGCCTATCCCTGTGTTATAAGGTGCAACGCTAGGCTGGAGGGCGTCGACCCAGGGCAGCAGTAGCTGGCTCTACTTCAGAGAGCGCGGGGAGAAAGGCTACATGGATGTTGGCTGATGGTGATGGGCTGCCGTGGGCTGGATATATATAGTATATATAAGTATACGTCCTCAGACTGTGGAGCGGCCCTTGTTGTACCTTCTTGTCTGGTCTCCTAGGCCACGTGTAGGAGGGTAACTGTTCGTCATCATTCGCATCATTAGCTGTTCGCAGTCGGCCCCGTCCACCGACAATGCTAGTGACTCCTAGCCGCATCGGAGGCGGAGGCGTCTTAGGTGATGTCAATGCCCTCACTGTGGAGCTTTCTTGCAGGATCCAATGCTTGCAAGGATCCATGCTGCCCATGTGGGGCACCCTCCCTTCTGCCCTGCCCTGCCCTGCCCTACCCTCCCCAGCCAAACTTGCTGGCACTCCTCCTTTGGCCACCTTTTGCTGGCCCTTTCCTCCTCCTGTCCCTAGCCCCAATCACCTCATGTCTAGCCTGCCGTCCTGCGGCTCTGCCGTCCTGCTGCCCTGCTGTCCTGCTGCCCTGCCGCCCTGCTGCCCTGCTGTCCTGCTGCCCTGCTGCCCTGCTGCCCTGCTGCCCTGCCTGCCCTGCTGCCCTGCCGCCCTGCGGCCCTGCTGCCCTGCTGCCCTGCCGCCCTGCTGCCCTGCTGCCCTGCTGCCCTGCCTGCCCTGCTGCCCTGCCGCCCTGCGGCCCTGCTGCCCTGCTGCCCTGCCGCCCTGCTGCCCTGCTGCCCTGCTGCCCTGCCTGCCCTGCTGCCCTGCCGCCCTGCGGCCCTGCTGCCCTGCTGCCCTGCCGCCCTGCTGCCCTGCTGCCCTGCTGCCCTGCCTGCCCTGCTGCCCTGCCGCCCTGCGGCCCTGCTGCCCTGCTGCCCTGCCGCCCTGCTGCCCTGCTGCCCTGCTGCCCTGCCTGCCCTGCTGCCCTGCCGCCCTGCAGCCCTGCTGCCCTGCTGCCCTGCCGCCCTGCTCACCTGCGGCGGGGGTCTCACCTGCAGCCCTGCGGCCCTGCCGCCTTGCAGAGCAGCAGAGGGTCTGCCTCAGGCTGCTGCCTCCAGAGGGAAGTGTTAGAGCAGAGTAGCAGTGCTGGAGGGTGTCCGATGCTGCCTCACAGCCTCACGAGCCTGGCCCCTCACTGGCGACCTCTAGGGCTGGTTAGGTTTGGTTTGGTTTGTGTCGCCAGGCTGTTAGCCTTCAAGCAATTACGCTGCTAGTTTTGATGAGGTGCCCAGTGGTCAAGGGGGATAAGCCCCTTGAACGAGTGCCATCGGAATGGGGTTGGTAGTCGTCAAGGGTGCGACCGAGGATGCTACAACGTGTTTGTAGTAGCTGAGTGAGATTACCCACAGCCCAACATGTTGTTCCGTGTTAAATAAGTTTTGTTGGCCTGGCCCCTCACTGCCCTTTAAGTGCCAAAAGAATTAAATGTCCTTACAGCCTGGGGTGGCGGCAGCGGCAGTAAAGGTCGATGTGGTGTCGGGAGCCAAGCCAAGGCGGGGCGGCGAGGGAATGAGAGGCAGCATTGTATGTAAGCAGTGAGGAGTGTGACTTTGTATAGCACCGTTGGTGGATTGCTGATTGCTGTGTTTCCACATGAACGTCCCCTGCCATGGCAACATGCATGCAACCCATCATGGTAGTCTTGACAAAGGGGACACAGGCGCACACACCACAGATAGGCGGAGCTGAAGTGGAAGTTAGGCAAAAGCCTTTGCATAGTGAGCTCGCAGCCCCTGTTGAAGTAATAAGAAGTGCTTCCAACGTAACAGTAGAACGTAGATAGTGGCATATGGAGGGAATGCTATGCAGCAGGCAAGAAATCTCATAGAGTGTAGCCATGCACCCCATCGTGATTAGATCGCAAGTTTTGAATCCCTACAGCCCTCATGCCACACCTAAATAAAGCACGAGTTGTAATCAAACACAGGCTGCGAGCTCATTGTCGCTAAGGCTACTGCTAGTGTGCCCAATGCCCACTTCAGCTCAGCCTTCTGGTGTATGTGCCTCCAGGTCTACTACACGCAAGAGCTCTACCCTACTCTTCTAGCTCTTACTCACACACATCCCCTTTGCAAAGGGTTTAGCATTTTCTTTTGTTGGGGTTGACTTGTTGTAGCTGGCTATCCCCGCCCCTTGCGCCGCCACTTGCGCAGCAGGGCCTTGTCGGGCAAGTACACCCACTCCTGGCCTGGCCTACCTGGGTTTTGCATGGCCTTCCCATCTGCACAGCTCAGTGGGACGTGGTCCTGGGCCGACTGCACAGCGGTGAATGTTCAGCGCAGCAGATACGTCCCGGTCATAGAACCTGCACATGGGTGTAGGGAGCGCAATCTAGCCTAGATCTAGCCTAGATCTAGGCTAGTCAAATCAAAGTGCAGTGTCAGGCATGTGCAGTGTCTGGCCAGTGCTTACCTGATGTTGTTGCTTGTTGGGCCCCGGACTTGGAATCGTTTTGCTTTGCTGTCTAGTGGCCGCAGCCACCTGCATGGACACATGGGGCAATACATATTTGTAATATTGTCCCTTGAGCTGTTATCTTCACCCTACCCGGCCACCTTGACTCTACCATCTCCCAACACTACCAACCCCTCTTGACCTCTCTTGACCCTCTCACCTAAAGGGCTCAGGTGGTTGCCCAGGGAGGGCCTCACTGGGGTTGCTGTAGGCTGAGCTGACCCGGCTTGTGCCGAACTCATCCACCATGAGCACTCGTCCAGCTGGGAACTGCCGCACCGCCTCCTTCAGCATCTGGCTGACTGGGACACCCCTGCAGCCAACGGTGCCGCTGCCATTGAAGCCAGCAGCCCCTTAGGCCAGTGCCAGAGGACTGTCTGGCCACCGCTGCTTGGCCTGATTGATGAAATGCAGCCACACATAAGACACATGGCACACATGTGTAAGGCCTGGTTCAGCAACAGCAGGCCAGGTTGTAAGGTTAGGTTGGCCACTGCCTAGCTCCTAGGCCTACTACTAATGGGCCTTACCTTGGACCAGAACCTTGCCACCACGCGCTTCTTGCCACAATACAGCTGGAACTTGGCATTGGCTTGGAGACCTCGGCCCACATGGCGTCGTACGTCGCCAAGACGGTGTCGGTGAACTGCCGGTACGAGGCCAGCGAGCTGGGCTTGCTGCTGACCTGAGACACGGCCTTGAGCTGCGGCTTCACCTGGGCCAGCCACGTCTTGGTCGCCTGGGCCTGCCGCGTGATGCCGCTGTCCCGGTAGGTATTGTCCGGCTGTGAGCGATCTCTGCCACACGGACACCGGCAGCGCTGCGCTCCTCGTGCGCCACCGTGGCCATGTTTGCCTTGCCCGGGTCCACGCCCAGCCACTGCCCGAACCCTCCTGCGATGAAATACAAAATGCTAATACTCCTGCGATGAAATACAAAATGTTTCTACCTGTTTATGTTTTTGTGCTTGCTCCGACAAGCACATGACCATACGATCAGGCTTCAGCCCGCCCAATGGCAATGCCAATGTAGCGCCTTTGATTGATGCCAAAGCTAAGCGGTACGGCGTTGCCCTCTCGAGGCGCGCTAAGGGCGATTAGATGCTCCCTACCCCCGGCGCATTCCGATCTTCCACCAAGCGTCGTCGTCGCTTCTACAAACCCTGTAAAAGTTTCCGCTGTGCGTCGTGCATTTGCGCGAGCCTTCGGGGTCCAGGCTCCCGTTGTGATTCCCGTTCAAGCCGCAAGCGGAGTCTCACCGCAGCCCATCGGTGACGAGGAAACACTTCAAGGGTGAGCTTGAGCTTGACTTGCAGCTCACATCCTGGCTGGTCCATTTCCTCTCTATCATCATCAATCATAAGCTCGCAGCCCGTGTTTAATCACAACTCTTGCTGTAGGCTTTAGGCTGTAGGTTGTAGGCTGTAGAACCGAGAAGTTGCATGGCAGCAGCAAAAATGTCAGCCGGGGAAAAGCCCTAACCCTGGACACAAAAGCCAAAACAAAGGCACTGTTTACTGGTTTACAGCCAATTGTGTTGTCAGCTTGCTGCTGTCCATGCTGCCTTGGTCATGCCTGGACAGACTTGTCTCTACCCTACCCACAGCCCACCATGTTGTTCCGTGTTGAATAAGTTTTGTTGAGCTGGACAGCCTTGTCAATGAGCTCCCAATGCGAGAGCCGTGCTTGGCATTGCAGCGCGCGCAACCGCATCTGCAGTGCCCGGGCTGCAAAGGTTACCCAGCCCAACACCCTGCTTGTGTCCATTGAGGGGGGCGTAGGCAGACGGCCAGTGGACGGGAAAATGGAGTGCTTTGCATGGGCAGTCGCTGAGCATGGATCCACAGGTGTGCCACACACGCACCAAGCGGGAGTGTGGGAATGGTAGTGCATGCTCAGCATGCAGCGTGCCATGAGACATGGTGCATGAACATGATAGTACGGCTGGGCAAGCTGCTCCTGAGTAGTTCAACACCGTATCACCTGTGCACGACTGCTCAACTTTTTAACAATTGCTTGCTAGAGATAGCCCAAAGCACCTCCACACGCCCCTGCACACTTTCGCACACCACCTCCACACTTCTCCTGCCCACCTCCAGTCAGTGTATAGTTCTCCTTCCAATGCTACTCTCCCTTGCTTTCCAAGAGATGGCCTCTGTCCATGTAGGCGGCGCTTCCTGCTGTGTGCCATGCAGCTGCTTGAAAAGGACGGCTGTCATGCAAGGCAAGACAGCGTCCCTAGTCTGAGCAGTCAGAGTAGGCTCAGGATCAGGGAGTGATGGTACTTTTTCATTAGTAAGGGCAGTTGTGAACCTGGTGTGGCTGCCTGTTCCGTGTGTTACAGGCGCGGAGAGTGTAGCCCGAAGCGCTGCTTTCGTGCTCCCAGACGTCCTGACTGAGCTGGTTGAGGACTTGGGTCAGGAGCTTGGCCATGCTGATGCCAAGGTGCGCCAGGGCTAGTGGCATAACAAGAGCAAAGAGTGACAGAAGGCCACAGGTGCTACAGCAGCAGGGCCCACGGCAGCAGGGGCCACGGCAGCAGGGGCCACGGCAGCAGGTGCTACAGCAGGGGTAGGGGCTACAGGGGCAGGGCTGCAGCAGCAGGTGCTACAGCACCAGGGGCGACAGCAGGGGTAGGAGCTACAGGGGCAGGGCTGCAGCAGCAAGGGCAACAGCAGGGGCAGGCGCTGCAGGGGCAGGAACCACAGGGGCAGGGCTGAAGCAGGGGTGGCACAGGGACTAACTGTGCAACTCGTGGCTTCAGACTGAGCTTCCTATGTCCACCTGCAATGCCAGCACACCAGCTCCTGCTAGTCCTGTCGCTGTGCATTGAACCTGGCTGCACGCCCTCGTTTACCACCTTGCACCAGACCACGTTCCCTATGTTGGCCTGTGACACATGGATTCCATGGGTAGCTGCATGGGGCTATCTATGTGCAGGTCCAGGCTGCAGCTGTACACGCCCCTCAACATGCAGACACATGCAGTGATCATGACACATGCGAGGTGGCCTGACTGCAGGCCTCCCCCCTCAGGCCACCCCCTCAAACCCCAGCCCCTGCCATCTGCAATTGCCCCCTTGGTCATCTGCCTAGGCCCCCTTGCCACCTGAACCTAGCTTGCTCCCTGCCCTGCCCTGCCCTACCCAAGCCCTTGTTCCTGAGTCCTGCTCCCTGCCCACTGAGCCCTGCTCCCTGCCCTTGACCTCCTCCTGCCTTCAGGTGTTTGGCCGGGCCTCGCTGGGTTCAGGCATGGGCACGGTGGGCCAGCTGAGCCACGGGCTGCTCAGCCGCACAGAGTATTGCGAGCAGGCCGTGCTACTGGCCCTACTCCCCTTCATGAACCCAGACTTGTATGGCCAGCGATATCACATCCAGGGCTGGATCAGCAAGTGTGACCTGCCCCCGGTTGACAGGCAGGCAGGCTGTGGGACTTGACCTTGGCCCCTGCCCGAGCTATGCTATGCCAACATCTCAGGCCCATTTGCATCCCACGCATTCCACACATGCAGAGTGTGACATTAGCTTCTCAGATACAGTGCAGCATCGCATATTGAGCAGGTAGGCAGCGCATCGGGCGATGATGCATACATGTGCATGGAAGTATCATGCATGCAGCGCAGCACTGGTACGGCTATGACAAAAGCTGTGAAACGATTCTCTGATGCGTTAATCCGTTGTTGGTGAGTGTGCCGAGTTTCCACAACATTTGTCCGACCCACCCAACGAAGTCAAATGTCAATGTCGCACATCTGCGGCAAGCCAACAACATGCTGTTAAAGGAAGCTTATATACATGTATACTGGCACATTGGTATAAGCTGGTATGTAATACAAATCCCCTCACAAAGGGGCTGTGTGTCAGCAAGAACTGTAGGAGCTTCAGCTAGTGGTGGAGGCGCACACACCACAGATAGGCGGAGCTGAAGTGGGAATTAGACAGAAGCCTTTGCAATAGTGAGCCCGCAGCCTGTGTTGGAGTAGGAAGAAATGTTTTCAACGTAACACTAGAACGTGGATAGTGGCATAGGGAGGAATGATATGCAGCAGGCAAGAAATAGCATAGAGTGTAGACATGCACCCCATTAGAGATTAGATCGCAGTGTGCATTGTGCCGATGACCGCGCAAAGATGATGCAGCTGACCTTAGGCCGCTTCCCCGCGACAGGTGCGCTTAAACACCCCGACAGGCTCGAGATGGCTCGAGACAGCTGAAGCATGATTACAAGTTTCTATCCCTACAGCCCTCATGCCACACCAAGACTGAGCGGGTGTTGTTGTTCACAGCCGCGGTGAAGGAGGCTACTGGCTTGCCTTTCAGTGCTGTTGTACAACCCCTTGCCCCCATACCTAAGACCCCCAACGAGGAGGAGCTGCCATTTGGCCATGTGCCTCGATGCGCCTCATGCTACGCGTGAGCGTGACACACGTAGAAACAGCAGCTGGAGCCTCTAGGAGTGATGTGTTGCTGCAGGGTTGGCAGCAGCAGGAGCAGTGGGGGAGGGGAGAGCAAGCTGAGCAAGGGGGCCACCTGCTGCAGCAGTGGGAGCAGTCACGGGAGAGGCAGCAGCAGGGGTGGCAGCTCCAGCATTAAGAGCCGCAAGGGCAGCTGTGCCTAAACCAGCAGCAGCAGCAGCAGCTCAGCCAGACTGACAGCCTGGCAGCTGTGAAGCAGATGCTGTGACTCAGCAGTAGGCCATTAAAAGCCATTAATTTCTCAGGATTGCTCCAGCACACAGATTCACCCCTCCACCTCCCCACACACGCGCACAGCCCCTGCACGCTTGCCCCTCATCTTCTGTTTGGCCCTCCCCAGGTACATCAACCGCTACTGCAACCTGAACGCCACAACCTGGCAGTGCGCTGTGTGCACCCGCATCAACGACATCGGAAACACATGCCGCAAGAGGTCAGGCGCCGGGCAATCAGAGGCGGCTCCACCAGCATCCTTGATGCTAGCTGCCCTCTCCCTCGAACCCCAGGCTGCCCCTCACCCCTATTGCCGGCCTCTGTATCCTGTCTATAAACACTGCCCAGCCCTTTTGCTTGGCAGTGCCACCACTAGTCCCTGTTTTCCTCAACAGCATCCTCACCATCGTCATCAACTTGGTGGGCCCATGGCCCACGGCTGCTTCACCTATTGCTCACAACCCAACACTGCTGCCTGCCTGTGCGTGTATGCATGACAGGTATGCAGGGACGCTGGCCTTGCTGCCAGAGTTGCGCAGTGAGGTGTTTGAATGTGTCATGGACGCCACCCTGCCGGCCAGCCCATCGCCCCAAGTAAGAGTGCAAATGGTGTATGGTGACCCTGACCCTGACCCTGACCCCGACCCTGACCCTGACCTTGACCCTGACCCTGACCCTGACCCTGACCCTGACCCTGACCCTGACCCTGACCCTGACCCTGACCCTGACCCTGACCCTGACCCTGACCCTGACCCTGACCCTGACCCTGACCCTGACCCTGACCCTGACCCTGACCCTGACCCTGACCCTGACCCTGACCCTGACCCTGACCCTGACCCTGACCCTGACCCTGACCCTGACCCCGACCCCGACCCCGACCCTGACCCTGACCCTGACCCTGACCCTGACCCTGACCCTGACCCTGACCCTGACCCTGACCCTGACCCTGACCCTGACCCTGACCCTGACCAGGGTGATGCCCAGGGACCCTGCCCCGTGTACCTGGCCTTGGTGGACATCAGCGGGGATGAGGACTTCCTGGAGGTGGTGCGGTCAGGCCTGCTGGCAGCGCTGGAGGTGCTGCCCCCCTACACACAGTTTGGCCTCATCACCTTCTCCAACAAGGTCAGGCCGCAACTTTCAACGCCGCTGACCCGATGCCAGCAGAGGCCAAGCGTAGTCTGTGGCCTCAAACAAGCACCTCGCAGCTCTAAACCCTGATATTCATTTGACTTTTGTGAGTTGAGTGAGTGGTCTGATATGGCATGCTTGCATGGCACAGGTTGGCTTGCATGACCTGAGATCGGGAGTGGGCAGCGTGCGCCTAGTACATGCTCTAGACAGCCAAGACGGGCCACTGGCCATTCCTTTGGCTGAGGTGACTGCTCTTGCCTCCCCGCCCCTCCCTGCTGCCTCTTCTCCCCAATGCCGCACCCCCTACCCCTTCCTGCTGCCTCGACTGCCTGATGCCACACCCACCACCTGTTACCCTCGGCCCCCTGATCCTCCTCCCTGTCCAACTGACCTTGACACCTGATCCCGTCCCCTCCCCCTGACCCTGGACCCCTGCCCTTGCCCCCAGCCATCTCCAGCATACACACAGGCCGCCCCTGCCTCAGCCATACCTTGCCGCCCCTCCTCTTCTCTGCTTTTCGCTTGTAACCACCTCTGCTGCTCTCACCCTGCTCCTCCCTTGCAGCCCCCTCCTGCTGACCCACCCCTGCCCTCAGCCTGTCCCTGCCTTGCTGAGGTCCTCGCCCTTCCCCTCTTGCCCTCTTCCACACCCTGCCCTGACCCCGACCCTGCCCCAGACCCTGACCCTCCACCCCGACCCCCTGCAGCTCCTTGCCCTCCCACCCTCAACCGCACCCAGACCTCATCCGCTCCCTCCCCCCTGCTCCTGCCCCTACCCCTCCACTGCCAGGTCATGCCGCTGCATGCGCTGCTGGCCCCTGTGGGGCAGTTCAAGGAGTCCATCAGCGGCGCCCTAGACCAGCTGGGCCCCGACCCCTGTGTGGAGCGGGACCGGGGCGGGGAGCAGGGGGACGGCCAAGGGGCTGAGCAGGGCCCGGAGCACGCCAATGTGGGTCTTCACCTGCCCTGGCCTAGCCAATGCTGGGAGGGTGACAGGGAAAGAAGGAGCACACCACTTCTTGCTGCACACCACGCCTGATTCGCGGCATCAGGGGCAGCCGAAGCCCAGCAAGGGTAAGGGCAAGAGCAAGGGCAAGGGTCAGTTTGGATTTTGCATCTCATCTACTGCTGCTGCTGCAGGGTGCAAGTCTGGCAGGATGGCTGCACCCCCCTGACCAGCATGGCATGGCCCGCAGCAGCAGCCGCCATTGCAGGGGCCTGGGCCCAGCGCTGCTGGGGGTGCTGCAGTATTTGCAGGTGGGGCAACCTCCTACCCGCCACCCCACCCCACCCCACCCCACCCCACCCCACCCCACCCCACCCCACCCCACCCCACCCCACCCCACCCCACCCCACCCCACCCCACCCCACCCCACCCCACCCCACCCCACCCCACCCCACCCCACCCCACCCCACCCCACCCCACCCCACCCCACCCCACCCCACCCCACCCCACCCCACCCCACCCCACCCCACCCCACCCCACCCCACCCCACCCCACCCCACCCCACCCCACCCCACCCCACCCCACCCCACCCCACCCCACCCCACCCCACCCCACCCCACCCCACCCCACCCCACCCCACCCCACCCCACCCCACCCCACCCCACCCCACCCCACCCCACCCCACCCCACCCCACCCCACCCCACCCCACCCCACCCCACCCCACCCCACCCCACCCCACCCCACCCCACCCCACCCCACCCCACCCCACCCCACCCCACCCCACCCCACCCCACCCCACCCCACCCCACCCCACCCCACCCCACCCCACCCCACCCCACCCCACCCCACCCCACCCCACCCCACCCCACCCCACCCCACCCCACCCCACCCCACCCCACCCCACCCCACCCCACCCCACCCCACCCCGCCCCGCCCCGCCCCGCCCCGCCCCGCCCCGCCCCGCCCCGCCCCGCCCCGCCCCGCCCCGCCCCGCCCCGCCCCGCCCCGCCCCGCCCCGCCCCGCCCCGCCCCGCCCCGCCCCGCCCCGCCCCGCCCCGCCCCGCCCCGCCCCGCCCCGCCCCGCCCCGCCCCGCCCCGCCCCGCCCCGCCCCGCCCCGCCCCGCCCCGCCCCGCCCCGCCCCGCCCCGCCCCGCCCCGCCCCGCCCCGCCCCGCCCCGCCCCGCCCCGCCCCGCCCCGCCCCGCCCCACCCCACCCCGCCCCACCCCACCCCACCCCACCCCACCCCACCCCACCCCTGCACTCAGCTGTGCAGGCCGTCATGCAGCCGCCCTTCACCTCCACTGACACCTCACTGAGCCAGGAGCCAGGCGCCCTGGCAGGCCTGCAGGAGGCACTGCCAGCCACACAGAGCCCGGTGCACCTCATGACCTTCCTGTCAGGTCAGACTGGCCCTGCTCGTGGCACTGACACTGCTGCTGACTGGGTATCTGGAACAGAGCAGGGAAGCAGACCAGACCAGACCAGACCAGACCAGACCAGACCAGACGTACTCCACGCCGCACCTGGTTTCAGGGCAGCAGCACAGTAGGGCAGCAGTAAGGCAGCAGTGAGGCAATAGTGGGGCAATAAGAGTTCACACCACATCTCTCACTTTCTCACCCTGCGCACCTGGCTTCAGGGCCACCCAACTTTGGCGCGGGTCGCATAGCAGGCCCTGGTTCAAATCCTGGTGAAGGCAAAACAGGGGGGGTGGGGGCTGCGGGGGCCCCTGCCCCCAACGTGTGGCAAGAGGTGAGGCTATTAGGAGGCAGACACAGGCAGGAAGATGCAAGAAAAGAGGGAAGCTGGAAAGCGAGGAAGAAGGCCTTGCTCCTTTCCCTCCATCCCACTGTGACCCCCTGTGACTTCTTTTCAATTGCTGCCCACTGCTGCCCACTGCTGCCCACTGCTGCCCACTGCTGCCCGCCACTGCCCCAGGACTCAGACTCTCGCACCGCAGATTTCTACGAGCAGGCCGCTGTGGCGGCAGCAGCCCTGGGCGTGTGTTGTGACCTGTACGCCCTCAGCTCTACAGCCGTGAGTGAAGACCAGCTCCACCCCTCCCCTCACTCTGGCCCCTTCCCTCCCCTCACTGAAACCCTCTCCCACCCCAACCTCCTCCCCACCCTTCCTCAACACATGGCGCACCACATAACCCTAACCCTAACCCTAACCCTAACCCTAACCCTAACCCTAACCCTAACCCTAACCCTAACCCTAACCCTAACCCTAACCCTAACCCTAACCCTAACCCATTGCACCACCCATACCCACACCCAGTGCCCACTACTCATGCACTACCCAGTGCGTGGATCACCCCACCCCCCACCCCCCACCCCACCCCCACCAGTGTTGTTTTTCGCCTTATATATAGCGATCGCTATAAAAAGCGACCTTTCAGGGGTCCTATTGCGCTATAGAATGGTCGCTTTTTGAGCTTCACTACCTCGCACTGCGCTAAGAAAATTGCGATTTACCCTGAGATTTTGCGTATTTTAGCGTAGTTTTTGTTAAAAATTTATACCTGACCAATGTTTTGAAGTAAGGTCGAGCTATAAAATCAGGGGTATGAACCTATGCCATGTCACTTTGAGCTATAGATAATGCATTTGGGCGGAACGAAAAAAAAAACACTGACCCCCACCCCACCCCCACATCCTTCCCTGACTCGGCATGCGGCTCCCCGACCTGCCACAATTGCTCTGCCATAGCCTCAGGTGTCCAGCATTGCCCATCCCCTCCACTCTCCTGTTCAGCTGGGCTCCCAGCACCTGAGTGGCTGCAGCCATGTTGCAGCTCACAAGAGCACCATGTGATGCCGTGCCACGCAGTCCCTGCTCAAGGCGTGCTGGCACAATGCGCTTGCATCCTGTTGTGCCTGTTGCATCCTATGTCCTGTGGCAGGGGGTCAGGGCGGCAGGCTGAGCTGCTGCGCTGCAGGTCGGCCTGGCGGTCCTGGAGCCACTTTGCAACTCCACAGGCGGTGCCCTGTACCTGTATGCAGGGGCGGAGGATTGCGCACTGCCCCAGGTGTAACGCAGGGGTGGGAATGGCAGGGGTGGGAATGGCAGGGGTGGGAATGGCAGGGGCAGGGGCAGGGGCAGGGGCAGGGGCAGGGGCAGGGGCAGGGGCAGGGGCAGGGGCAGGGGCAGGGGCAGGGGCAGGGGCAGGGGCAGGGGCAGGGGCAGGGGCAGGGGCAGGGGCAGGGGCAGGGGCAGGGGCAGGGGCAGGGGCAGGGGCAGGGGCAGGGGCACCCAGCTGCGCATGCAATGACCTAGGGCTGTGGCATGCGCTTGATTCACTGCTGCACACAACCTGGCAGATGAGGGGATGGAGGGATGCGGTACCACACATCCACCATACCTGCACCCCGACCCTCTGACCCGGACCCTCTGGCAACACGCCCTTGCCTCTCTGCTGGTATCACCCCTTTTGCCTGCCTACTACTGGGCGCTGCGGTGCTCCCAACCTGCCTGCAACTAGTCCATGTGCCTGCCTGCCTGCCTGCCTGCCTGCCTGCCTGCCTGCCTGCCTGCCTGCCTGCCTGCCTGCCTGCCTGCCTGCCTGCCTGCCTGCCTGCCTGCCTGCCTGCCTGCCTGCCTGCCTGCCTGCCTGCCTGCCTGCCTGCCTGCCTGCCTGCCTGCCTGCCTGCCTGCCTGCCTGCCTGCCTGCCTGCCTGCCTGCCTGCCTGCCTGCCTGCCTGCCTGCCTGCCTGCCTGCCTGCCTGCCTGCCTGCCTGCCTGCCTGCCTGCCTGCCTGCCTGCCTGCCTGCCTGCCTGCCTGCCTGCCTGCCTGCCTGCCTGCCTGCCTGCCTGCCTGCCTGCCTGCCTGCCTGCCTGCCTGCCTGCCTGCCTGCCTGCCTGCCTGCCTGCCTGCCTGCCTGCCTGCCTGCCTGGCTGGCCGACTGGCCGACTGGCCGACCGGCCGACCGGCCGACCGGCCGACCGGCCGACCGGCCGACCGGCCGACCGACCGACCGACCGACCGACCGACCGACCGACCGACCGACCGACCGACCGACCGACCGACCGACCGACCGACCGACCGACCGACCGACCGACCGACCGACCGACCGACCGACCGACCGACCGACCGACCGACCGACCGACCGACCGACCGACCGACCGACCGACCGACCGACCGACCGACCGACCGACCGACCGACCGACCGACTGCGACTGCCTGCGACTGCCTGCCTGCCTGCCTCGTACCTGCAGGACATGTACCGGCGGCTGTGCTCCCCTCAAGCCACCAGTGGGCTGTTGAGGGTGCGCACATCCAAAGGCTTCAAGCCAGTGCGCTACTACGGCCGCCTCTTTGCAGACCAGCAGGCACGTGTGGGGGGCAGGCAGGAGGGGAAAACGTCGCTAACTAGAGCCCCAGGTTGATGACGTGACCCTTCCTGCACCCACTGCCCGCACTCATGAAGAAGCATGCACGCCGACACATGCACAAGCAGCATGGGGACCTGGGAATGGAAACTGGTGCATGTCCTCAAAGAGTACACAGCAGTGATTGGCAGCTTGCGCATGTTGACTAACACACCAGCTGTGTGTGTGTGTGTGTGTGTGCTTACGCAAGTTGCTGAACCAAAAATTGCAGTACACGTATTATTGCTCCTCTTAGCAACGCATACCTGCATCAGGTTGCTAGCAGGCTATAGCACTGACATGAGAACGGATGAAGACCCCGCCCCGCCCCGCCCCGCCCCGCCCCGCCCCGCCCCGCCCCGCCCCGCCCCGCCCCGCCCCGCCCCGCCCCGCCCCGCCCCGCCCCGCCCCGCCCCGCCCCGCCCCGCCCCGCCCCGCCCCGCCCCGCCCCGCCCCGCCCCGCCCCGCCCCGCCCCGCCCCGCCCCGCCCCGCCCCGCCCCGCCCCGCCCCGCCCCGCCCCGCCCCGCCCCGCCCCGCCCCGCCCCGCCCCGCCCCGCCCCGCCCCGCCCCGCCCCGCCCCGCCCCGCCCCGCCCCGCCCCGCCCCGCCCCGCCCCGCCCCGCCCCGCCCCGCCCCGCCCCGCCCCGCCCCGCCCCGCCCCGCCCTCTACACACTACACCATCCCATCCCGACCCAATGTGTTCCCCGACCTGACTTGCTCGCACCTGCCCATGCGTGACCACAGATTGAGAACCTTCACCATGTAGTGAACTGCAGCCCTGCTGACTGCTATGCCTTGGACTTTGAGGTGGAGGGCAAGCAGAGCCTGGCTGCCCCAGGTCAGCCTCCTCCCACGATCCAGGTGCGAGGTCTGGTGGGCCTCAGGGTGTAGTGAAGCTAGCAGCGGTGGGGGCGAAGAAGAGCATGGCCATTCAGGGCTGGAGCTCCTCACTGGGCAAGCGGTGGGATTGGGTGCGGGAGAAAAGTCAAAGATCAGTGGCCACTCCCGTGTACAAGCATGTGTGGATGGAGTCGGACATGAAGGTGGGGCATGCCAACAGAGTGAAGGACATCCAGGTCGAGTGGAACAGGGCGGTCAGAGCCCCACCAAACTCTTGTAGCAAGCCAGCTGGCCCGTACACCTGGCTGCAGCAGGGCAAGGCAGGTGTGGAGTGTGATGCCGGTGACTGCACGCCCTGTGGGGCTGGGGGCTAGTGCCACAGCAGCGCAAGCTGGTCAGGCCCACTACCACCTCCCTAGCTGGAACTGGCCTGTGTATCAGCCTGGGGCACAGCTCACGCCGTGTGACTGCTCATGAGTGGCTGCCCTGCTCTTCTTCACCGCCACAGTAGGCGCCACTCAGGAGGTGGCAGCAGGTGGTAGCTGTCAGGCGGCAGCTCCTCCCTCCCTGGCAGGAGTAAGAGGATCTTCCAGAGCAGCCCTCTCCTCATTACTTTTCTTTTTTCACGGCCCATGCCCTGTACTGCCTGCACCCCTTCTGTTGCATAAAAGCCTCTGTTGCATGCTGTTGCACAACTCATGCAGCAGCTGCTCCACTTGGACGTCTGATGCCTAAGGTCTCTAGGTTACCCTAACCCTAACCCGTACCTGCAGTGTCCAGGAGCGGCTGCAGCACCCGGCCCCTCCTGAGCTGTTTACTCCTGACACACTGCCCTGAGCCCTTGGATGCTGCTTTGCTTGTGTCTGCAGGTCGCCTTTCAGTACACAGTGGCCTGCCCATGCAAGGCTGACCCCGCGGCCTGCATCATGCAGCGCAGAGTGCGGGTGTTGACCACCAGGGTGAGTGCAGGGGTGAGGTGAGGTGAGGTGAGGTGAGGTGAGGTGAGAAGTTTTGAAATGCAGCCACCCACCTTGACCAAGGCAGGAGGGTGAGGCCAGCAGAGCTAGGTGATGCTTGCTTTGCTACTGCCAGGCATAGCTGCAGAGCAGTGCCAGGCATAGTTGCAAAGCTAGGTGATGTTTGCTTTACAGTTACAGGGTGTGCCAATGTGCTGATCAGACCCTGAAGCAAAACCCCACCAAAACATGGTGAACACCACCCACAGGCCTGCCTGTCAGCCTGTCAGCCTGCGGGCCGTGTGCTGTGTGGTGGTGTGGCATGATGCTGCCTGCAGGTGAAGGCCTCCGAGCAGCCACTAGAGCTGATGAGGCATGCAGCCACAGACGCCAGCCTGGCCCTGCTGCTGCACAAGATCATGCGTGCAGCCAAGAGCAGAGTGAGTGGGTGGGTGGGTCAGGACCTGCCTGCCTTTGATTTCAAAGTGCCCATCCAAAGCATTCCTGCACGAAACGATGCATGGGTCCTGGAGCAGGGTGCGTGGGTGGGTGGCCCTGACCCTGACCCTGACCCTGACCCTGACCCTGACCCTGACCCTGACCCTGACCCTGGCCCTGACCCTGACCCTGACCCTGACCCTGACCCTGACCCTGACCCTGACCCTGACCCTGACCCTGACCCTGACCCTGACCCTGACCCTGACCCTGACCCTGACCCTGACCCTGACCCTGACCCTGACCCTGACCCTGACCCTGGCCCTGACCCTGACCCTGACCCTGGCCCTGACCCTGACCCTGACCCTGACCCTGGCCCTGACCCTGACCCTGACCCTGACCCTGACCCTGGCCCTGACCCTGACCCTGACCCTGACCCTGGCCCTGACCCTGACCCTGACCCTGGCCCTGACCCTGACCCTGACCCTGACCCTGACCCTGACCCTGACCCTGACCCTGACCCTGACCCTGACCCTGGCCCTGACCCTGACCCTGACCCTGGCCCTGACCCTGACCCTGACCCTGACCCTGGCCCTGACCCTGACCCTGACCCTGACCCTGACCCTGACCCTGACCCTGGCCCTGACCCTGACCCTGACCCTGACCCTGACCCTGACCCTGACCCTGACCCTGACCCTGACCCTGACCCTGACCCTGGCCCTGACCCTGACCCTGACCCTGGCCCTGACCCTGACCCTGACCCTGACCCTGGCCCTGACCCTGACCCTGACCCTGACCCTGACCCTGGCCCTGACCCTGACCCTGACCCTGACCCTGGCCCTGACCCTGACCCTGACCCTGGCCCTGACCCTGACCCTGACCCTGACCCTGACCCTGACCCTGACCCTGACCCTGACCCTGACCCTGGCCCTGACCCTGACCCTGACCCTGGCCCTGACCCTGACCCTGACCCTGACCCTGGCCCTGACCCTGACCCTGACCCTGACCCTGGCCCTGACCCTGACCCTGACCCTGACCCTGACCCTGGCCCTGACCCTGACCCTGACCCTGGCCCTGGCCCTGACCCTGACCCTGACCCTGGCCCTGGCCCTGACCCTGACCCTGACCCTGACCCTGACCCTGACCCTGACCCTGACCCTGGCCCTGACCCTGACCCTGGCCCTGACCCTGACCCTGACCCTGACCCTGACCCTGGCCCTGACCCTGGCCCTGACCCTGACCCTGACCCTGACCCTGACCCTGACCCTGACCCTGGCCCTGACCCTGACCCTGACCCTGACCCTGGCCCTGACCCTGACCCTGACCCTGGCCCTGACCCTGACCCTGACCCTGACCCTAGCCCTGACCCTGACCCTGACCCTGGCCCTGACCCTGACCCTGACCCTGGCCCTGACCCTGACCCTGACCCTGACCCTGACCCTGACCCTGACCCTGACCCTGACCCTGACCCTGACCCTGACCCTGGCCCTGACCCTGACCCTGACCCTGACCCTGACCCTGACCCTGACCCTGGCCCTGACCCTGACCCTGACCCTGACCCTGACCCTGACCCTGACCCTGACCCTGACCCTGACCCTGGCCCTGACCCTGACCCTGACCCTGGCCCTGACCCTGACCCTGACCCTGACCCTGGCCCTGACCCTGACCCTGACCCTGATCCTGACCCTGGCCCTGACCCTGACCCTGACCCTGACCCTGGCCCTGACCCTGACCCTGACCCTGGCCCTGACCCTGACCCTGACCCTGACCCTGACCCTGACCCTGACCCTGACCCTGACCCTGACCCTGGCCCTGACCCTGACCCTGGCCCTGACCCTGACCCTGACCCTGGCCCTGACCCTGACCCTGACCCTGACCCTGACCCTGACCCTGGCCCTGACCCTGACCCTGGCCCTGACCCTGACCCTGGCCCTGACCCTGACCCTGACCCTGGCCCTGACCCTGACCCTGACCCTGACCCTGACCCTGACCCTGACCCTGGCCCTGACCCTGACCCTGACCCTGACCCTGGCCCTGACCCTGACCCTGACCCTGGCCCTGACCCTGACCCTGACCCTGACCCTGGCCCTGACCCTGACCCTGACCCTGACCCTGGCCCTGACCCTGACCCTGACCCTGACCCTGACCCTGACCCTGACCCTGGCCCTGACCCTGACCCTGACCCTGACCCTGGCCCTGACCCTGACCCTGACCCTGGCCCTGACCCTGACCCTGACCCTGACCCTGACCCTGACCCTGACCCTGACCCTGACCCTGACCCTGACCCTGACCCTGACCCTGACCCTGGCCCTGACCCTGACCCTGACCCTGACCCTGGCCCTGACCCTGACCCTGACCCTGGCCCTGACCCTGACCCTGGCCCTGACCCTGACCCTGGCCCTGACCCTGACCCTGACCCTGACCCTGACCCTGACCCTGACCCTGACCCTGACCCTGACCCTGGCCCTGACCCTGACCCTGACCCTGACCCTGACCCTGACCCTGGCCCTGACCCTGACCCTGACCCTGACCCTGACCCTGACCCTGACCCTGACCCTGGCCCTGACCCTGACCCTGACCCTGACCCTGGCCCTGACCCTGGCCCTGACCCTGACCCTGACCCTGACCCTGACCCTGGCCCTGACCCTGACCCTGACCCTGGCCCTGACCCTGACCCTGACCCTGACCCTGACCCTGACCCTGACCCTGGCCCTGACCCTGACCCTGACCCTGGCCCTGACCCTGACCCTGACCCTGGCCCTGACCCTGACCCTGACCCTGACCCTGACCCTGACCCTGACCCTGACCCTGACCCTGACCCTGACCCTGACCCTGACCCTGACCCTGGCCCTGACCCTGACCCTGACCCTGACCCTGGCCCTGACCCTGACCCTGACCCTGACCCTGACCCTGACCCTGACCCTGGCCCTGACCCTGACCCTGACCCTGACCCTGACCCTGACCCTGACCCTGACCCTGACCCTGACCCTGACCCTGACCCTGGCCCTGACCCTGACCCTGGCCCTGACCCTGACCCTGGCCCTGACCCTGACCCTGACCCTGACCCTGACCCTAACCCATCATTTGTACCAGCCTCCCTGCCTCCCCCTGCGCCCAGGGCACTCAGCGTGCCCGCCTGCTGCTGCGGGACTGGCTGGCTGGACTGGCCACAAACTACCACACAGCCTGCCACCCTGACCTGGAGCCAGCAGCACTGCAGCAGCTACCGGTGGGTGGTGGCCATGAGCTGCAGCAGCTGGCAGCAGCACCCCCATGCCCATCCCCCCCCCCCCCCCCCCCCCACCCCCACCACCACCAGACTTCACCAGCGACAGCAGGAGCAGCAGCAGCTGTCACCCTTACACACTGACACCACCATGCCCTCTGCCCTCAGCAGCAGCAGCAGCAGCAGCAGGAGGAGCAGCAGCAGCTGGGGATGTGCTGCAGCTAAGGCTGCTGAGACCTGCGGACACCATCTGCACTCAATCCTACCCATGCCTGTTGCCACGTCCACCATGTACTATGCATGGCGCATGGCTGAAAAGACATCATCTAAGCGCATGGTAGCTGTGGCCAGACCAGGCCAAGCCAACGCTATGAAGGGCACCATGCATGGAGGCATGTGTAACTAGGTGTGACCAGCATGTGGCAGGCCTCACGGGTGCTTGCAGGTGGACCTGAACTTCGCATCCGCCCCCCCCCCTGCAGGCCATGCCCCGCCTCGTGTATGCCCTGCTGCGCAGGTCAGCAGACAACCCCTCCACACCCGCCCCTCCCCCTCCCCCCTTACCCCTCACCCTTCCCTCCTCACCCCACGCCCCTCACCCTTCCCCCCTCCATACCCTCACCCTCCCGTCCCTCCTCACCCCTTACCCCTCACCCCTTCTTCCGCTTTGGGTAGCCTTGTCTTGCTCACATCCACATATGGCTCAAGATCACCTGCACCCGGCCTGCTTGCCTGCCCCCTGCCCCCTGCCCCCTGCCTCTACCCCCTCCCCTGCTTCTGCCCTCTGATCACTCTTCAGCCTACCTCTGCACCCTCTTCAACCCTGCTCCCCTCCCACCCTCCCACCCTGGCCCCTGGCCCTGCACTGCCCCACCCTCCCTGGCCATGTACCGCCCTGCCCCGCCCCTCACACCCTTCATCTCTGTCTTGCCCTGCACCACCTTCAACCCTGCCCCCTCCCCACCCTGGCCCTGGCCATGTTTCACCCCGCAGCCCGCTGCTGGCCCCCCCTGTCGAGGGGCAGCACCCGGACCTGCTGGCCTTCCTTGAGCACATGTGGGGCAGCCTGCCCCCTGGGGAGCTGGTGCGGGCGGTGTACCCTGTGCTGTCTTCTTGGGCTGATAACGATACCTTGGTGAGGGGGAGGGGGAGGGGGAGGGGGAGGGGGAGGGGGAGGGGGAGGGGGAGGGGGAGGGGGAGGGGGAGGGGGAGGGGGAGGGGGAGGGGGAGGGGGAGGGGGAGGGGGGAGGGGGAGGGGGAGGGGGGAGGGGGAGGGGGCCGTTCAGGCTGCAACTTGGCCCAGGGGCGTCATTGCTGAGGCCAGATATTGACTGCTGCTGCTGTTGCTGCTTTGCCACCCTGTCGCTATATCCTGGGTATTGCGTGCTTCAGATAGAGAGAGCGGAGGCTCAGCAAGTTGGTGCATGCAGTATCAATGAGCAGTTGAAACACGCTGCCCCCTGATGATCACTGGCTTGTGAGAGGGGTGGGTAATTGGAATGGGATAGTCACAGCCAAGTGTTGATCACACCTCTCCCCCGCCCACAACCACCACAACCACCACCACCACCACCACCACCACCACCACCACCAATGTCACCAGCATACCATGACCTTCCATGCAAGCTCAGGCTGCCACATGTGGCGCCATGCAGGTCATGCAGCGGCACTCGCTGTCCCGCGGCGCCCTGCTAACCCCGGATGCCGCACCCATCTTCCTGCTGGACGCCTACATCGTCATCTTGGTAATGCTCAGCAGCAGCCAGCCCACCACCCAGGCCCTGTCTCCTTGGCCCTGGGCTCCCTCGCTCTACCCTGACCTGCGGCCCCCCTGACCTTCCACCCTGTGTTTCCTCTTCCTGCCGTTGCAGCTCCTGCAATCATGAGTTAACCTGACCTGACCTGTCCCCCCCCTGGCCTGTGCCAAACGAGCGCCCTCCCCCTGCCCTGTGCTCCCCCTGCCCTGTGCTGGGGTGTCAGGGCGGCCTGGCCACTGCCAGGTTATCAGCAGCAGCCCCCTCACACGGTGTGCTGCTGCAGAGGCGCCCCTCCTGACCTGACCCCACCCCCCAGCTCCCAGCAGTAGCTCAGTCTGCAGCACTCCACTGCATGATGTGGGCAGCTCATGCAGTGGTGGATTGTGACAGAGGCAGTGGCGAGGGTGGCAAGGGTGGCTAGTCATGATGGTGATGGCTCCTGGTGCTGGTGTTGATGACAGTCATGGTGTTTCTGGCCTAGTCATGGTGTTGCTGGCAGTACTCCCGCTGAGGGGCCAACAGCCCACCACTAACACTAGGTGCCAAAGCCAATGAGGGGAACTGCATGTGATGCTGGCCACGCCTCCCTGTGGTGATGGTGCCAACAGCCCTCCATGACATGCCCTCATCACACGCCCTCATGACATGCTGGCTGCCCCGCCCTGCCCTGCCCTGCCCTGCCCTCCCATCCTCACATCGTTGGGATGGACCTGGACCCTGTCAGCATAGATCCGCCATATCAGGCCTAGCCAATCTAGGCACCTGACTGTGTTCCCCATAAAAAGACAAGAAGCATGCCAGCCCAGCATCCCTTCGTCCCTTGTGCTCCACCCCACCCCACTCCACTAGCCCTAGCCTGCCGCTACACAGCTAACCCCTCCCAGCAAGGCGGTAGGGGCAGTGCAGCACACAACTTCTTCAGGCACCTAACTGTGTACCTGGCCGCCTGGCTGGCTGGCTGGCTGGCTGAACACGCTGGCTGGCTGTCCTTGCTGGCTGTCCAGGTGTTGTTCACCTTGCGGGCGCCCCCCAGCCTGCCCTTCCCACCGCCCCAGCAGAGCCAGCTGCGGAAGACGATCGCAGCCATCAGGCAGGAGCGCAAGATCACTCCCATGGTGCGGCACCACAGCCATCACCGTCTCTCACCCACACACCCCTCCCACCTACCTCATACACCCCTCCCACTCACCCCACCCCTCCCTCCCACCCCACCCACCCACGTCTCCCCTCCCCTTTCAGCCACGCTCTGGGAGTGCATGGACCCCATGCTGCGTCCACACTCTTCGTCCTTCTGCCAGGCCCATGCCAGCATGGCTGCTAGCTTGTGCAGCAAATCTGAGAAGTACACCCACATGCTTGCACACGCTTGCTGCCTGCTTGCTGAGTGTGTGTGCGTGTGTGGTCCTCAACGCTCAACTCTCAACACTCCGTCAGCTGCTCACCAGCCTTTGAACAGGCCAGACACACCGCCCCCTCTTCCATGCAAAACATGTGTGTGGCTGCTGACGAAATATCCAGCAGAGAGGTGGCTTTTTGACTTTCGACCTGCTGAGACTACAGTTGCAGTTGCAGTTGGTTGGGGTCTGTTCCCGGACCTGGCCGATTTGCACTCAACTCTAGCCACTGAGCATGCTGGCTGCAGGTCAAGGTCGTGCGGGAGGGCACGGAAGAGGCGGAGCTGTTCCACCACTTGCTGCTCGACGAACCGGACCGCGACGCAACTGGCGCAGCGCCTAACACTGCGGCTTTCGGCCTCTTGCAATTCCTGGACCACATCACGATTGAGGTCTCGCGCAACCTGCGCAACGGGACCCAGCAAGCAGGCTGACAGTGACATGCAGAGCTTTTTAATGGATTAACGGAAGTCCGTTACTGGAGCAATTGCGATGTAGTCGCCTGTGTGCAGCAGCAAAGAGAGCACTCCCATCAGTAGGAGCATCCGGGCCATGTATAGGGCCCATGAACAGGGCTACCTCAAAATTTTGAGCCCTACAGCCCTCATGCCACACCAAAATAAATGTAATCAAACCAAACACAGGCTGCGAGCTCGCTGTTGTAAAGGCTACTGCTGGTGTGCCCAATGCCCACTTCAGCTCAGCCTTCTGGTGTATGTGCCTCCAGGTCTACTACTAGCTTGAGCTCTACCCTACTCTACTAGCTCTTGGGCTACCTCCAGCCACCATAAGCCTATGGTAGCTAGTCCTAGATCCGTGCTTAAAAGTATAGAAGATGGCTGTGCCCCTTCATGCAAGGGCACCAACATAAGGCACAACTTAGATGCCGCACATGTTACATCGCAAGGTGCATTGGCGAGGGAGCCAATAAAAGGTCCAAAGAAACTGTCCATGCTTCGTTTTTTCCACTCGCGGTACCGTATCGCGGTACGTGTATCGCGCACCAGTCCTACACCCCACATCGCAGGCTGTCAGCAGGTGTAGTACGAGCGCTAGACGGGTCGTCCTATACCCCATTTTTCTACATCGGCCCACAACTTGGCCCACTAAGCGAGCGCCTAAACCATCTACGAGCTCAGGGCGCTGCTGCATTCGCACCAGCTTGCTGTTGGAAGTTTTGCCGTACTGCTGAAGACATGACGGCGTCCTGCAGCCAGTCAAGCGGGTGGGTTTCAACAATGAGTCAAGTGTGCTTTGTTGCAAACAAACTGCTCGCCTTGCGGGGTGGGCGGTACCCGGTTTTGCTCTTGCTGCACAAGTCGCTTGCGCTGTACTGAGCAGCAAGTCACTTGCACCGTCGTAGGGGATCACGCATCGCGATGTACGGTTGCCACGAAGGACCTGAGGAGGACAGGGCCTCTGCTCCTGGCGCTGTTGGGCTATCTCGCCTGCACCTTCACTGTGGCACACTGATGGCAGCCCTGCAGCAACCTGCCACACAGGGCAGCAGCCCACTTAGCAGTCTTGGGTGTACCAACATCAGCAGTTCCTTCAGCCCTTGCTCCCTGGAGCCTCTCCCCACGGCTGATGACAGACCTGACTGTTTGTTTGACAACCATAACCATCTCAGAGCTCTCTTGGCTGCATCAGCCTGGTCGACCTACCAGCCCTTCCCCTCACGCCACAACCAAGCACAGCCGCGCTGCTCGTGCATCCCTACCTGCACTACCAGCCACTGCAACCGCAACATCGCCCTGGGTTCACATTGCCCTGCCCTTCGCAATGGCCAGGCATGCCCTGTGTGGGCGCAGAAGAGCAGCACTGGGCACACTTCCCTTCACACGGCTCTGAGTGCGACTGCCTGGCCTCAAGGCCACTGCATGCACTCCAAGGGCAGTGGCTCATCAGCTGACCTCACCATACCGCGGACAACTCAGGCAGAGCACAGCAGATGGTCGCCGGACATCACCGCCTGCATCGACTCTCCAGCACTTCTGGCAGCAGCAGCGACAATGGCAGCAGCAAACGCGCAGCCACAGGTCAACCGCGACTGGTCACTGGCCACTGCTGCACTCCGGGATGCCGTGGTAAAAGCCGCCGCCTCGCAGGCAGCGGCGGCATACGCAGCGGCGGCGGCGGCAGCAGAGTTACGTGTGGCAGCGAAGGGCGGCTGCTACGGAGCGCAGCAGCAGACTCGCTCCGTGACATGGCACGACAAGATGGCTGGCGAATCTCCCGTCAAAGCGCGCACTGGCACGCAGCTGTTGCGATCTATTTCTGCTGCGCCCGCTCAACGAGACTGGCCGCCGAGGGAGGTGGAGCAGCGCTTACCGGCTCTGCGCGGGACGCGGTTCGCGTGCATGACCACCAACACGCAGGATGTCGCGCGGAACCTGTGGACGAACTTGGCTGCCGCTGCGGGGTTCTTAGAGCCACACGTGAACCAGCTGGTCCACAGGAATGCTGCCCCACTCGCGCCGCTGCTCCCATCCCCTGCAGAAGTCGAGTGAGTGGGTTGTGCGTCGGGTTGAGTGAGTGGGCAGCCTGAAGTCGTGACAGCCATTAGTGCTCTGTGCATGGTGTTGGTGTTGTACCTAGTGCCGATGTGATCTGCAGAAACTGCCGAACCCTAACGAGGGCGGGCGGGCAGGCAAGCAGCCTGACGGGTGAAGTGGTGTCAGTCTTCATCTTCTTCTTTTGATGCTGACCTGGTGTGCAGGGAGGCCATGTGTATGCTGTACTGTGACCTGGCAGCAGAGGTGGACCTGCTGGGCCAGGGTGGCAACGGCGAGGTGCATCGCGGCCTGATAGGTGAGGCCCTGAGAGCCTGCTTAGCTCCACTGCCTACAACCTGGCCCCCCTTGCCGCCCCTCCCTGTCCCCTGGCCCTCTCAACCACCCTCTCCCTGACATGCTCCAAGGAATAGGCCCTGCAGGGAGGTGCCCGGGCTAGGCAAGGAGGTGCCCGGGCTTGGTCAATAAGGTAAGCAGGGCTGGTGTGTGCCTGTGGGTCTGGCCGCAGGCAGCAAGGCGGTGGCAGTGAAGGTGCAGTACCTCAGCAGTGATGAGGGAGCACTGCGCAAAGAAGCCATGGTGGGTGCTCAGACGGCCCCACTGAACTTGCTGCAGCTGGTTCCTGTTTTGGCTCAAACAGCCCCACTCACTCACCTTGCTGCAGTAAATCCCTATGTAACCGCTACCTTGTGAGCAAGGCTCGATTGTTTTTAATTGTTGATTTGAGTGGTGGTGGTGGTGGTGGCGACGCCTAGTGCTGGTGCTAGCAGTGCAGCTGCAGGTGGTGGCAGCTGGTGTGGCCTGCGGGGAGGTACTGATGTCATGCACGGGTGCACCAACATCCTCACATACATATCAAGGGTACATACACACACCCTTGGTGTGCAGGAGTTGAGCCTGATGTACGTGCTGGGCAGCAGCCACCCAGGCTTCCTGCGACCCCTGGGCCATGTGGTGGCGCCCCTGACCTCAGTGCGCCTGTCCCCTACCCACCCCTGCACCCCACTGCTTTCTAAAGCCAATGTCGACCAGCAGCAGCAGATGTCCTCCCACCACCAGGATGCTGCCCTGGCCCCTCGTGCCCCACTGCCCCGAACACACCTGCTGGCCATTGTCCAGGTGAGCGGGGCCCCACCTCTGGCTCGACATGAGCTGCACTGCTTCCCCACCTCCCCTATACCCACCCGACGTCAATACCACCAGCATCAACCACCACCGGCATCCAGGTGTCATTCATCAAAACAACATTAGGACAGTTGGCACATTGCATGTCTGCCCCACGCTGCCACAACTCGACCCAGCCCTAAATGTCACATCATGTGACTAGCCTTTTAGCTCAGGCATTTCATCTGATCTGCAATGCCTTGAGTAAAGGACAACCTCCTGTGAGTGGCTTGCCGGCATCTGTGATGCCGGTGTTGCTATGACTCTTGTGGTGTCAGGGGTGGTGGTAGTGTTGGCAGGTCTTGGCACAAACTGTGTTTGTGCTGGTGCTGGTAACGATGTGCTGCAGCCCTTGGCCAGTGGTGATGCGCGGCAGTACATCCGCAAGCAAGGGCCCCTTCCCCCTCACCTCATCTGCCACGTCATGCAGCAGGTGAGGTGCAAGCCTAGGCTGCAGCACTGTGTTTGCTCAGCCTCAGGGAGGTTTGCGGCGGGCCGTTGTTGCTCCTGGGCAAGCAACCTGAAAGCAAAGCAAGGCAACAGGGTCTTCAGGCAACAGTGTGGTTCTCAGCATGTTCCTCATAGACTCCATGCTTGCCAGTGGCTCAGGGCCATTGCAAGGGTTGTATGGGCCTTGACAGCCAGGTGGCCTAGGACTCAGAAGACGCCCTGGTTCTGGTTGGCCGACTCTGCACCCTCCATGCAAGGCTGGAGCTGCATGCTACCTGCAGGTCTGCAGCGCCCTGGCCCACATGCACGCCCTCCAGCTATGCCATGGAGAGTGAGTGACGGCAGGCACCCTGAGCTTGACCCTGACCCTGACCTGGCCCTAGACCTGACCCTGGCCCTCGCCCTGGCCCTGAGCCTAACCCTGACCCTGACCCTTATTCCGAGCTGTCTGCCTGCAGCCTGAAGCTAGACAACGTGCTGCTGGGGCCGTCCCTCCAGGCCTGGCTGGCTGACCTGGGCTCCGCTTTCTTCCTGGGTACCCACACCACCACGGTGAGCAGGCTCGTGCCCCTGAGCCCTGACCCCTACGCTGCAGTGTGACGCCAGCCCTACACAGGCCGGTGCTGATAGAGCAGCCTGTTGCAGCCTGTGCCGCTGCAGCTGATGTTCTGGCTGCTACTCCTGCCACGCTTTGGTGCAGCTGGCACAACTCGACACCTACTGCTTAGCACAAGAGCATGGTCATTAGAGCTGCAGTATGGAGATGGCATAGCAGGGACAGCCACAGGACCATAAGAGCAGTAGCCAAAGCCCCAGCAGCCTGGTGGCCCTGTGGCCAGCCTGCTACCCCCTTACCTCACCTACTCGCGCAGGACTACTTGCAGCTCCCACATCATGTGTGCACTGAGCCATACCGCGCGCCTGAGGTTGTTGACAGCCGGCGCTACAGCGCAGCCAGCGATGTGTGGGCGGTGGGCCTCATGCTGGCAGAGCTGGCACAGGTGGGTTGGTGAGCTGTGTGGGTTAGTGTGCTGCTAAAACTCATGCACGATGTTGATCTCACCCTTCATCATAACCTAAGGATCAACTGTGCCCAAAACTCTGTTCCTGAGGCTGCGAGTGCCTAACCCCCTTTTTTATTTTTTTACTTTCGAGAGAGAGACTTACAACTACGTAACTAAACTAACTTGTGTTGTTGCTCACACACCTCCCCGCTGTAAATAAATTCAACTTCTTTACAGCACATTAATTCCCCTACTAATGGGCAGGGGCTGTGTTATCTGTTTGCACATTGTTTGCATATTCTTTGATGAACAAGTTAATGTATAAGACCCATGGTATATTCCTCTAGTCTATCTTTATGCTAGCCTGTTAGGCAGGTTGTTGGTACCCCACCTTGATTGCATTGCTCCATGTATCCAAGGGTTAGTGCTGACTGGATTGTCTGCACCTTGTGTTGCAGGGACGGCTATGCTACGTCACCAAGCCCTCGCCACACCCTACCACAATGAGCCAGGGGGATGTAGGAAGTCGCGTCCTGCCGGCTCCTCAACCTCTGCCGCAGCGCTATGTGTCGCGGCAAGACCTGGCACAGGTAAAGCCTGCCGCTGCGTCCTGCTACGTATGACCTTGCAGGTTGGGGCTCTGGGGCTGCTGCGCGAGTGTTGCTGTTTGAATGTTTGCGACGTGACAGCTGGCAGATCGTTCCATGGTCGCATGCTGATTGTGCTGGCTTGCTGTGTTGCCGTTTTTCAGGGACTGAGCTGGGATCAGACCCAGCAGCAGCTGACAGCCTCTGAGTGGCTATCTCTTGCGCTGTCAGGCTGGCGACCGCCTTGCCCAATGAGCTCTTCTTCTAAATATGTGCTCAGACAGGATTTGCTACCCGCCTGCCCGCGGTTGGGCGCAGTAGTCCGTCGCTGCCTTGCTGCAAACCCGTACGACAGGCCCAGTGCTGCCCAGCTTGACAAGGAACTGGGCGCGTTGGGACACCAATTGCTACTGCAACAGCGCTTGGAGCAAGACCGGTGGCAGGCGTGGCAGTAGCTGGGATCAGACAGGGGGCCAGGTGGGAGAGTGGCTGTCATTGCCACAGCAAACGTGGCCCACAGTGGGCTTATACATCATGTTGTGCAAGCGATAGTAGGTCGAGACAGCACAGGTGGCACATATATTATTGGCTGAGCAGACAGATGGCATGAGCTTTCAACAGCCGCAGGTGGGCCCAGCTGCACACGGCTGGCAGGAATGTGGCAGTAGTGGGATGTGCATGGCATGTGTTGGTAAGGTAGGATACATGCTCGGGATGATCAGGAGCTTTCTTTAGAGCACGAATGTTGCACATCACACTTGTTAGGCGGGGGTAGACCCCAGGCCAATAGCTGGCCCACAGGCAATGTGCAGGCGTGCCTCCCTGCCATGCTGGTGCCATGTTCATGCTGAGGGCAGTATTAGGGTAGGGGGTGGCAGGGTGCTGTCATGCACCCTGCACCACAGCCACTGCACGGCACTCATGTGAGATCTTGCTCTGCCATCTCCTGCATCATGACCAGACTACACTGGGCAAGGTGACGGATGGTAGACGAGCCCGTTTCGTCTTCACATGCCCGTAGACTTGTGGCACCTTCCCTACAGCTGCCTACCCTCCCATCTGCATGTTACCATGTGCATGGTTTGTGTGATGTTTGGCATAGGCTGCTCATAGACTGCATGTTGCTTCGCCCCTGAGACAGGGTTTTGCCACACATCCCAGCTAGACATCGTCGGTCTGCCCATGGTTTGAGAACCTGCACTTGCTGATGTGGGAGTTTGAATGCACCTTCCTTTACCCGCAGCTACATTTTGCAGGACACACTGGGTCATGCATTCACCATTGCACTTCCATGGGCCTTCCACTCCTCGCCAAGTATATAGGGATCAGGACAATGAATATGAGCCACCTCTCATTGCTTAGCAGCAGGCCGGGCAGAACAAGTAGAAGCTACATGTAGGGTAAGAGTGACTAGATGGACTAGCGGCTAGCTAACTGCTCAAGTTTACTCTTCATGTCTCACACTTGCCACATAGCTTCAACATTGTGCACAGTTGTATTGTCCGTCATACATTGCCTCATTAACAAACTGTAAAGGTGGGCGCATGGGACTGCGGCTTGATTGGCAAAGTGATGATGTGGCTTACACCGCTTAAGCCGTCAGCCGTTAGGCTGCTAGGCCGCCCTCCCCCTCTAGGGGTTCGGGACTTTCTGTAACGCACTTCAAAGCAAGGTGCACAAACAAAGGTGCACATGGGCTCAACATGAAGTCATGCAAGTTCTCATTATTGTTCTGTAAGGTCATGGCAAACTCCGGCTGCTCCCTGATGGAACTCGTGGCAGTGCACTCAAAGATGAAATGCATGGCGTCATCCACTACCCCCTCTATGCATCTGGTGCATGTGCGATCAATGAAAGTTACCCCCTCAAACCGAGCCTTTTCCACCCCCAGACCGCTGTTGCCTAACCTGAACCTAGTCAAGCTCGTGCGAACTTCTGTAGAGAGTGTCTCTTAAGCAAATGTGGTGCCATGTGATTGCTGCCAATGCCGTCCCCATGCTTGAACCATGCAGCATACGAACATCTCTCCCGATGCACCGTCTCAAGCAGTCTAGGGTCTCCCTCAAACCCAACCCAACGCCTTCCCCACCTCTCGAGCCACTTGACTTCCATAGCCTTGGTGCCTAGGACCATGTCCGGGCTCAAGGTAAACTCACCCCCCATCAGCTCTCTGGCGGCCAGCTGGAACTGAGCACTCCAGCTGGCCTGACACGTCCTGCCTAACTCCACATCTGCCTTGATGACCCTCATTAACAGGTCACTGTGGGATAGGTTGGCAGTGTTCCAGAACTTGCATGCAGCCTGATTGGCTGCATGATTGGCAAAGAAGGCAAACTTTTGGATGTGCTAATGCATCCAAGATCTTAGGGGCCGGCACTGTACTGGTTTGTACCGCACGAGCCGTCAGCTGCCCTGTCATACGAGTGGAAGATGGGACAATCGCACCCCTTAGCTTAACCGCGAAACCATGCAAACACATGTTAATCAAACCAAGTAGTTGCTGAACCCAAACAGCTGACCCTGTCTAGCTGGTTTGCCACAGTCGTGTAGGGATGATGAGGATAACCCTGTGTGGTCGTACACCGCTCTAAAAAAGATGGCTTGTACCGGTTTCTCAGCCATTTACCATTAGCCTGCTGAGCCGCCGACCTGCCCTAGCCCCTTCACCCCACCTGGGCACCCAGGAGCTGGCAGAGCATATCTAGCTCTGCGGCAACGGCTTGCAGTCCCCCTGCCCAGGCCCCCCCTCCCCCTGCCCCAACCCCCAGCTGCGGCCTCGCCCCAGGCCCTCCCATGACACCAACCCATGCCTCAACCTGGGAGAGTGTGCAGCGCCCTCTGGGCTGTGCAGCTGGAAGGGGCCTGGAGGCGTTTTCCCTTCGTAGCAAGGAGTACCATCAGTGCTATAAGCTGGTGGACGACCAGCGAGGACAGCCAGAGGCTGCTCCAGGCTGCAGAGTACAGGCGGGGCCCGCAACAATGCATAGGGCCTAGTCGTTTGCACAGGCTGTTAGTTTGCACAGGATGCACAGGAACGTGATGCACAAAATCGCAATGTCGCGTGGAGCACACTGCGTCGCGTCCTCAGCTAGCTTCAAGGGGCCTAGCCTTTCGTCAAGCTTTCCGGCTTACCGGCTGCACTCTGTGCGGGGGAAGCGGGGCGCTTGTGTGTTTCGGGGACATCTCAGGGACTCAGCAACAGCACATCGTGGCAGGCCGGTCCGGTCTGCTGCAGTCCGGAAGCTGGCCGGGAAGCTATGGGGCAATACCAGGCTGCAATGCACGGCTGACGGCATGGGAAGCCAGGGTCTATCCCGTGGTGCCGCTCCGGCCATGTGCCTTGGATCTGTCTCCCCTTCACCATGCTCAGCGACCTGGGACCTCACGACAGCCAATAGCCGCTTCAGCTACCGTTGATGCTGTCGAAAGCGTGCGGCACGCATCAGCTGCATTGCTGAGTCAGGCCAGGTGGGCAGGCAGCCACATACACATACGTTAGTAGTGCATCGTGTCGCTGGGTTGGTTGCGTGCATTCAGTGGTCGCCAGGGTGCTTGTCATCACACCCCATGGCTGACATCAGCTGTGCTGCTACGCTGCAGGTGTGGTGCTCTGAGGCGGCCTGGGCTGCAGCACGGGGTGTTGCTTCACCGGGTCACACCCCCTCACAAATACATGGTGCTGCCTCAGCTGCTGCGGCAGTGCATGTCACCAGCTCAGCCAGCTGGTCAGCCCAGAGCCAGCAGCGGGAGGATGCCCTGGCCATAGCCAAGTCAGTGCAGAGCGCCACAACCCAACCCAGCAACTACACTCTAACCGATCAGCAGGCTGACGCACCTATCGAGCTAAGGCATATTGCTGTTCCTGAGGCCAGCCCTGGCCCTGCACCAGCATTGTTGGACATCAGTGCTTCCCAGCATACCTATCATCTTGGCATGCCTGCTCATCATCAGTCGCTGGCTGCACAATGGCAGCATGCACAGCAGCAGCTGCACAACAGCTCAGCACAGAATGCAGTCACTGAGGGCGGTGTTACGGGTGGGAGCAGCCTGGCTGTGATATTGCCTGACCAGCTGCCGCCACTGGTGGCTCAACCCCTGGGACAGGTGGAGCTGCGTGGCATCCCAGGCCAGGTGGCGCTGTTGCAGGTGGCTCTTGCACCCCACAGGCCCTGGGCCCAGCAGGAGGCATTGGCCAGGCTAGGCCTCACCGCGCCTGGCTTGCAGCTCAGTGAAGCGTGACAGCTGCAGACCGCACCTGGTCTGGCTGCTACGCTGGCGACAAAGATTACAAGGTGACAGCATTTGAAGGGGCGGATAGGTGTGATCTGGTAGGGATAGGTGAGGGAGGGTGGTATGCTGAGGCAATGCTGAGGCGAAGGGCCATTACATGCATGAGTGCAGCTTTGCTCGTGCATCATTGAATTGCGAATCACAGCACTCTACCTGATTATAGTGCTATGTAGTGCCTCAGGTGTGTGGCCCAGAAGGTGTGCAGACAAACAAAACTCAATCAACATGGAACGACATGTTTGACTGTGGGTAACCTCGTTCAGCTACTCCAATCACATTGAAGCATCCTCGCTCGCACCCTTGACGACTGCCAACCCCACACCAATGGCACTCTTTCCCCCTAGCAGCTTGATGCTTCAAAGGTTATCAACCTTCCAGTGGCTGCAGAATGGCCTTGACATGCCATCATGTCTGTCACTAATTGCCCTTAGGCGGTGCAGGCAGCGGAGTAGGGATATGGCTCTCACAGTTACATGGCCACCACGGTGGCGAGTCCCGAGACTGAGGTGACGATTGGTAACTGTGCATTGCGTGAAATAGAAATGAAGTATACATGGAGGAAAACAATGTAGCTCTGTTTGCGTATGCAGGCTGTTAGCTACATAAGCAAGTACCTAAACTTTGTTCCTGCAGCCCTGCGCTGGGCACGCATTGAGATTGCAACACCGATCGGCACGCGAGGCTGGTCAGGAGCTGCGATGGTAGCCGCCCAGGAGCCCCCAGTGCTGACCTTCTGGGAACGGAACCCGCCGTTTGCCGCACTTGCGGCTGCGAAGTTGTCGGGCGCCAACATTGCGGCCAAGCCTGATCCCAAGGCGACGAAGGACACAGTAGCCACACTTACGTTCGCAACCGGGTGTGTTTAGTTACGATGTTGGCTCCTTCCGCGGGCTGATACCGAGCTCCCACCTGCGCTGCACTCCGCAGAGAGCAGCTAGTGGGCCTACCGCTCATCTTGCGATACGCAGCCCGCGCAGGCGATCGCCCTAGCACGTTGTTTCCCAGCAGCCCGTTGTCAGCTACTCAGGTCAGTGGCTAGCTTACAATGCACCAACATTAGCAGCTCCTCCATCATGGCACTGTGAGCTTTGCATCATTGTGCAAGCCAGCATTCCCTGGGCTGCAGGTGGATTACTGGGTGGACTACTGCATTGCCTCAGTCGTGTCTGGCAGCTCACTAGAGGGCGTGCTGACAGCCCTGAACGAGTACCTTGCCTTTCGCTCCTACCTGGTGGGCTATGCCACCAGCCTGGCTGACGTGGCCCTCTGGGGTCAGCTGCAAGGTAGATGTTCAAGTGCAGTGCCCAAGACACCCAGACCCTGTTTACCCGGCTCGCCCCTCCTAGCCCCACACATGTGCTGTCCAAGACACGCAGGCTCAGCCCCTGTCTCACTCAGCTGCCCAGGCTAGCAGCACAGCCTTTCAGCTTGCATACATCTCAGCACCCCCTCCCTCCCCTCCCCTCCCCTGGGCGGTGTCTGGCATCCCAACCAAACCGTGGCTTTCCTGCCTTGCTAGCTGGGGACAGCTTGGCAGGCACAGCCAGCAGTCAGTGAGGTGCGCACTAGCCGGGAGCACAGTGGCTGCCAGCTGCTGGCACAAGCAGACATGACAGCAGCAGAGAGCGCCTGCCCTGTACTTGGGCAGGACCATGCCTGGACAACACCAGGGGGTCTCAGCATGTGTCAATGCTCTATCCAGCACTCCCATCAGAAACAAGCAGTGTCTGTACAACAGCAGGCTGGTTGTGCAGTAGCAGCGGTGAGGGGCAAGCAAGCATGAGTGCAGCTGCTCATCAAAGCTGTAGTGGTGGCCGGAGCCATGGTGGTGGCAGCAGCAGCGGCGGCAGCGGCGGCAGTGGCGGCAGTAGCGGCAGCAGGGGCAGCAGGGGCTGCCAGGGGTGTGTTGTTATTTGACACCCTGGGCAAACAGTGCTGAGCCACAGCCCTGCATACCCTGCCCCTGCTTGTCCCGCCCACTGACCGCAGCCAGCCCCCTGTGGAAGAAACACCAGAGCAGCGGCAAGCTGCCCCACCTGACCCGCTGGTGGGAGCACCTAGCTGCCCACCCTGAGTGCAGCGCTGCTGTGGAGGTGAGGTGAGAGGGGGGCAGGCAGCAGCGGGGGTGGTGGCAGGTGGGTTGGGAGGGGGTGTGTGCGGGTATGGAGCATGCAGCCCGGGCGGAGGCGGGGGTTGCGGCATTCAAGGTGAGAAGGAGGTCAATAGAAAGAGTCTAGTGCACAGCAGGTCAGCTGGCAGGGCGCAGGGCCAGGGAGGCACAGGAAGAGACGTCAAGCAGATGGATGCATGGAGATGGGTGGTGTGTGAGGTGTCTGCATGGATGGTGCTCAAGAGGAGGTCAGGGGGCGGAGAGTCAGAGGAGGGGAGGTGGCCAAGGCCTGCGCTGTGGGGCCTGGCTGCTGCAGGAGCTGCTGGCCATGGACAGCAAGAAGATCAAGGCAGCTGCCAGTGCGGCCGCAGTGGCCAATGCGTGCGGCCAGGTGGGGGAGGCCACGACGAGCAAGGGGGCTGGAGGTGCGAGCTGTGAGGTCAGGGTGGGGTGGGGTGGAGCAGGGCGGGGTGGGGCGGGGCGGGCCGGGCCGGGCCGGGCCGGGCCGGGTATGGTGTGGTACGGCTGTGGCAGTTGTTGTTGTTGTTGTTGTTGTTGTTGTTGTTGTTGTTGTTGTTGTTGTTGTTGTTGTTGTTGGTGGTGGTGGTGGTGGTGGTGGTGGTGCTTTACTCCGCCATCAGCCACACAGGACATGTAGTGATCAGTTGCATGGCGCTTACATGGCTGCATAACAAAGTAAGGCCATGACCCCCAGTCCCCTACTGCTTGCTGCTCCTCTTGCAGCACATCATCAGCTGGGCACTACAGCAACAAGTCCATGCCAAGCTCTGCCCCTGGCACCGGCTCTCCCATGTGCTGTCTAGATGTCACTTCACCTCCGGTCCTCCAGTTCATGACAATTAGGGATTTGGTGCTGTTTCCACCGCTCCCGCCAGGGTTTGAGCCTGTGACCTCCAGCTGTGACCCGTATGCCGTCCTCTTGCAGAGTCTGGCTCCTTTGACATCCAGTTGCCAGGGGCCGAGATGGGCAAGGTGGTGACGCGCTTCCCACCCGAGCCCTCTGGCTACCTCCACATTGGACACGCTAAGGCGGCACTGCTGAACCAGCACTTTGCAGACATGTACCAGGTGGGTGCCGTGCTAAGCGATGAACAGCCTGGCAGGGGCTGAGGGCTGCAGTTTGCCCTACCACCCACACCAGCCCCACCTACCAGCCCTACCTACTAGCCCTACCATCCTTACCATCCTTGCCAACCCTACCATACTTACCAGCTCTGATGAGGCGTGCTTGAGCTGGGTGCATGTGTGAAGAAGGCGGTGCTGAAAGGGTGTCATGCGGTGAGGGGCTGGGGTCAAGAGAAGACGAGTTAAGGTTGGGCTGTATCCAACAGGCTGTGCTGTGGAGATAAGGGAACGCAACGTGGTACCAGGGATAGGGTTTGTAGTCATGTAGGGTACACACCCAGTTACCTCCAGGTTCACACCTCAGCATGTCTGGCATGGATGTCTTGACATGAGTGTGTGGCGGCGGCTCTGGTCACTCAGGTCAGAGTGTGACTGCCAGGGTCCTTGCCAGCCTGGATGAGTCATTGATGCTGGTGCCTGGGCTGGTGTCAGGCCGGGGGCTGGGGCTGGGGCTGGGGCTGGGGCTGCAGGGCAAGTTGTTGGTACGCTTCGATGACACCAACCCCAGCAAGGAGAAGGACGAGTTTGTTGAGAACATCATCAAGGACATCAAGGATTTGGGCCTGCGCTTCGACCGTATCACCTACACCAGCGACTACTTTCCTCAGGTGGGCAGGGCAGGGCAGGGCAGGGCAGGGCAGGGCAGGGCAGGGCAGGGCAGGGCAGGGCAGGGCAGGGCAGGGCAGGGCAGGGCAGGGCAGGGCAGGGCAGGGCAGGGCAGGGCAGGGCAGGGCAGGGCAGGGCAAAGCAGGGCATCCATTGCGTGTGTCTTAAATGATGGCAGCCTTACATCACTCTGTTTGCTGGTCCTGCAGTTTGGCAGCCCCCCTTGCCTTGCTGCTCACCTCCACAAATGAGCCCATCCAAGCCCCCACCCTGCTGCTGCTGCTCCTCACCCTGCAGCTGTTGGAGGTTGGTGAGCGGCTGATCAAGGCTGGGGTGTTGTATGCAGACGACACGCCAGTGGACGTGATGCGAGAGGTGAGTCCCGGACAAGGAGTGGGAGCCTAGGCTAGGGAAAGGGTCAGGGAGCCCAGGCCGGCATTTGAGTCAGGGGCCCAGGGAGTTGAGGGGTGCAGGGGAGGGGGCTCAGGCAATTGTACAAGGTTGGTTTGAGAGGAGTTGATGAGGACTCGGTGGGATGGAGGGGCAGGCAGTGCGTGCAATGTGAATGAGGGCATGGGGTCGGAGTTAGAGTGGAGTGGACAGGCAGCAGTGTTGCCTCCCTGGAGGCTGCCTTAGCACTGCCCTCACCAGTTTCCCTGACCGTCCTGACTTTGGTTGCTCTGACCCTGACCGTCTTGACTTTGATTGCCCTGACCCTGACCGTCCTGACTTTGGTTGCTCTGACCCTGACCGTCCTGACTTTGGTTGCTCTGACCCTGACCGTCCTGACTTTGATTGCCCTGACCCTGACCTGTGCCCCTCAGGAGCGAATGGCTAAGAAGGAAAGCCGCTGCCGCAACCGCAGCGTGGCAGAGAACCTGGCTGTGTGGGAGGACATGAAGGTGAGGGAGGGCGGGGGGAGGTGAAGGGAAGGGAAGGAGGAGGGGTAGGGGAAGGGGCGTTCATTGCTTCCAGCCCGTCTATCCTCTGCCACTGCCACCGCACACAGCCTCAGCCGAGCTGCTGTTGCCCGCTGTCCGCTACATGGATGCTTGGGCTGTGGTGCAGGCAGGCAACGAGAAGGGGTTGACCGCGGCCATGCGGTTCAAGATCGACATGCAGGTGAGGTGTGACCCCCAGGCGTGCCTGCCTGGCTTCCGTTGGGCTCTAGGCTGTAGGCTATAGGCCTTGTAGAGACGGCTCTCAGAGGGAGTGGGTGCATCAGGGCGATGGCAGCGAGAGGGCCTAGGAGGGCAACAGAGGGTCTGGATGGGGCTGGGGCAAAGTTCATGAGGGGAGGCCGGGCCAAGCAGGAGAGAGGGAGGGTCTGGCTGGGGCTGGGGTGAGGGTGTGGCTGGGCTAGGCAGTGTGGGACAAGGCAGAGGCCGGCAGGTGCTGCTTACAACATGAGCAGCGTACACCAGACTATGCCTGTGCTGGCTCAGGCACCTTGTGTTTGATGCCTCTGCTCACATTCCTCAGGGAACCTAGCCACCATGGCTGCCTGCGCCGGCCCATGTCCCTACTCCTGCCCCTGCCACAGCTGTAAGGGTGGTGCCCGCCTGGCTTGCTTGCATGACCATGCAGTCAACCAATGGCGCCATGCGGGACCCCGTGGCCTTCCGCTGCAACCTGACCCACCACTGGCGCACAGGGCACAAGTACAAGGTGAGGGCGCACAGGTGCAGGGCTCAGGCTGGACCAACACGTGCAGCCTCGGCACTGGCATACCAGCGACGTAAGTCTTTCATCTACAACAACAAATGCTGGCATACTGCACATGACCAAACACTGGGCGGGCCAGCGTTCAACACACCCTGCAACTCAGCCAGCTACAGGACTGGTTGGGGGACATGAGGTCATCTTGTGGCAGCTGCATGGTCCACCGCTTGATAAAGAGGGATGCTGTTCTGTGTGGACATGGAGGTGTGGAGGTGTGGTGTTGCTGTTGGTGGTGTTGGTGGGTGGTTTGTGGCAGCAGCTCCTGTGTGGCAGCAGCGGTGCAAGTGTTGGTGGTGTTGGTGGCAGCGGTGCAAGTGTTGGTGGAGATGGCGGCAGCGGTGCAAGTGTTGATGGCGGAGCGCCTGCCTGCAGGTGTACCCCACCTATGACTGCGCCTGCCCCTTTGTGGACTCCATTGAGGGCGTCACACATGCCCTGCGCACCTCAGAGTACAAGGTGGGCTGGCGTCACCAGGGGCTGCAGGGTGCAGCAGGGTGGAGGCAGTGGGACATCAAGGGGCAGCATAGGAGGCCTGGGAGTGGGGCAGTGGGGCAGTGGGGTGGGGCAGTGAGGCAGTGGAGTGGGGCAGAGAGGCAGTGGGGCATCAAGGGGCTGCAGGGGGCAGCAGGGTGGAGGCAGTGGGACATCAAGGGGCAGCATAGGAGGCCTGGGAGTGGGGCAGTGGGGCAGTGGGGTGGGGCAGTGAGGCAGTGGAGTGGGGCAGAGAGGCAGTGGGGCATCAAGGGGCTGCAGGGGGCAGCAGGGTGGAGGCAGTGGGACATCAAGGGGCAGCATAGGAGGCCTGGGAGTGGGGCAGTGGGGCAGTGGGGTGGGGCAGTGAGGCAGTGGAGTGGGGCAGAGAGGCAGTGGGGCATCAAGGGGCTGCAGGGTGCAGCAGGGTGGAGGCAGTGGGACATCAAGGGGCAGCATAGGAGGCCTGGGAGTGGGGCAGTGGGGCAGTGGGGTGGGGCAGTGAGGCAGTGGAGTGGGGCAGAGAGGCAGTGGGGCATCAAGGGGCTGCAGGGGGCAGCAGGGTGGAGGCAGTGGGACATCAAGGGGCAGCATAGGAGGCCTGGGAGTGGGGCAGTGGGGCAGTGGGGTGGGGCAGTGAGGCAGTGGAGTGGGGCAGAGAGGCAGTGGGGCATCAAGGGGCTGCAGGGGGCAGCAGGGTGGAGGCAGTGGGACATCAAGGGGCAGCATAGGAGGCCTGGGAGTGGGGCAGTGGGGCAGTGGGGTGGGGCAGTGAGGCAGTGGAGTGGGGCAGAGAGGCAGTGGGGCATCAAGGGGCTGCAGGGGGCAGCAGGGTGGAGGC